>CM053571.1:62082062-62110456 GCA_028646485.1 Cryptoprocta ferox
ACCAGTTTCCGAATTCGGTCCAAGACAAGGTCAATGATCTCCTTGCCGATGGTGTAGTGCCCTCGGGCATAGTTATTGGCAGCATCTTCCTTGCCTGTGATGAGCTGCTCAGGGTGGAAGAGCTGGCGGTAGGTGCCAGTGCGAACTTCATCTGGAAGAGAAGAGCAAAGCAGCCACCTGTCACTAACAACCTGCACACGCCTACTCAACTCCAGGGTATCAGTGGAGCCCTCACAACAGACCTCCTGTCCCAGAGCCCTGAGATCTCCCTTGGGTTACTGAGGCCAACTCACCAATGACTGTGGGTTCCAGGTCTACAAACACAGCCCTGGGCACATGCTTGCCAGCACCCGTCTCACTGAAGAAGGTGTTGAAGGAGTCATCTCCTCCCCCAATGGTCTTGTCACTTGGCATCTGGCCATCGGGCTGGATGCCATGTTCCAGGCAATAGAGCTCCCAGCAGGCATTGCCGATCTGGACACCAGCCTGGCCAACATGGATGGAGATGCACTCACGCTGTGGGAAGAAGAAAGGAAATGTCAGAATATGACATATTGGATGGGATGTTTAGGAATGATTCACACCTAAATGACTAAATAACCTTTGGGATAGATAATCACCTTTCTGGAAGCCACTCCTACGCAGGGTTTATTTCACAAGAACAGTCTTTGCTGACTAATTCAGAGAAAATGCTTTGCAAAACCAAAGATATGTTAATGAACTACTAGGCAAGACCAGAGATCAGACTCTTGCTTTGTAGTCACATTAGATATTCAAGGTCAGGTTTCTACCATTTTAGAAAGACTTAAACTGGTCCACAGCAATACATTTCCCCAGCTCCTGGGAAATATGCCCTGCCGATTCCTTAAATACATGCAAAATTCCCCTTTCCAGCTCTGATTCATTCTGTGTGATTGTGTAACTGTTGAGCTCATTCTGGTCCCTCTTTAATCCTATTCTTTAAAAGACAAGAGCTTCTCCCTCTCCCTTTAAAACCAGCTTTAACCAGCAAACTATGGCCATATGACTCATAGAGAAAATGCCAGATAAGCAGCAGTTAGCTGTATTTTAAAAACCGTGGTCAGAAACAGCTTTTTAACTCTGTGGAAGAACTTAATCTTAAGGAAGAACATTTTTCCTTCACTATCAACACATCTTGAGTAAGGGGTGGTGGAGGACACACATGGTAAAGAAGATAGAAGTGTCAACAAGACTTTACTAATAACTTAAGAAATTAGTTGTTTCCTACCAAAACATACATACATATATCTCTGGCACTGTGGAAAAGTCTATGGTGCCAAGAATTTAACGATATTGGGAAAATGTTTTCCTTTATTTGATGAATAAGATCATTTATAAGTTACCAAATTCATTCCTGCTTAGTAAAATAAGGCCATGAACATAGAATCCATACCCCCAGATTTAAGAGGAAAAACAAAAAAATGAGTGTTTATTATATTTCATAAGTCAGATTAGCTAATTTGGAGACTGACAGAGGACTTGCAGAATTGACACCAAATATCTCCCACTACATTTTCTCTGAATAAGAGGGTTTTAGTTTTTCAAAGCTGTTAACAGGAAACTAGGTAAAGAAAACTCAACACCGCTAAGATCTCAAATGTCCTAGTTTCATAACCTGAGATAATAAAAACCCCAATCATTCACAACCTTTGACTTCTGGTCCCCACCTTCCCACATACACTCATAAAACAACCATGGTCTCCTAACCACATCACCTGGCTCATTAATACCTGTGTCTACTCACCCAGGTCTAGGGCTATGAGAGAAAGGGGAGTTGCTTATTATAATGAGCCCATGAGTATTTACAATTGCATCCTGTTTACCTTTAACTGGACTTTGGTAATTCTACAGCCCCAGAAAGCTACAGAGGTCTGCCCAAGACAGTCCCAGGCCCAAGGAGATAAAGTATTTGAGAAGAGTCTTTCATTCTAATGAAGGGTTTCTTTGATGGACTTTTGAGCCCAAAAACCTTTCATATTGCAGCAGTCTCAACAGCTTTCTCCCTAGACTTTCTCCACTCTCCCCTGGCCACTCGAGGGAAGAAGTGACACACAGGTGAGAGAGTCACTTAGATAACCAGCCACTGGATAACCAGCCACTGTCTCTAGTAAAAAACAAAAAACAAAAGCAAGCAAACAAAACTATTAATTTAGCCAGTGTTTGCCTAAATCAGAGTCCTACTACTTTCTGAATCACACTTTTACCAGTATGTTTTCTGTCTGCTTGGTGAAAGCACTCAATCAAGTTGTTACAGTCAGACTTAGTTTTGACAGCTGTGGTAGTCTCTGAAGAGGGTGGCTGGTCTGTTCACTGTAGCTCTTTTTCTTTCAAGATACTGTTTTGAAACATTTGATACACAAATACTAGCTTAAAAACATGGCTTATTTTAGGTAGACCTCCAAAAGACCTTCTCTAAGATTAGTACTAGTTTACTCAGCGGTTTTATAAGAAAATCTCCCTTTATGGACTAGTTTTTTACAAACCTGGCTTAAGTACCAAGCTTCAGCTATGAATATCCTACTAAGTTAACATAAAAACGCAAAATTAGACAACGTGACGGTAAACAATTCCCTTAAAAGGAGCAGCCTGCTTACATCCCTCAGGTGGCTTGATGCAATTGGAAGCTCTCCCCAGAGATGTGCCACAGGTGACTCAGCAGGGAGTCACCGGTCGCTGGAGAGGGCGCAGGGAGTGTAAGCACCCTCGGTGCCGGAGCGCACATAGTGCTCCAGGGCGGTAGGTAGTGGGAAGGTAAGGTAGATCATTGACGGAAACGGAGGGAGGGATTTTTCGTTTCCACAAGTCCTTAGGGGGCCAGCGTGAAGGCTCCCCGATCCGCCTTAGGCTGTGGCGGGCCCTGGGGCCATGCCCTCTCACTAGGATAGGGAGGGCTTTCCACTTCCACCAAGGGCAGTGTCCTGGACGCGTTTTCGAGACCGAAGAAGAGTTTGCTGGTGAACTTGGGTTTCCCAGCCTGGCCATCAAGAAGCAAGTTTGCTCGGCGGCGTCCCACGTGCACCCGGGTTCCGCCGCCCCTTCGGACTGCTCTCCCCCCCACGCCACGTCCCGAGGACCCACCACTCACCATGACTGAGACTTATAGGGCTCCTTGAAGCTGGAGGAGGCGAGGGGGCGGTGACAAGGATCTCCCACTGACAGACCGCCAAGGAGTCCGGGGGAGAAGCAGTAGAAGGTTGCGCCACCCGGAGAGACTCTATATACCCCTTCCCCGGCCACGTGGCCAGGGGGCCGGGCACCTGGCCCCGCCCCGGCCTCCGCAGCCCCGCCTTCAAGCCCCGCGGCCCCGGGCAGGACGCCCCGTCGCAGCCGCCCGCGGAGAGAGGCGGGGCGCGGGCGCTGATTGGTGGGTTCAAAAGTTCAAACCAAACTCCTCGGAGACAGTCACATCTAGGAAGGGAGGGGACGTCCTGGGGTCAGGGGAGGGCGGCTGGGGCGGGGAAGAGGCTGGGGACAGTGATTGGAAGGAGGAGGGAGGCGAAGCATCTGCGCAGCACTCGGCGGGTGCGGGGACGTCAGACGGGCAAAGCCTAAGCGAGAAAACGGGCCGGTTACAGGGAACGTATCCCCTCCCGCAGCGCGTCCAGTCCCCGGGTCTCCGGACCCTCGAGCGGCGGCCCTGCGAGACCCACAGCCAGACCCCGCAGCGCACCTCCCCGCGAGGCCGGGCTTGGCCTGCGGGGCCGCCGCTTCCGCCTTGCACAGCCCTGGCTCCCGCTCCCGTGCAGCAGAGGAATTTAGGAGGGAGAAGGCCTTGCTTCCCCTTCCAGCTCTTAATTACCACCAGCCGTCCTGAAGGCCCATATCCTCATCTTTTTGCTTGCTTTTTTTTTTTACGCGTTTTCCCACCTTCTTTTAAATGAACTCTAACAACAATCTCCTTGCAATTGGTGTAAAAGCAGGTTTTTCGGTACGTTATAATAATAGATAACGTTTTTTGTGACTATTCACAGTAGTTGGTTTTTCAAACTCTATCAATCACATTTCATTCTTGTGACACAGCTTGTGAGTTATCCCCATTTTACAGATGGGGAAACTAGGGGTCGGAGGAATTAAACAAGTTTAAGGCCACACAGCTGGAGTAATGGAGCTGCCCATAAGCCCTTGTTACCTTGTACTGCCTTGTGCTAAATATACCACGCTGACCATCCCTGCAATGGTTTACTTCTCAGAAGCAGCCTTTCTTTCACTTGTTATTCTTTCTCTGCAACTTCATCATATTATCTTAGTTCTTCACCATCTCTGGGTGATAGAGTTTATGGGAATATTCAGAGAAAAGTGACTGCTATACAGAATAGAGGTTAGAGGGATTTTTCCTGAAGTAGAAAAAAGCAAAATGACAGGAAAAACTAGGTTTTGGATACAGAATAGGCAGAACTCAAGATACACTCCAACTCACACACACAAAATGAATGCTGTTGGAAGTATGTGTAGAGATTACTTTTCAAATTACAACATCATAGTTCCATCATCAAATGTTTATTGTGCACCTATTACCTATGGTGTGGCAGGATATTCTGAAAGTTGGAATAACTAGCATCTTGGTCAGTTGCTAAATATTTTACTCTTAATCAGTAAAGCATTTCAACTTTTAAATTCATTCCACAAATATGTTCAGCACAGTTTCTAGGTTCTTGGGAATAGGTAGGTGAACAAAATTGACAGATCTCTGCTCATAGAGCCTATGTTTCGGAGGGATCAGGAAGAAAGACAAACAATGAATACAGTAAGTAAGTAAATCATAAAATTCATTAGAGGGTGAAGAGTTGCAATAGAAAAATACTGAACAAAGTGGAATGAGAGGGTAGAGTGGGGGAGGGGTTGCAATAGAAACATGTTGACCGCGGTTAGCAGTAATGATACGTGAGATTTGAGCAAAGACTTGAAGGTCATGAGGGGTTAGCCAAGTGGCTAAAAGTGAGCAGTTGGAGCCCAGACCCCCAAGCAAGAGTAAGTGAGCCTTTAGTGTTCCTTGAAGAAAGAGCAGTGAGGCCAGTGTGGCTGGAAAAGATGAATAATAGAGGATGATGTCGAAGAGGAAACAGGAGCCAGATCTTACAGCTTCTCATAAGTCACTGCAAATCCTGTGGCTTTTACTTTGACATGGGGAGTTAATGTAGGGTTCAAAACGTAGAAGTGACATGACCCGATTGCCTTTTTAAATTTTTATTTATTTATTTATTTATTTAATTTATTTCAGTAGGCTCCACGCTATGTGGAGCCCAACACAGGGCTCAGGCTCAGGACCCTGAGATCAAGACTTGAGCTGATATCAAGAGTCCAATCCTCAACCAACTAAGGCGTCCCCCTCCCCCCATGGCGTTTTTAAAAGAGATGACTTTGGTTGTTGTGTTGAGAATAGATTATAGGAAGGCACAGGTAGAAGCAGGAAGACATCTTAAGATGAGAACTCTCATCATCATGAGAGATGAGAGATGATGAAGACTGACCAGAGTGGTAGCAGAGGAATTAGTGAATGTGTAAAGTGATTTCCTAATGGCTCACATGTGAGGGAAAGAGAAGCCAAGGATTATTCAAGCTTTTAGCCTGAATGAGTGAAAGACAGATTTGCCATCAGCAGAGGGGAAACGCTGAGAATGGGGCAGGCTTAAAGGCAGTTGATATCAAGGGTTGTTTTTGGTCATGTTAAATCAAGATGTTGATGTCCATGTGGAGGTGGAGATGCCCAGAAGACAGCTGGATATGAGAGTCTGGATCTCAAAGGAAAGAGATCCGGGTAGGGTAGAGATGAACATCTAAATGCCATTCTCAAGTCATGACATTGGGTGAGATGTGAGTGGAGTGAGTGTAGAAATACAAGCAAAGAAGACCAATTTCATAGCTCTGGGAAAAGAGGCAGAGCCAGTAAAGGACACTAAAAAGGAACAGCCGGTGAGTTAAGAGAATGTGAGGTCCTGGAAACAAGGAAAAAAGGGATGGTTATCAGGGACAAATGCCATTGATAGGTATGCGAAGAACTCAAAAATGACCATTGGATTTAGCCACATGGAGGTAATTAGTAGCCCTAATGAGAATAGTTCCGTGTGGCAATTTTAAAATAATAGGCATTTTATTTTTAGGTTATGTTTTTCAAAGGATTCATTAACAGAATACCTGTATTTTTCTTTTCACTCTCTACCATCTCATAGTCAAGCAAATAGTCCCCAAGGGACCTCAATATGCTTAAGGGCTTTGCAGACCTGATTGCTTTGATTTGGGTTCTGGTTTTTATTTTAATTTTCTAGCTGTAGGTCCTTAAGCAAATTTTGTAATCTCTCTAAATCTCTTCCCTTATTAAATGGGGGTAATGTATAACTCATAGGTAGATACATTGTTGTGAGGATTAAATGAGATAAATAATACATAGCATACACACATAGTAAACTAAAATCAGTAGCTGTTACTGTTGGAGGTGATTGTGGTAGAGGACAAAATTAGAGATGAAGATGCATTTTCTTGCATTTTAAAATCATTTTAAGCATTAGGATCTATATTTAAGTTTGTTGTCCCCTGCTGGATTATTTTGGAGGGGGGAAAAAATCTCTTTCCTGGATGGGCAGTTGAAAATTTAACCTTTATGTAAACAGGTCTCTCTGAGTCCAAAAATTACTGAGTGAGAAGAAGCAGAAGCTGGTCTTACTTTCCAGTTGAAATTTTGTAGAATTTGGTGAGTTACTAACAGAGAGCCCGTGCTCTGCCATCTCTGGCAGTGTAACATTGGAGGGGCATTTCTCTCCCTTGGGCCCCAGGTTCATGTGCAATATGAGGGGAATGGACAGTTTCATCTCTAAGGCCTCTTTCAGCCCTTACATTCCGTGATACTCTGACTTGAGGCTTCTGCTGTACGTGTGTTCCAAAGTTGAAAACATGCTTCTTTCAGTCAGGGTCTTGTAAGAATTACTGGGACATTAGGTAAATATTTACAGATGGGGCTTTTGCTGGAGTCTTCTGATACATTAGAGAAAGAAATGGCAGGGGCACCTGGGTGGCTAAGTCGGTTAAGTGTCCGACTCTTGATTTCGGCTCAGGTCATGATCTCTCATGGTTGGTGAGATCAAGCCCTGTGTTGTGCTCTGCACTGAGTGTGGAGCCAGCTTGGAATTTACTCTCTCCCTCTCTCTCTGCCCCCTCCTTCGTTCACACTGTCTCTCTGTCTCTCAAAGATAAATAAATAAACATTAAAAAAAAAAGTGGCATACCTACTCTGGAGAGCTTGGACTTCAAATCACTGTTGTATAACATGTTCACAAAACATTAGATAAGAGGAAAGAATTCAGAGAAAACTGAACCTTATCTTTTTTCAGTCAACCTCCCATTGTCTATGCTAGGATACCAGTAATGCTAAAGAAGTGATTTGTGTTCAGTTACAAATTACATGTTACAATAATAATGGTATGGGGACATTTTGTGCTCTATAGCAATTAATGATAAAACATTTTCTACTCCAATAGTGCTTTGGAGGAGTTTTCAAAAGATAAGTTTTGGCGCACCTTGGTGGCTCAGTTCATGATCTCACAGTTCATGGGTTCGAGCCCCATGTTGGGCTCTGTGCTGACAGCTAAGAGCCTGGAGCCTGGAGTCTGCTTCAGATTCTGTGTCTCCCTCTCTCTCTGCCCCTCCCCGACTCATGCTCGGTTTCTCTCTGTCTCAATAATAAATAAACATAAAAAAAAAAAACAAAGATAAGATTTTATCAAATGTATTCATGGAGCACCTGGGTAGCTCAGTCGGTTAAGCATCTGACTTCGGCTCAGGACATGATCTTGTGGTCTGTGAGTTCAAGTCCAGTGTCGGGCTCTGTGCTGTCAGCTCAGAGCCTGGAGCCTGATTCGGATTCTGTGTCTCAGTCTTTCTCTGCCCTTCCCTTGCTCACACTCTTTCTCTCCCCCTCTCTCTCTCAAAAATAAATAAACATTAAAAAATTTTTAAAAAGCCAAACGTATTCATTAAACAACTGTGGGAAATAAGGTCCTGAGATTAAAATAATTTACCCTAAACCCAAGAGGCGAGATTCAGAATAAATCCCTAAAATGATAGTTGCCTCTTTTATTTTTAGGCCCTCCATGAGCCTGTTACTGGCTCTAGTTCACAAGGAAAAGAAGTCCTAGAAAAGTCATTTAATGAATTTATTGTCTTAAGACAAGGCTGCTACTAATATAGCAAGAAAAAGGAGAATTTTTCCTATTCGTAAGGCCTCCAAAGGACAGCTAGGACTCTTTGAAATTTAATTCAACCATCTCCTTCCATAAGCATATTTTAAATCTCTATTTTTTTAATGTTTGTTTTAGTTTTGACAGAGAGAGAGCAGGAGAGAGGCAGAGAGAGAGGGAAAGAGAGGAAGACACAGAATCTGAAGCAGACTCCAGGCTCCGAGCTGTCAGCACCGAGCCCAACGCAGGGCTTGAACCCACGAGGCATGAGATCATGACCTGAGCCAAAGTCAGACGCTTAACCGAATGAGCCACACAGGCACCCCTTAAATCTCTATATTTTAAGGTGGGGTTTGTTTTTTCTTCTTTTTCATTCCCTTGTAAATACAGAAAGGCAGGCAGGAGATTATCTTCTAGGTAATACATTGTTTTCTTTTATGGGAAAAATGATTCTAAGATTCTTTAGCTTTCACTTACTGCTCTTTTTATCCTGCAAATATTTGCAACCTTTATAACTTTCTTAAACATTCTTTCAAAGTTCTCCTCCCCTGGGATAGGAGCCGTGTTTTGGACTTCTTCCCCTTCATCAGGACTCCTTATGCTGGCTCCGGCCCAGGAGATTACCAGAGAAGACTGGTTTTCATCTTGGGAATTTCACATTTTATTTTCAGGGAGATGTCATCTGGCTTGTTCTAATCTGCTTTACATTCCCTAAAAATACAGTACTTCTGACCTGTGACCTCATAGTGACAAACCCAAACAACTGAATAGGTTGTGCTTCCCCGGTATTTCCACTCCACGACTGCAGCCAAGCCTGCTTACCTCAGGCTCTTTCTAATCTTTCCTGTAATTAGTAACCATTCCCTCAGTTTCCTGCCCTGCCCCCATCCCTTTAGGAGGTTAAATTCTGGTTAAATTCTCTTCTAGAAGATTAAAAGGAACTACTGAAATCAAATTCTTCAAGTATCTACATTATTATTCTAGCAAGTGGACCATATCCTGGAATCTGGAAATCTTCCCTATTTATAGCAATGTTTATTTAATAATTTTATTTATTCATGTACCTAAAAAGCACCCAGGCAGCCCAAAGTGGAAGGCCCCTGAGAGTTTTCTTTCCTTTTGACTAGAACTTCTTAGCAGCAGCTAAGATAGGAGGGGATTTACTTGGAGACTGTGACTCTCAGGATAATTTTTTCCCCCTTTACTTCTCCAGGTTCTCTCTCTAGCTGCCCCCTCCCCCTCCTCCAAGGACACAGAACCTACTATTTTTGAGTGCCCTAAGTATTCGTTTTTTCCTACATGATTGGTACAGTAGTACCTCAATACAAGGGAATATCAGTGTATCTAATATACACACAGTTGGGAAACTTAAAAGGCAAATCAGCGTCACGTTATTCAGGCAGTTAGTTTAATTTGGCTGAACGCATTTGAGCTCTTTAAGTCCCGTGGGCTTCTCCCTAATCTGAACTGCTTATGCTTTTGTGCTAGTCCCCCTACTCACTGCTCTGCCAGGGCCTATCCTCAGATTTTCAGGATGTTTGTGAACCATTTGGACATGGCATGGGGAGCTTGAAATCAGCACTGCTGGCTGTATGTACACCATGGAAATAAAACAGTGACTGCTACAGATCAGGCTCTCATCCCACCCCCAGGCAGCCGTTACACATCTGCAGGCACACCACTTGTACCACTGCCCCTACTTCCACACTAGTCCAAGTCAGACCATTTCCCTTAGTTCTTCTGGCATAAAAAGATCTTTTTTTTTTTTTTTTTGTCTCAGAGCTTGATTCATTCTCTGGCTTCGGGCTGAACCCTCTCCTCACAGCCAACCAAAGCCAAAAACCCAGCCTGGTTTCTCCTCCCAATTCAGCTTTTCAGGGTTATGAAAGGGTTAGCTCCTAGCCCTCTGATCCCAATCAACGCATTCTTTCCCTATCCTTTTATTTCTTGGGTTATAAAAGTCCCCAGCTCCTTTACTGCCCCACCCTCGACATCTCCACTGCCAGTACCAGTGTCACCATCACTCTGGGCTTTTGAAAATCTCCAGACTGAGGGTTTTACATGCTTTAACTTGTTTACTCTTCACAACAACCCTACGAGGTAGGAACTCTTGTTGCCTCCATTTTACAGAAGAGGAAATTGAGGCTCATGGGGTTAAGTAGCTTATCTAAAGCCACACACTGGCTGATGCTCCCTTCAGTCTGGCCTTCCTCTCTGGCCTCCTCACCCCTTTCCTCAGGAGGTCGGTTTTAAGACTTTATTTCTGAACCACTGTTTTCTCTCTAAAAGCATTAATATGGGACCACTTTTATAGCTACAACTTTAATTATATGTTTATTTCCCCAAGTCATCCAAACCTGGAATGATCCCCAAACTTTTCTTTTTTTTTTTTAAATGTTTATTTATTTTTGAAAGAGAGAGTAGGGAAGGAGCAGAGAGAGGGGGAGACAGAGGATCAATATTGTCAGCACAGAGCCCGATGTGGGGCTCGAACTCATGAACCATGAGATTATGACCTGAGCCGAAGTCAGACATTCAACCCACTGAGCCAGCCAGGCACCGCTTTATTTTTATTTATTTATTTTCTATTGTTTACTTATTTTTGAGAGAGAGCAAGCACCCAAACTTTTCGATTACAAGACACAGTGGAGGAAGGAGCCTCGTACAGGGCTGTAATATATGTGGGCCTGTACTCACAGGCCTTTATTTTTGTATCACTTTGCTATTTTGAACCTCTAGCTCATGTACCTTTTTCCTTACCCTCCAGCATATTTTGTTCCCATAGAGTGAGGAATATAAGTTATTTAGAAACCCCAAAGGTCTTTGCTTCTTTCTGATAGATCGAGTTCCTCATTTTAGATTATATACTTCTTTGTTTTGGTAAGTTGCAGTCCCTCCTGACCTTGTAAATGGATTATGTGGAACAGCCTGTAACTACGAAAATCAACTTGCTTACCCTGTTCCTTCAGCAGCTCCGTTTATTTGTACAAAACCCAAGGGACAGAGCCCAGTTCATGTATTGTGGGAAAAGAAAAAAAGAGAAGGAAGGAATTCTTCATGCTCAAAACAAAGAAATTTTATATTCAGAATGCTCTTCCCCTTTACTCTGCCTGAAATGACTGAATAGTAAACTAAAGTTGTTCCAAGGAAAAAAATTAACCTGGAATGTAGGTCACCTAACAAGCTATGAAACCTGTTTCCTTGATGCTAGTTTGCTTGATTGCATGGCAGGAGGGAGGAAGGGGTTGGTTCATGGCCTCTGGTCAAGGCCCAGACAGCCTGCAATGGACAGAGTGTTTGTGTGCCCCAAAATTCATATACTGAAATCCTAACCTCCACTGTGATGGAAATAGGAAGTTGGGTTTTGAAGGTAATTAGGTCATGAGGTGGAGTCCTCAGGAATGGTATTGGTGCCCTTATAAATTTTTTTTATGTTTTTTATTTATTTTTGAGAGACAGAGAGAGACAGCGCGAGCAGGGGAGGGTCAGAGCAAGAGGGAGATACAGAATCCGAAGACAGGCTCCAGGCTCTGAGCTAACTGGCAGCACAGAGCCTGACACGGGGTTCGGGGCTCGAAGCCACAAACCGTGAGATCATGACCTAAGCCAAACTCGGACACTTAACCAACTGAGCCACCCAGGCACCCCTGGTGCCCTTATAAAAGGAACCCTGAGAGCTCTATTGTTATGTGAAGATCCAACAATAAAATGGCAATCTGCAACCCGGAACAGGGCCCTGACCAGAACTCAGCCATGCTGGCATCTAGAACTCCGACTTCCAGCCTCCAGAACTGTGAAATAAATTTCTGTTGTTTGTTAGCCATTCCGTTTCTGGTATTTTGTTAGAGCAGCCTGAGCAAAGACACAGTCTGCCCCCAAGCACATTGTTATGGAAGCCAAAGAAGACGAAGTCCAGGTGTCAGGGAAAGTAGTGGTTCCGTATTTAGTAAGTAACAGTCATTTTGACCTCCAGAGACAAGGACAGAATAAAACAGACAAGGAAAGACACTGAGTGGGGTGGGGGGAGGGTGGGTAGGGAAAGTAAAGATTAGAATAACAAAATATTGAAGTAAGGACTTTATTGACTCCTCAGTGACTTGAGTATAAACCCTCAGAGCCATACGACAACTAGGAACTGGGAATTCTGGTTTCTAGTGTGATTAAACAGCATGCTTTGGCAAGGTCCCTAGCTGTATTGTATCTGAGTTTCCCTTTCCGCAGTGTGAGGACAATACCTGCTCTAAAACAGCCTTCTAAATAGATCACTGGATTATTTGGGAGATCTGGATACTACTTATAGCACAACTGACTGAGTGCATAGCCTCTAAAGGTTCCTTATGTGATTCAGTCATTTTATATACTGCTCTGAAAACATAAAGATTATCTAGAAATGCAAAATTACATTATTCTTTCTTTTATTCCATAACTATCTATTTTGCCTCTAGTGTGTGCTAGGCACTGCACTAGTTGCTGAGGATAAGACAAAGCCACTCAAGGAGTTCATATTGCATTTGGGGAAGAGATATAATATTGGCAGAAAAATAAAGCCAAGTGAGGAGGCTAGAGAGTAATGAGGAGTGCTATCCTACCTGATGTGGGAAAGGTCTCTGTGATTTGGAGGAAGAACTGAGCCCACGTAGGTGTCTGGGAGAAGAGCAGTCTAGGCTGAGGCAACAGCTGAAGCAGTGTGAGGGAGGGAAAAAGAAGCAACAGAAGATAAAGTCAGAGACAGAGTGGGGCCCAGAGTGTGTAGTTTTAGGGGCCATGTAAAGAATTTGTTTTTTTCTCTGAGATTGGAAGTTGTTGGAGGGTCTCATCAAGTCATGGCACGATTAGACCTTTGTTTTAACAGGGTCACTCTGGCCTCTGTGCTTAGGCTAGACTGTAGGGAGGTGAAAATGGAAGCAACCAGTTAAGTGGCTACAATAATAATCTGGGCAGGAGCCCAGGATTGTAGCAGAGATGGTGATAAGTGGCCAGATTCTGAATAGGAGAGGAGTTTCTGATGGATTAGATGTGGGGAAAAAAGAAGAATCAAGAATGACTCCAAGGACTTGGGACTGAACAACTGGAAAAATGGAGTGGATACTAAGATGAGGAACACTTTGAGAGGAGCGGGTATAAGGGCGATAAGGAAAAGGGAGATCAGGGTTTGCTTTGGACATGTTAAGTGTGAAATGCCTATTAGGCATCAAGTGGGGAACTCAAGTAGGAAGTGAACCAATATGTTTATTTTTATTTTATTTATTTTATGTTTTTTATTTATTTTTGAGAGACAGAGAAAGACAGCGCGAGCAGGGGAGGGTCAGAGAAAGAGGGAGATACAGAATCTGAAGCAGGCTGCAGGCTCTTAGCCAGCTGTCAGCACAGAGATCGACGCGGGGCTCGAACCCACGAACCGTGAGATCATGACCTGAGCCAAAGCCAGACACTTAGCCGACTGAGCTACCCAGGTGCCCCGGAAGTGAACCAATATGTGTAAGGATCCCATGATGGAAAAGGACCAAATCTTCCAACCCAGATCTTTAAAAGCCTAGTGGCAGAAAAGGACATGGAGACCCAAAACAAAATCACCTTGAGGAAAGGAGAAGTCTAGGCTAGTGATGTTTTTAGCTTTCCAGTAGAGAGTTCTGGATACCTTCTGAACACACAAATAGCAAGGGCTAGTAAGTAAGTGTAAGTATGGGGATCTGGAGCTCAAGAGGAACTTAAAGGCACCATTGTTGTAGTGCCTATGGTGGCAAATACAGGTGACGTTTCTATGTGATCAAACTTGTAATCCATGTACAGTATATACATTAACCTATATAAGAATCTTATTGTGTTTTCCACATTTACAGAGACACAGGAAATTAAGATAATCTCTCAACTTTCTCAAAGACTTCAACTTCTCTCATCCTTCTCTGCCCCCACTGCTGTATGATTTCTCTTACCCAACTCTTTCACTCAGTTCCCAAGGCATATCACCTGCTCCCAATCTCTTCTATATCCTTCATAGCAGATGACCTAGATTCCTAGTTAGTGATAGGATTAAGGGATCTAACCTGAGCTCTAACAGCTTCGATCCTATCCTCCACAAAATATCTCGGTTTCTTTCTTGTTCCTGATTTTATCCTCCCTCTTATCTCATTAGGGTCCCTTCCAATTTTATTAATACGAAGCCCATGCACTTGTGCCCTAGTTTTTATTCCTGTTCACAGCCCCTGGGATCTGGCTTTATTCCTTTTCCTGATCCTTCACTTTTTGTCTACACAAATTAAGCCTAAACCACCATAGTGTCATTTCCTGCTTGAGTTACTACCCTATATCTGTCCCTTTTTATTCATACTTGTGCTTTTCTTTCCATCCTCCCATTCACTTCTTAGCTCCAATAAACATCCCCACCCACCACCCCCCCCCCATCATGATTTCAATTTTAAACATCCCAGTAGCCAATCACCACCTCCACTTTTCCAGCAAGAGAAAGCCAATCCCAACAAGGCTTCTTTAATGGGGCTGACAAGCCACTGACCCTTCCACATTTTTACTGTCCTTTACCCTTTGTGTCTCTCCTTTTAGGTCCATCACTATAATTACACTCTTGCTTACACCTGCAACTCCCTCGCTCCATTTTCTTTGTTGTGCTCACTTAGCAAAACCTCAACCCTGATTAAATCTAACCCTGCCTACCCCATGCCTGCAGGCATGGCTGTGGCATGCTGACAGAGCCATTTAAAATTCATGACTAGAACCTCCAGTGGGGTTTACGTTGCTCAGCAGTCGTAGTGTATTTCCTTAGTCTCTTCACCTTCCCACTCTCCTAAAAGTCTTTTTATATCTTCTTCACAACTCTCAAACCCCCCAAATTTCCTCCCCATTCCCACTCTCAGTTCATAACTTTGCATCCTTACTCACTGAGAAAATAGATGCAATCAGAAGAGACTGTCCACAAGCCCCTGCCAAGACACCTTCCTCGTTAAAATATAATTTTCAAAAAGCTAAAATCATGACTCATATAAATATAAAATAAACATATGTCTATGATTTATTAACAATGAAACCAAAAAAATGGTAAAGCTGCTAAAGAACATTTGAGAAATAGGAATTGATATATATCATCAGGAAATGTATTTATAAATATTAGAATAAGATTGCTAGGTTAGATACAAATGTGGTTAATGCCCTACAAGGCAAAAATACCCCCAAAATCACAACTTGTAAGGTAATCTTTTCTGCTGGACAAAAATAATTTGTATTTTTGTCAGACAAGGACTGTTTGCATTGCTATGAGTTTTCTATAGAAAGAGAATTGCAAAATATCCTAATCAATAGTAAATAAAGGGGCATCTGGGTGGCTCAGTCAGTTGAGCATCGGCTCTTAATTTCGGCTCAGGTCATTATCTCCCGGTTCGTGGAATGGAGACCCACGTCAGGTTCTGCACTGACAGCACCAGGCCTGCTTGAGATTCACTCTCTCCTCTCTCTCTGCCCCTCCCCTACTCTCAAGTTCCCATGCACACGTACTCTCTCTTTCTCTCTCTCTCTCTCAAAATAAATAAACATTAAAAAAAAAAAAAAGTAAATGGAAAGTCAAGCAAAGGTAACTGCCCCAAGCAAAGGTAATCTCCAAAGGCCTGCTGGCCAGAGCACAGCTCTTCCCTAAAAAGGATACCCAGTAATCCTGTTTGCCTATTTCCAAATTTGGGATGACTTTTCTTAACAATCTACCTTGTTGTGACTGTACCCATGTACTCTTGCCTGTCTTCTAGCTACTAAACTAAAATGTCCATGCTCTTATTCAAGACCAGCCTTTCCACTTGTATATTATGTCCCTCCTTCTCCTACTCAGGCATATTAGTCTTGAGATTCTCTTTTCTGTCTCCTGCCTCAATTTGCCCCTTCTACTCAATGTTTTCTTTTAGTATAAAGACATGCTCTTCTATCTCCAAGACAACTTCTCTTGATTTCACTTCTGCCTGTGGCTACTATCCCATTTTTCTCCTTATCTTGAATGCAAAGAATGATCTACAACCACTGACTCTGGTTTCTCTCCCTCCTTCCTTGATCCCACTGGAATTAGCTTTTAATCCCCACCCCTTCTCCAACACTGCTCTTGTCAAGGTCATCCATGACTCTCATATTACCAAATCCAACGATCAGTTCTCAGTTCTCATCTTATTTAACCTGTCAGCATCATTTGACACTATTGATCACTGTGAAACACTTCAGCTGAAGTGCTTTCCTTTACTAGGTTTCCAGGACTCTTCTGGTTTTCTTCCTGATTGCCTTTCTCAGTCTCCACTGTTGTTTCCTCTCGGTTCTCCTAAACCCTTAATGTCAAGGGCTCAAGGGCTCATTCCTTTCTTCACCAGGTCCTTTGCTGATCTCATCCAGTCTCATGCTTCATATATACTCTCCATATGCTGATATATATATATATATATATATATCCACCTTGGAATGCTTTCCAGAATTCCAGATCTGTATATCCAACTGTCTGTGGGAGTTCTCTGCTTGGATATCTAATAGATTCCTAAACCTAAGCTCCTAATCTTTCTGACTAAATGTGTTCCTCCCCTGTCCCATCTCGGTTAATGGCAGCTCCATTCTTCTAGCAGCCTGGGCCCCCAAACTGGGAGTTTGTGATTGGCTCTTGTTCTTCTATCAGTCCTATCAATCTATCATCAAATCCTGACTGCTCTACCTTTATTTTCTTTTAATGTTTATATATTTATTTTGAGAGAAGCGGGTGCAGAGAGAGAGAGGGAAAGAGAGAATCACAAGCAGGCTCCACACTGTCAGTACACAGTCCAACTCAGGGCTTGATCCCAGGAACTGTGAGATTACGACCTGAGCCAAAATCAAGAGTCGGATGCTTAATCGACTGAGCCACCCAGGCGCCCCTCCACTATAGCCACTATGGACCTGCCATAGTGGCTGCCACTGTCCCTGCCTCTTCTACTCCTCCTGCCTATCTGCTGTCTTCTCCTGGCACAGCAGCCAGAATGATCCTGTTAAAAAGTCAGATCATAACACTTCTCTACTTAAAGCCTTCTAATGGCTTCCCATCTATGGTAACTGTCTCCATGATGGCTGTCATCAATTCCTTCATCAATTTCCAGACCATCATGGACATGCAGCCCAGTCAAGCTTGCTCTCTACCCAGTGTAACATTGATCTGCTTTCTGTCTCTATAAATTTTCCTTTTCTGGAAATTTCATATCAAAGAATCATATAATATATGGCCTTTTGCAACTGGCTTCTTTCATTTACCATGTATTTGAGGTTAATCCATATTGTAGATGTATTAGTGCTTCATTCTTATTGCTGCACAGTATCATTCTTATTGCTGCACAGTATTCCATTATATGAATATACCATATTTTGTTTATCCATGCATCAGTTGATGGACATAGGATGTTAGCTGTGGGGTTTTTGTAGATGTCCTTTATCAGGTTGAGGAAGTTCTCTTCCTAGTTTGTTGAGAGTTTTTATCATGAATGAGTTGGATTTTGTCAAGTATTTTTTCTGCATGTATTAAGACGATCATGTGGATTTTGTCCTTTATCCTATTAAATATGGTGTATTACATTAATTGATTTTAGGATTTTAAAACAACTGTGAATTCCTGGGATAAATCCCATTTGGCAGTGATATATAATCCTTTTTATATGTGGCTGGATTCAGTTTGCTAGTATTTTGTTGAGGATTGTTACATCAATATTCATAAAAGATACTGAACTGTAGTTTTCTTTTCTTGTAGTGTCCTTGTCCAGCTTTGATTATCAGGATAATACCGGCCTTATAGGAATTGGGAAGTATTCCCTCTTCTGTTTTCTGAAATTATTCGTCAAGCAATGGTATTATTTCTTCTTTAAATATTTAATGGGGGAATGTCTGGGTGCCTCAGTTGGTTGAGCGTCCGACTCTTGATTTTGGCTCAGGTCATCATCTCAAGGGTCACGGGATTGAGGCCCATGTCAGGCTCCTCATTTAGTGTGGAGCCTGCTTGGGATTCTCTCTCCTTCTCTCTGCCCCTCTCCCCGACTCATACACACACACTCTCTCTCTCTAAAATAAAAAGTTTTTTAGTTAAATATTTAATAGGATTCACAAGTGAAACCATCTGGGCCTGGGCTCTTCCTTGTGGAAAGATTTTTGAATGTTAACTCATTTTTTTTTTACTTGATGTAAGTTTTATTTGGGTTTTCTCTTTCTTTTTAATTGATATTGGTAATTTTTGTCTTCTTAGGGATTTTTCCATTTCACTTAAATTGTCTTATTGCTATAAAGTTGTTCATAACATACCCTAACATAATATTTTAATTCTTATAAGGTACACATTGATATTCCCTTTTTTATTCCAGATATTGGTAATTTGTGTCTCCTCTCTCTTTTTCCTTGGTAAATCTAAGTGTGTCACTCTTTTAAAAGAACCAACTTTTGGCTCATTGATCTTCTTTTATTGTTTTTCTGTTTTTTATTTGATTGATTTCTGCTCTAATCTTTATTTCTCCTTTTCTGCTTGACTTAGGTTTAGTTTGCTCTTTTTACTTTTTACTCTTTATTTTTTCCTTTCTTAAAGAAGCAGCTTAGGTTATTGATTTGAAACTTTCTTCTTTTCTACATAGGTCTCCGTCAAAGCACTTCTTAGCTGCATTCCATAAATTTTGGTATGTTGTGTTTTCACTTTTACTCAGTTCAAAATATTTTTAAATTTCCCTGCTAGTATGTTCTTCAACCCATGGACTATTTAGAAGTCTGCTTAATTTCCAAATACTTTGGGATTTCCCAGACTTCTCTCTGTTGTTGATTTCTAATTTAATTCTGCTGTAGTCAGAAAACATAGTTTGCATAATTTGAATTCTTTTAAATTTATCGAATACTTGTTTTATGTCCTAACATATAATATATTCTAGAGAATGTTTCATCTGTGCTTGAAAAGGATGTCTATTCTGCAGTTTGTCAGAGTTCTATAGATGTCAATTAGGTCAAGTTCATTGACGCTGTTGTTCAAGTCTCCTGATCCTCACTGATTTTCTATGTAGCTGTTCCATCCATTTTTGAGAGTGGGGTATTGGAGTCTCCTGTTTTTCTTTCATGTATTTTGCAGGTCTGTTGTTATGTACATATGTATAATTATTATATCTTCCTGATGAATTGATCTCTTAATCATTATTAAATGTCCCTTTTTGTTTCTAGTAGCTTTTTTTTTTTGGTCTTAAGTCTATTTTGTCTGATATTAATATATTAATATAGTTACTCTGGCTCTCCTCTGGTTACTATATACATAGCATAATCTTTTTTCATCCTTTTACTTTTAATCTATTGACATCATGGAATCTAAGATGTCTCTTGTAGACATCTTATAGTTGGCTTTTGCCTTTTTATCCTGTCAATTTCTGCTTTTGATTGTAATGTTCAGACCTTTCACAATTTACTGATGTGACTTGATTTACATTTACCATTTTATTTGTTTTCTATGTGTCTCTTTTCTGTTCCTCTCTTCCTCCTTTACTGCCATCTTTTGTGTTAAGTAAATTTTTAGTGTGCCACTTAATTCTTTTGTAGACTTTTTAAAAACTTTTAAAAAATATTTATTTTTGAGAGAGAGAGAGAGAGAGAGAAAGTGGGGGAGGGGCAGAGAGAGATTGGGACAGAGGATCTGAAGTGGGCTCTGTCCTAACAGCAGAGAGCCTGATGTGGTGCTTGAATTCACAAACTGTGAGATCATGACCTGAGCCGAAGTTGGAAGCTTAACTGACTAAGCCACCCAGGTGCCCCTCTTTTTAAAATTTTTAAAAAGTTTTTATTTATTTTTTGAGAGAGAGAGAGCGAGAGTGAGAGAGAGCGAGCATGTGCATGAGTGGGGGGGGCAGAGAGAGAGAGAGGGACCAAATCCCAACCAACTCAAGGCTGAACTCATGAACCGTGAGATCATGACCTGAGCCCAAATCAAAACCCAGATGCTTAACCAACTGAGCCACCCAGGTGCCCCTGTAGACTTTTTAAAAAGTTTTTTTTAATGTTTATTTATTTTTGAGAGAGAGACACAGAATCCAAAGCAGGCTCCAGGCTCTGAGCTGTCAGCACAGAGTCGTACTCAGGGTTTGAACTCATAAACTGCAAGATCATGACCTGAGCTGAAGTGGACGCTTAACCAACTGAGCTACCCAGGCACCCCTAGATTTTTTTTAACATATATTTTTTAGTTACTTTCTTTAAAAATTTTTTTTTAATTTTTGAGAGTGGGTGGGGGAGGGACAGAGAAGATCCAAAGTGGGCTCTGAGCTGACAGCAGCAAGCCCCATGTAGGGCTCGAACTCACGAACTGGGAGATCATGACCTGAGCCAAAGTCAGATGCTTAACCAACTGAGCCACCCAGGTGCCCCTTTTAGTTACTTTCTTAATGGTTACTATAGGGATTTTAATATACATCTTAATTTGATATCATCTATTTCAGATTAATACTGACTTCATAAATAAAATACAGAAATTGTCCCACTATAACTCTCCTTCTCTTCCCCTCTTTTGGGCTATTATTATATATCTCACATTACCTTTATAATAATATTATTAGTGGGGCGCTTGGGTGGCTCAGTTGGTTAAGTGGTTGCCTTCAGCTCAGGTCATGATCTCGCGGTTTGTTAGTTTGAGCCCCAAGTTGGGCTCTGTGCTGACAGCTCAGAGCCTGGAGCCTGCTTCAGATTCTGTGTCTCCCTCTCTCTCTGCCTCTCCCCTGCTCATGCTCTGTCTCTCTCTCTCAAAAATAAATAAACATTTAAAAATTATAATTAAATAATATATACATTGTTCATTATTATCATATATATCACATGCATATGTTACAACCTATGAATATAGTGTTAACATTATTACCTTATACAATTTCATATCTTTTAAAGAAGTTTTTGTGAAGAAATAAGAAAAGATATATTTATAGTCTCTATACTAACCCACATATTTTTACCATTTCCAGTACTCTCTTCATTTCCTCCTATGAATTTGAGTTATCATCTGGTGTCCTTTCCTATCAGCCTGAAGGACTTCCGTTAGCATTTCTTGTAGGGCAGGTCTACTAGCGACAGACAAACTCCCTCAGATTTGTTTATCTAGGAATAAATCTTTCTCTCTTTTTTTTTAAATGAACCTAAACACCTCATTCATGGTTTCATCTTTTTCTTTTTTTTAAAGTTTATTTATTTATTCTGAGAGAAGAAGAGAGCACATGAACAGGGGAGGGGCAGAAAAAGGAGAGAGAGAATCCCAAGCAGGTTCCAAGCTGTCACCATAGAGCCCGATGTGGGGCTCCAACTTAGGTCTCACAAACCGCGAGATCATGAAATCAAGAGTCAGATGCTTAACTGACAGCCACACAGGCACTCCTCTCCTTCATTTTTATTTGTTTTTTAAGTTTACTTATTTTGAGAGACAGCGAGAGAGTGACCATGAGCAGGGGAAGGGCAGAGACAGAGGGGAGAGAGAGAATCTCAAGTAGGCTGCACTGTCAGCACAGACCCCATGTGAGGCTCAAGCTCACAAACCATGAGATCATTACATGAGCTGAAACCAAGAGTCAGACCCTAAACCAACTGAGCCATCCGGATGCCCCAACTCTCCTTCATTTTTAAAGAATAGTTTTGTGGGATATAGAATTCTTAGGTGATAGTTTTTCTTTCACACTTTGAATATGCAATCCCACTGCCTTCCAGCCGCCATTGTTTCAAATGAGAAATTAGCTATTAATCATATTGATGCTCCATTGTTACATGACGGTGGTTTTTCTCTTGATGCTTTTAAGATTTTCTTTTCGTTGTTGGCTTCCAACAGTTTGCATCTTGTATTTAGGTATGGATCTCTTTGTAGTTATCCTAGTTGGGTTTGTTGAGCTACTTGGATATGTAGATTAATGTTTTTAATCAAATTTGCCAAGTTGGAGGGACATTATTTCTTCAAAATTTTTTTCTGACCCTTTCTCTCTCCTCCCATTACACACATACCACGTTATGTGAGATGTTGTCCCACAAATCTCTGAAGCTCTGTTCATTTTTCTTCAATTTTTATTCTTTCTGTTCTTCAGAGGGTAATTTCTGTTAATCTCTCTTCTAGTTCACTGATTTTCTTCTGCCAATTTGAATTTGCTTTTGAGCCCCTCTGATGAGGTTTTCATTTCAGTAATTGCTTATTTTCACTTCTAGAAATAACATTTTAAAAATGTTTAATATTTTCCTTAATAAGCATCTTTGTAGATTTATTATTGTCCTACTTCTTTTGATTCTTTAAACATGATTTCTTCTGGTTCTTTGAACGTATCTATAATAACTACTTTGATGTCTTTGCCTGCTGAATCCAAATTCTGGGGAGACTGAGAGATAGTTTCTATTGACTTTTACTTTTCCTGAGAATGAGTCATACTTTCCTATCTCTGTGCATATTTTATGGAAAACTAGATTTTTAAGTACTATATTGTAGCAACTCTGCATTCTGATTTTCCCCTCTCACGGCTGTCTTTTGTGTCATGCGCTTAGTGCTTTGCCTGGGTTAAACCTATAAAATATTTCCCTCTGAAGTGTGTGGCTGCTGCTATCTCTGCTCAGTTTATTTTTCTCTTGTTTTTATTTTATTATTTATTATTTTTAATGTTTATTTATTTTAGAGAGAGACAGCGCACATGGTGGAGAGGCAAAGAGAGAGGAAGATACAAAATCCAAAGCAGGCTCCAGGCTCTGAGCTGTCAGCACAGAACCCAACACAGGGCTCGAACCCACGAACGGTGAGATCATGACCTGAGCCAACTGAGCCACCCAGGTGCCCCTCTCGTTTTTATTTTTTTCTGGCTTCATAGGGGTCACCCCAGTGTCTAAGTAGCCCCATGGTCAGTAAATCATGGGATGGAAATTGTGCTCAAACACCTCAAGCCAATAAGGCTTCCATCTTTGATAACGAATTTGTGTGGGGGGAGGGGAACACATTCAACACATTTAGGCTTTTACTTTTACTTTCCACTGGGCCCTTTCACAGTTCCTCTATTCCAGAACCCTCAAGGTCAGCCAGGAGTATATGGTGATCTTAGGCCCTCCATTCACAGCTGTAAATGTGCACAATCTCATCCAAGAGTACACTTGCCGCAACCACAGCTGTAAGCTCAGGTTAGCAGGACCACTGGCCCTCTCCTGCTCCAAATCAAGGGAGCCCTCTTTGGCTGTGGCAGCAAAGCCTTATGGCAAAATCTCCAGGTGACTGGGCTGGAAAGTGGGAGCATCCCCAGGCAAGGGTGCCACTGAACCCCACTGTTATTACTGAATTTCACCTGTGGTTCAAGCACAAACACTTCTCATATTGTTATATACCTCTGATCGATTTCCAGAGTGCTAAAAATGGTTGTTTTCATCAATGTTTTCCATCTTTGTAATGGGCTTTTCAGGGAGAGGATGTGCCCACCTCTTCACTTCGCCATGGCTGGCAGTCCCACCCTCCTCAATAAATATTCAATGAAGAGCAAGTGACTAAACCCTGTGTCATCTGTCTTCGCCCTCTACCACTCTATCCCATCAAAAATTATCAGTTGCCTTCCAGGGACTAAAACAGGTTCTGAGTAAGACACACCAGGTTGAATTCCAGTTCTGCCACTTAGTGACTGCACCTGGCAAGGGTGCTTACCTTCCCCAAGTTTTGTATCTCTTTCTGTTAAATGGCTAAAATAATGCCTATAGTGTTTGTGAGGAGAGTGAGGTCTGAGTAAGCATCTGGGCGGACACTTCGGGGTTCTTTCCAACAGTGTCTGTCTGTTCAAACTGTCAGTCTGGGAGGCCACTTGACCCTTTTCTAGCCCTAACACTCACCAGACACATGACTGGTGGGAATGCAAGGATAAGTTCTTGAAAATCCTTTGAGATGGGATCTATTATCCCACAACTATAAGGTATTATTATGTCTTATTATGATGTTCTCTGGGAACTTTTCAAAATCTCTCTCTCTGGGAAATTTTGGTTATAGTCAAATTTCTAAGACTAGGGAAGCTACTGAAATTACTTCTCTAGCTTCCTTTCATCCTGGACATTTTAACCATTATACTGTTGATATTTTCTGAAAGGTCAGGACTACAGATGTAAATCTTTCTTAATAAGAAACTCTCACATTTTTAGGTGTTTATTCTTCTAAGAACTGAAGGACATGCCCTCCCTCTCCAAATCAGAAATAAAACATCAATTTGGGGGTTAAAGATGGAGAAGAACGAACATAACCAAACAGAATGCTCGGAATTTGAAATAAAAATAGTGTGGCGAGGCCATCACCATTTAGGGCCTTGCTGAAAATCCAGTCCTTTCTGCAGGAAGCACATGTTTAAAAACAGAATATTGGAGTGGCTGGGTGGCTCAGTTGGTTAAGCGTCCAACTACAGCTCAGGTCATGATCTCGCAGTCTGTGAGTTCGAGCCCCGCATCGGGTTGTGTGCTGACAGCTCAGAGTCTGGAGCCTGCTTCAGATTCTGTGTCTCCCTGTCTCTTGGCCCCCTCCCTTGCTTGCGCGCTCTCTCTCTCCCTCTCAAAAATAAACAAACATTAAAAAAAAATTAAAAACAGGATAAAAAAACAATTGCTCTTTCCATATTGTTTAAAATGTCCTCCTTATTGGCCTTCCTGTAATTAGAGATGCACTATTTATTATTCACTATTGTTACTTGTTTTGTCATGTGTCAGCCAGGCTGCCAGCGCTCCAGAGGCAGGGATGGTCCTTTTGTACATCTCCCTCTATGCTTGCTACTCTCCTTTGCTATCACCTCCAGTTGATGATAATGCTCATTTCCACTCCCTTACTCAGAAATCTTCAGTCGTTCTCCACTGTACCTAAAAGTGGTCCTCAGGCTGTTTTTGATTACATATGCTTATCGGGGAACTAATGCTTGCACACCCTCGAATACACACATGTATTTTAATATCGTACCTCCCTCATATAAATTATAAACATCTACCAATATAGGAAGTTTAAGAGGATGACCTAAAAATAGCGTAAAGAGAATTTGTAGTATTTTCTGTCTGTACCTTGTATACTCCACTCTGGAGACCACTGGTCTGTAGGATAAAACCCAGGTTCTTTGAAACCACAGCCTTCAAACTGGGGTCTAGGTATGTTGAGAGTAGAGTTGAGCCTTGAACAACACGAGTTTGAATTACACAGGTCCTCTTCTATGCGAGTTTTTTCCCAGTACAGGACTGTAAACGTATTTGTCTTCCTTATGGTTTTCTTAATAACACTTGCTTTGCTCTAGCTAACTTTGTTGTAATAATACAGTTCATAATACATATAACATAAAAAATATGTTAATCAATGTTTTATGTTATTGGTAAGACTTTGGTCAAAGGTAGGCTATTTGTAGTTAAGTTTTGGGGGAGTTAAAATTATGTGGATTTTCTTTTTTTTTTAAGTTTGTTTGTTTGTTTGTTTGTTTTGAGAGAGAGAGAGAACTCACACAGGAGGGGCAGAGAGAGATGGAGAAAGAGAATCCCAAGCAAGCTCCACGCTGTCAGCATGGAGCCCAATGTGGGGCTTAAACTCATGAACTGTGAGATCATGACCTGAGCTGAAATCAAGAGTAGACGCTTAACCAACTGGGCCACCCAGGTGCCCCATCTTTCTTTCTTTTTTTTTTTAGTTTATTTTTTTATTTTTGGGGGGGGGGAGAGAGAGACAGAGAGAGAGAGAGAGAGAGAGAGAGAGAGAGAGAACACGAGTGGGGGAGGGGCAGAGACAGAGGGAGAGAGAGAATCCCAAGCAGGCTCTGCACTGACAGTACAATTTGATGGTTTCGAACTCACACATTGTGAGAGCGTGACCTGAGCCGAAATCAAGAGTCGGATGCTTAACTGACCAGGCCATCAGAAGCCCCACAAATTATGTGGATTTTTAGTGGCATAGTGGAGTCGGTGCTCCTAACTCCACATTGTCTGAGCGCCAACTGTGTATACTATAGACAGCATAGTACTAAGGGGCTCAATTTCCAGATTCTGAACTACAAAATGTACTACAAAATGAAAGTGATCTGCCTGGGAATGGCTGGCACTGAGTTTATTTCTTTTTTCTAGCCTCCCCTTCCCAACTGCTCTGGCCTTTCACAACAGAAAACCACCCCCCAGCCATCTGAACTGTGCTTTGCCCCCAAATGAAGGGATAACGTGAGAATGCACTATCCTTGAGGGAGAATTTCTTTAGACCCAAGTAAGACACACTGACAGGGCAGCACCTTATTTCCTTCCCTGGACAAATACTGGCAAGCCTCTGTGCTGCAGGCAACGGCAATCTTAGAATTAGAAATCACAGTGAGATGGTAGAAAGACCTTATAGGAATGTAGTGTTTTTAATTTTAAAAAATAAAGTTAGGGGCGCCTGGGTGGCTCAGTTGCTCAGTTGGTTAAACATCCAACTTTGGCTCAGGTCACAATCTTACAATTCATGAATCTGAGACCCGTGGCGGGGATTTTCTCTCTCCTTTTTCTCTCTCTGCCCCTTCCCTACTTGCACGCACCCTTGCTCGCTCTCTCTCTCTCAAAATAAGTAAATAAACCTTAAAAAAATAAAGCTAAACTTTGAACCATGTAGGTTGTTTTTTGCCAATTGAGTGATACTCCACAAGCAGAATGGGCTAGATCTATGGCTCCATGTTTTTGATGAAAATATAAGCAAAGCACTTATCCAATACACAATACACCAGAGATGTCCAGAGATGTCATCATTTGCAACTATTTCATCTTTTGATGAACACTGCCCTACACTAACATTCACAATATGCACGACCACCCAGACTCTTTCTCATCTCTTCCCCTGTCAGCCCCCTCAGGCTTCAGTCACACTACATTCATGCTCATAGGCGTCCTTCCAGGTCTGTGCCTCTGTATGTGTTCATGCCGGTTCCTCCTTGGAACTACCCTTCTGTCCCATCTCCGTGTGTTGAGTTCCTACCTAACATCTGCTTTATCTGAGGCATTAATTTGGTACGGAGGATGGAAAATGAGCATAATGATAACGTGGCCCCGTTTTCATAGGATGTAAGAGTTCAGTATGAGAGACAAACAGATAAACAGTGACAATATAATATTACAGAGCTGTGATGGGGAGCCACGAGGGCACCCTCCCTTCACCTAGGGCTCAAGGAGGTCTCAGAGGAAGTGACCAGAAAGCCAAAACCCACTGCTAAGCAGGAGTCAGCCGGACATTTAGCAGGAAGGGGAGACAAGAGGACTGATCTATGCTGAGAAAACAAAAGTGAGTTTGATTGACACTGGTAAGACAATTCCTCTGTGAAGTCGGGATTTTGACCAGGAGAGACACACTTACTTAACTGTAGGGTCCAGATAGAAATTTCTACCAAGCTTGATCTGTTTCATGCTCTTGAGAGATTGGTCACATTCTCTCTCAAAATCCCAATTTAGAATAGGCCGAAAGTCAAGGGAGAGGTCATCCTTAGAAACATTTTCTCTTGCTTTTTTCCAAAAACAAAATATTTGAACCTGAGGCTCAATTGCTGGGGGAACAGGCAGCCTTTTTAAATTAAGTTCACCAGAAGTAGGGCCAAGTGAATACTCTTGGGAAGTCTGTTAAGAAAGTGACAGGTGGTTAATACTGTGGCTCTGCTCTAAAGATGGAGGCAGCCTCTAAACAAACAAGTTAATGAAATAAGTAGAAACACAGAAGACAAAACATTCCGTTTCCAGGGACTGCCTTGTGCCACAACAGAGGAAAGACTGTAAAGGTTTCAGGTATCTGGTTCCTCACTGCTCCACCTCTGATCCTGTCCCTAACTGTCCTGAGCCAGAGGCCACGAAAGGACCTTCTCCCTTCTCTGAGGGATGTTCAATTCTCCACTTTACACCACCACTCACAGTGCCGGTTTGTCATCAAGCTATTTATGTCTATGAAAGACTCTCCTCCACAAATACATTAGTAGAGGGGCAGCTGGGTGGCTCAATGGGTTGAGCGTGGGACTTCGGCTCAGGTCCTGATCTCGCGGTTCCTGAGTTCAAGTTTTGAATTCAAGCCCAACATTGGGCTCGCTGCTCTCAACAGGGAGACCACTTTGGATCCTATGTCCCCCTCGCTCTGTGCACCTCCCCCACTTTCACAAGCACGTGCTCTCTCTCTCTTAAAAAAAAATTAATTAAAAAAAAAAACCCAGATACCCTCCTACACTGTTGGTGGGAATGTAAACTGGTACAGCCGCTCTGGAAAAC
>CM053571.1:62110556-62166817 GCA_028646485.1 Cryptoprocta ferox
AGATGTGGTTCATCTATACAATGGAATACTACATGGCCATGAGAAAGAATGAAATCTGGCCATTCGTAGCAACGTGGATGGACCTCGAGGGTGTCATGCTAAGTGAAATAAGTCAGGCAGAGAAGGACAGATACCATATGTTTGCACTCATAGGTCTAACAGGAGAAACCCAACAGAGGACCATGGGGAGGGGAAGGAGGAAAAAGAGTTAGGGAGAGGGAGGGAGACAAAACATGAGAGACTCTTGAATACTGAAAACAAACAGGGCGGAAGGGGAAGGGGGAAAGGTAAAGGGGGGTGATGGTTATGGTGGAGGTCACTTGTGGGGAAGAGCACTGGGTGTTATATGGAAACCAACCTGACAATAAACTATAAAGTTTAAAAAAAGAAAACCCAGATACATTAGCAGAAGAGAGGTGTGATAGATGTAGTATCAGCCATCAAATCTTTCCTATACTGGTCACAATTTGGTACCCAGTAACTCTGATTCAAAACATAAAATATACGCAGTCACGTTCTCTGATACAGCCCACCCACACATCATTGCGGTGGATTTTTATTTTATTTCTCATCTGTTTTCTTAGTTGTATATCTTCTTGAAGTGCCCACGTGGAGGCTTAACATTTTCTCTATGAAACTATTCACTATGGCAGCAGAATCAGGTAAGTCTCATCCATGAGGGCTTAGTTATTGAAGCACCAAAGGATGTCATTCTAAAACATTGACTTTATGTGGAAGTCACATGACATGGACCTAGAGGACTAATGACTAGTTATGTTCCTGTGGACTATATTGTTGGTAAAGCTAATTCATCTTTCAGGAAAACCATTATAAACTCACCCCAGAACACAAAAATTCATTTGTGCTAGAAAGTTATTATCAAGTGCTGGAGGGTCAGAACTACATTTGCTAACATTGTTCCATTAGAAATGTTTCCTATCAGTGATACGATATTTTTTCAGATGGGTGGGCCAACTGTAGTTCTGCTCTAAAACTCTGCTTTCTATCAGTCCCCCAAGCATTTTCTGATTATGGCCTTTAACAAAGTTTGCAACCATAGTGAAAGCAGGTCTGCGTGAAGTATGTATATAAATGCATTTGCAAATGGGTTTAGACCTTTGTGTGAAAAGGGCCTGAAGTCTCCTAAATAGAAAAATCTTCAAGTAAATCACAACTGACTCAAGAGTTTGGAAAATGGTGCAGGGCTTAGTGACCTTATATCAAACCACAGCCAAGGCCACATTTTAACATGTCCCCATTCCCAGATTAATTTTATTTCTGTCACCCTCTTCACCTTTGAAATTCCTTCCATTCGGCAAAATCAGTTCCAATCAGGAGAACAAATACATTTTGACTTCTGTCCCCGATGCTTCCCTGTGTGCCTTGATGAAAAAATACAGTCTTAGTTTTCAGCCCTGCTCCTGAGAGACGTGCGGGTGGAATGAAATGAATTACGCTCGCTCTTTTCCCCGAAGCCCCAGGTTTTCCTAAGAGAACACCCATATAACATATGCCAGTACATTTAGGCCTGAGAGCTCCTCAAAGTTGTGCCCATTTTCTTGCAGAGGATCAGTTTAGTTTCTTTTTAGATAAGCGGACCTGCATGTGAATGCTACCTTGGTGCCAGAGCTTTTCCTAGGGAAAAGGCCGGGCCTTCTTCACCTGCAGCCGACACCTCTCCTTCCCGGGCAGGGCCTTGCAGCGGCGCGGCGCGTCCAGCAGATGGAGCCGCAGTTGAATTTTCGTGAGCTGCTCTCCACACTGTAGGAGACTCTGGAATAAACAGGAAGGGGAATTTTTGTTGTTGTTTTTAAGCATTCTAAATCTCAACACCTTTTGCCTTTTTTGTCGGGTCAGAGACCCTTCTTATTGAAGTAGGTTGAAATGCGTTAGAAGTTAAAAAAAGAAAAGTGATTATGCAATCCCAAATACATGTTTTTTAAGGATTTTCCACTCTTTCAAAGGACCCAAGAATCAAGTTTTAAAGTAGCATAAACTGTCATAAGAGTTTCAGAAACGTTAGCAGGCAGTCCTGGATAAAGAAAGACTGCCTCAGAAAGGAGTGACCGGGGCAGGGAAACCTCCCCAGGCCGCGGCGGAAGTGACCTCGGAGCTGGGCGGTGGCGGCCGCGGGCGCTGCGAAAAACAGCGCCGCCTGCTGGTGAAAAGAGAAACAGCTCTGATCTCGCCGGAGGCTGTGGCGTCGCCACGGGGACCGCTTGGACCCAGCCAACATTCCAAAGTCCGTTGGACTCAGGATGCGGCAGGATATGCCCCCCCACCCAACGAAACAAAGTAATGGACACAACCCGAGCAGCTTTTCTGTCGAGAAGGGAAACCTGCAGGACCGTTATGGATTTGGTACACAGTGTTTCAAAGGGCTTGACTGTTTTTAATGCTTCCTGCAGCTAAAAGGGATTATTGCTATTTAAGACGGTCCTAAAGAGTGAAAATAGAACCTGACAGAAGCTCTCTTTCATTTATCCTATGTTACTTTATTTACAAAATATTGTAAGAGGTTATCAGAAGCAAATTGGAAAAAAACGGGCAAGGGACTGAGTTTCAAGGTGATCGTGCTTATCATTTCCCATAATGGCCCCTCATTTTTATTCCAGGGTTGTTGCAGTGCTTTTTCTTGAGTCCCTCCTCCTCTCCCCACTTCCCTTTTCTCTCCACTCATTTGACAGAAGCCTCCGCAATCATCTGCTTAGAACACGTCACCATCATCCACTGGGAGAGAGTTGTGGCACCACCTTTCTCCCCCTATGGCTGAAGCCCACAGAAGGAAGATGAGGAATTGTGCTTCTGCGCTGCAGCGGCGCGACTGCCCGGAACTGTAACCTGCAAGATGATGCCCAAGTGCAGCTTCCCCCTTTTTATGCTACATAGAACTTTATGCTGCCCCTCTTGAAGCTGATGCTTTCTCCTTTAGAGCCATGTCCTTCACATTGCCCAGATGGTGTGCTGAGTCCCTTTCACTCGCAGAGATTCAGGGCATTGAGTGTAAAAGCCACACATCTCTATTTTTCTTCTAGTAAGGGAGTAAAGACCCATAGGTGGGCGGTGCCATTTGGATTAGTCATGCTGTTTATCAGGTCCCTGTTCTCTGATATGAAAATTCCCATCTCCCATGGGGGTATAGCTGTAGGCATAAATTATAGGCTCTGGTTCAAAACTGGGCCCTCTCTTTTGTCCAGTAGCACTAGAAAGACACTAATTAGGGAACTTGCTGGAACAGAAGGCTTCTTGAGGGTCCTGGAAAAGGAAGGTTGGGCCCCCAAGTCCTGTACATGATCGCTTGGGCTGTAGCCTTCACAATCTGGATCCAACCAGATGAGCACTAAGAGCTCAGTGTTTGGAGCACAAAGAAGAGCAATGAATATATAGTAACTTAGTGAATCAGGGACAGGATCCAAGAGGAAGCCTGACATTTGTTTATCAGCAGAGAAACAGAAGTAAAGGGGGGAATGTCTCCCTAAGTGCTACTGTGTTATAAAAGTGTTCTCTAGAGAGAGGCTACATGAACAGGGCAGCTGATAACATTAATACTTTGCAGGTAGACACACATCTTCCCACACGGCCAGGACTGCTGTACCAAGTGGTACTAAACTAATGGGCAGGGATACAGCTCTAAGCCTTTCCTGCTGAAACCCTCAGAGGGAGTTGGCTCAGACAAAGCAAAGCAGCCTCTCCCTCGGTTCTTTGTTCTTTCTTGGAAACCGGGATCTCTCTCAAGTCTCATACCCCAGCTGCTTTCCCCCTCTTGTACCAGGGCAAAATAAAGTAATCGCCAATAATGATTTGGACAGCATTTTTGGAGCCCTGAACTCTGAAATGCAGAGTCGAATTGTTTTTAGAATTCTAATGTGCTGTACATTTTTATTCTGGGGTTATGGGGGAAATTTTCAGAAAGGTGCCCCCTTTATCAAATAAAAATAAAGAGATTGCCTTCAGAAAGGGATAGTGGAGACAGAGTGCTTTGAATCCCGCTTAACCTAACAATTACATGTGCTGCACCTTATGCTTAAGAATCTCTTTCTCACAGGGTGTATGATTTAATGAGCAAATTCCTTTGTCTGCTAAGAAATCCCTTCAACAGTAAAAAGGCTCTCTGAGAAATCACACCTTTTTATACTATAAGCGACTTTTTGCTAATAAGAATGATTTTTAACATAGCTCCTTTAAAAGTAAAGACATTCAGAATGGTCTATCCCAGAATTAAGTGTGGAATTAAGACAAAGGATGCTTGTTCTCATATCAGAAATAGGCATGCCACTCCCTAAGCACTCAGAGCATCTGCTGGCTGGACTGATTCTTAAACCAAAAGCCACTCATGGCCTCTGTGCTTGACAACTGAGGTAGCCTTTTATGTCCAGTTGGAACTTCAGTTTGGGCAACAAAAAATGAGCTCTAGGAGTCCCAGAAAGTTTACTGGGTTGAGAAGGACGAGGCTGACATTTTAAAAAAATATTGTAGGTTTACTTCTTGGGAACTTACTGCCCAAAATAAGTTCTTTCAGGTCCTTTATGTGGCATCCTCAGGCTGTTTACAACAGTTCCTACATTTTTGGGATTTTATCTCCTCACTAAATATCGGCTATTTTGTCCAGAAGAACAGAAAAATCTTCCTGTTTTTACTCAGCCAAGACTTAGGCTGAGTAGACAGCAGCTCCTCTCTGCCAGTTCCTGGTGACTTCATTCTTTCCAGCTCTTTCCAGAGGGAGTGAGAGCAACCCCCAGCCAGGAGACCGGCCCTGCGTTAGCAGCTAATTTAATGCTCCAGCTCCACAGGTGAGGCCCAGATGAGCTTCTAAAATAATCCTGGGGGCACCTGGGTGGCTCAGTCGGTTAAACATACGACTCTTGATTTAGGCTCAGGTCACCATCTCACAGTCTGTGAGTTCAAGCCCCATGTTAGGCTCTGTGCTCACAGAACGGAACCTGCTTGGGATTCTCTCTCTCTCCCTCTCTCTCTCTCTCTCTCTCTCTCTGCCCCTCCTTGGCTTGTGCGTACTCTCTCAAAAAAAAAATTTTAAAAAAGTAAAAATTCTGAAGCTAGATAAGGAATGAATAAGCATGTGTTAAAGGAGTACGTACATATACCTTTGTAATTAACAGAAAAATTTGAGGAAGTAGTCACTGGGCGTGTATATTCAGACTACTACCCTGGGTGTATGTTATTATCTGTTACCCAGACTGCATATGACATAATGCCTTTCATCTGACGGGTCCTTTCTTGTGTTAACCTGGTATATTAAGGTACTTCAGTTTAACAGCCGTAAGCATTTTGAGGGCAAGAGCCCTGTCATGCACTTCCTTTATGTTTTACACAGTATCCAGCAGGGTGTTACACATGGAGTAGGTGCTCAGGAAAGAGCTGCTTTAAAAAAAAAAAAAAGGACTAAAAGAATGATGAATGGCCGCGCTTTAATCCTGAGATTAGGCCAGCCTTTACTGTCACATCTGAGGAAACTCAACAGTGATATTTCACAGACAGAAAATGGAAGTGGAGATATTGCAGCTTCTCTGGCTGATAAGGATAACAGCAGCTGGCTTTCCTATATGCCAGAAACCACATAAGTACTTCACGTACATTATCTCATTTATACTTCACCACAGGCTAAGTTTACTGTTATTACTGCCCTTATTTTACATCTGACAAAACATTACCTAAGCCACACAACTAATAAATAGCCTCGTCAGGGCTTGAATCCAGAGATAAGTCCGTCTCCAAAATCCATGCTTTCAGACACAAAAATGCTCCAGAATATCTAATAACATTTGGAGCTCCATTTACTCACAATATCTGAGGTGGGAGGGAAAGAGGAGGAAGATGGTAAGCAAACAATTCAGAACTCACAGGTCTCCGTCTACACCGTTTTGACGTTCCTTTCTGGGTGTTATCCATTTAATCCTCACAGCACTCTGTCAAGTATGTTACTACTATCTCATATATAAGGAATGTAGCTCTGAGAACAGGTGGGTTTAAAACTAGGACAAAATGCTACAATTCAGAGGCTGAAAGGTAACAAAACTACTGCTAGGTAACACTGTTCCTGCCCTAGGCCCTTCTCTGCCCAGAGTGCTCCTTAGGTGCTTGCTACATCCTCTTCCTTTCTTACTAGTTAGCACTCAGTGGGCTAGAAAGCTTATGCCCACCTCAACCTGCCCCATAAATACAAATATGGTTAATGTTGACTTGATGTGCCACTGTCATTTCAAAAGCAGAGGCAAGGTAGAGAGGAAACAGTAAAAGTGACAATGCATGGAATGCTATGTGACAAAAAGAATGAGTTACGGGATGCCTGGGTGGCCCAGTCGGTTGAGTGTCCAATTTCTACTCAGGTCATGATCTCACCGCTCATGAGTTCGAGCCGCACATCAGGCTCTGTGCTGACAGCTCGGAGCCTGGAGGCTGCTTTGGGTTCTGTGTCTTCCTCTCTCTCTGCCCTTCCCCCCTGCTAATGCTCTGTCTCTCTCTCTCAAAAACAAATAAACATTAAAAAATTTTTTTAATGAGTTACATTTAAACAGACTGCCACAAAGTGATCTCCACTGGCATAGGAAAAAATAATAAGGGCATATTGCAGAATAAAAAATACAGCATGGTACCATGTATGTTTTTAAAAGACATAAAACAATATGATACAAACACACACACACATCTATGCACACACACATAGAAAACAGTTGGTTATACCCCATATTGAAAACTGATTTCCCTGGGAGGGAAGGACTAGATCTGGGGTGAGGTGGATAGCATTGGCCGACTTGACTTGATCTTTTTAAAAAGATAATTTATTCAAATAACATGCATGTAAAAGAAAAAAAAAGGAAAGATTAGAAAAGAGACAAGTGATGCTGTTGGAGAAAGGATTAGCAACATGCAGTAAAGTGCCATCAGTGGTACAAACATGGCAAACTAAAATCCACTGTCTCATTCATGTCTGTAAGAGACCAAGGGATTAGAAGAGAGTTCTCATGTTGGCATTATTATTATGAATTGGATGAGTTTAAAAATGCAATGTCTCCCAACTAGAGCAGAAATACAGTGCATTAGACCTGGAACCAGACAGCTGAAGTTCAAGGCCTGACTCTGCATTTCTCTGTAACCGTGGGCTAATTTCTCAGGGCCTTAGTTTCCTATCTGTAGAGTGAAGATAACAGTAAGATACATCATAGGGTGCTTCAAGGATCAAGTCAGATAATACACAAGAAAGAATAGCAAAATCACACAGACTGACATTTAGAACTTAGAAATTATGTTTGTGTTTACTACCTCCCCATTCTTTCTCTCCCACTTCAGAGAATTCTGCTTTCTCACACCTTTAAGTATGCCCCACACTGAGGCAGAGTTAAATGAACAAACCATCGGTCTTCAATATAATATTTGCTGATAACAGGCCTCCATTATTTGAGGCTTTAGATTACATACATGCATGCACAGTTTTTAAGCTTCAATAACGTGCATCCATGTTTTTAAAGGACTGTATTTATTTGATTCATTTATAAAATATACCCTTTACCTGTAAAACCTACTTTTGATGCAAGAACTAAAACTCAAATCAGAGCATTTAAAGGTTGAGCCAAAAATATAATTAGAAAAAAATTTTTTTGAATCTTAAATGTGTTTATTTGTGGTCCTGCTAAAATTTCAAGCTGTTCTGAAATTTCAAGAATCCAATTATAAGCCTTATAATAAGAAGGGTTTCAAAAGTAATAAAAGAAATACTAATGCCACCAATATAATTAAACACGAAGGAGAAACATGAACAAATTAATATCAGTTCCATGCACACAGCACCGCGCAGTGCCGACAACCCATGATGTAACTATTTTCAATTACAGCCTCACCTTTGAAACAGAGCCAGGTTCTCTACTTTTGCTGGATGTGCCTGTGTTAAAAAGCGCAGGGACCTGAAGATTTCTGGCGAAGTAAAGAAGGATCCAGTTGAAGTTGTTTTGCAATTTGAGTTCGGAAAGGATCCATTTGAAGGAACCAGTTCCGAGCACACAAAGCCCACGTCCCTCCCAAGCTCCTCCACCCCATTAAACTGGGCTGTCATTTCAGAGCTGGGCGCCCATTGTTCACTTGTTCTACTCTAATTAGACTTGACAGATTGCTCTTTCTAGCTAGAATGCCTATTGCCAAGAACAGAGAGAAGAGGTGAGGCTGACCTTGTCATTATGCCCTTGAGATCAGTGCCCTGCCCCCCATCCTAGTCCACCAACACCGAAAGGTATCCCAGCAGCTCAGACCTGTTTCCCTTCTCCTTCAGCCTCCGTCTTACATGCCCCTGGCAGTGTCAGCACCACTGAAATGTCTTCCAGTACTGTGAGATTCAAGCCCTAGTCTGTGGGAATGGAATAAGTGCGCTCTAATATTTTTCATATTAATACTCTGACCCTTGTTTTTCTTTCTTTTTTTTTTCTTCAGGCCTGGTGGGAAAAAACAGACCAGCTTTTCTTTTCTTTTTTATGATTTTTTTAAAAAAGTCTATTTTGAGAGAGAGAAGTGGGGAGGGGCAGAGAGAGAGGGGGAGAGAGAGAATCCCAAGCAGTCTCCGCATTGTCAGTGCAGAGCCAAATGCTGGGCTCGAACCCATGAATCGTGAGATCATGACTTGAGCTGAAACCAAGAGTCAGATGGTCAACCGACTAAGCCACCGAGGTGCTCCCAGACCAGCTTTTCTGAAGGGAAAGATACTGCAGTTCCACACAGGAGCCAGGAAATATTGATTGTTTAATGAAACAGCTCTGAAAGGATTCAGGCCCTGACATTACTTACATGTGTCTGAAGCAAATCCCTTGCCCCACTGCCCTCAGTTTCCAGATCTGTAAAAGGCCATCAATACTTCTTGAACCTTTGTTAATCAAAAACCTGTTATACTGGAATTATATAAAAATTAGATAATAAAATGGTAGAGCTGGAAATGATCTTAGCGATCATCTAGTCCAATATCTTCATTTGGAAGATTAAAAAACAGAGGCCAAGGGTATCGGCATGGCTCAGTTGAGCATCTGACTCTTGATTTCGGTTCAGGTCATGATCCCAAAGTCATGGGATCAAGTCCCAGCATCAGATTCCTCGCTGAGCATGGAGCCTGCTTAGGATTTTTTCTTTCTTTCTTTTTCTCCCTTTGCCCCTTTTCCCTGCTCACATACTCTCTAAAAACAAACAAACAAAATCCCAAAAAACACAGAGGCCAAAAGAGGGAGGTGACATTCACAGTGTCATGAAATTAGTTCTTAGACTTTAAACATCTGACACTGAACGATAGCTTGCTAACTAACTTTGTCACTAGCCTGCCATTTTCAAGTTTATCCTATGACTAATAATAAACCATATTGGCCAGGAAAGCAACCTTCTTTCTCTGAAGAAGGAATTCTCCTTACCCAAGGACTATGTTTTCAGAAATGCTTCCCTTTACTGAGAATCCAATGGTCTTGTAATAAATGGATCCTGACTCACCCAATGCCACATGCCTCTTACAGGGGCAGAGGATGGGACTCAACAGACTTCAGGTCTGGGGCCTGGCTCACAAATAGGAGGTACCCTGTCCTGGACCTAAGTCTGGCCATACCCATAGCCTCAAGAGCTGTAAGCAGGAGACACTATTAGAAATTTCTCCTTGGAACATATCTAGTGTTTCCCAGTTTGTAATGTAAACCCACTCATTTATTGTTCATTCACTTACCTACAAATATCAAGAGCCCATTTTTTGTTAAGCCCATGAGGGCTGATAAGACGACTACAATGGGTAGTATCCAGCATCAAGGAGCCTCAGAAGGAGCCAGTAGTGTAAACATTTTTGTGCATTGAGCACTGTAGGGCCGGGTTGGAAGGAGGAGGCCATCCATTCTCCTTGGTTGGGATTTAAGGAATTAAAGAAACATCATAGAGGAAGTGATACTTCAAATGAGCTTTGGGAAATGAGGGCTATTTTCCAGGTGGAAGTGAGGAAGGCACATGGCATTCAGACAGAGAGAGCCTGTTGTTTTGGGGAAAACCATGTTTTTGACCTGCATAATATGAGGAAGCGTCAACCCATATGAGATTGGACATCGAGGTAGAGATCAGTGAAAACACTATCACAAAGGAAGAGGTCTGGATTTTATTGTGGCAGTTTAGGGGAACCACTGAAAAGTTCCAAGCCAGGAAATAAAACGGTTCCAATTGCATTTTTAAAAAATGGTGTTGGTGGCAGGGTGGGAGATGGGTGGGGAAAGGTGTGCAGGAGCAAGACCCAAGGCAGAGAGGCCTCAGGACACAACTGCAACAAGTTAGGTGACGTAAGACAGCTGACTCGGTCTCTTCAAAATCAGTGGGAAGAAGCAAGGGCTGTTTTAGTTTTAGTTTCCAAGAGACTTCAACCACTTTGTTAGGATCCTGACTCAACTAGATCAACAGTAAAGAGAAAATGTGGAAGAAAAATAGAGTATTAGATAATATTTGAGGTATTCTTGTGAATTTTATTAGGTATGATAATGTTACCTTGGTAACGTAATAAAAGAGCACACCAACGTGTTTCAGGAGTGAGATGTCATGACACCTAGATTTGCTCTAAAACACTGTAGAAATAATAGTTGACGTAACTATGAAAAAAGTTAATAATTATTAATAATGAATAATAATTAAATCCAAGTGATGTAGGGATTTGCCATACTCTGTCTATTTGAAAATTATCAAAATGAAAAGCTGACATATTAGACAGAGGAAAATGAGATCCTGAATTAAAGCAGTTAGAATGAAAATGGACTGGAGAGACCTATGAGAGGCAGCAAAAAACAACAACAAAAAAACCCAGAGACAGTGAACAATGCTCGTTGACGGGTTAAAAGTGGTTATTGAGGGGCAGGCACCTCGGTGGCTCAGTTGGTTACGTGTCCGACTTCAGCTCAGATCATGATCTCATGGTTTGTTGGTTCGAGCCCCGTGTCGGGTTCTGTGCTGACAGCTCGGAGCCCGGAGTCTGTTTCAGATTCTGTGTCTCCCTCTCTCTCTCTGCCCCTCCCCCGCTCATGTTCTGTCTGTCTGTCTCTCTCTCAAAAATAAATAAACGTTAAAAAAAATCTTTTTTAAAGTGGTTATTGAAACTGAAGAGTTGAAGTGACTTCCAGGCTTTTGCTTGGGTGCCTGGGTAGACAGGAAATAATTTACTCCTTCAGGCATGTGCAATTGGAGTTTCAGGGAAACACTGAGTTAGTGCTGTCCAGTAGGCAGTTGGACACATAGATTTAAAGCTCAGGAGAGAGCCTGGGGCTGGTGGTGTGGATTTGTGAGCTGTCAGCTTGCTGACACTTGGGTAGCAATTTCAAACCATTGGAAAAGCATGGCAGATGAGAAGGGAAGATGGCTAAGGAAGAAGCCCAAGGCACATTTATATTTAAGTGGGGAGAGGAAGAACTTTCAAAAAAGACAGAAGAATGGCCAGAAAGGTATGAGAAGAAATGGGAAAAAATAATTTCTGGAGAATCTATCAAGAAACAATGGTCAACAGAATCAAATACCTCAAGTTAAAATATGAAACCCATTGGATTTAGCATCTAAGTGACAACTGCCAAGGAACTTTCAGGAGAAAGTAATGTGTTGAAAAGTGAATTAGAGAGAGTTAGTGACATCTGAAAGATGGGGGAGGGCTGTATTGCATGGCCCTCACAGGAGGAGGGTGCTGGCAGGGAGATGCTTAGAAGTGGTTTGCAAATGGGTGAGCTCTGGGTCCAATGGGATGATTAATAACTTCTGCTGAAGGGGGCTTAGTAAAAGTGAATTCCTGAGGGAAAAAAAAAAAAAGGACACAGTTTAGTTAAGGCAAGGAGGAGGAGGGTGCATTCTATAAAGAGATAAAGAATATAGGGGACAGTTCAATGGAACAAAGATCCCAGAGGGCACTGTGGAGAGAGTTTACGAGAAGGTCAGCAGTGTATGAGCGTCAGGGAAAAGGGGATTCTTTTGATCTCTGGCTGGCGTGTCTTGGCAACCTCTTCAGTGGTTCCCCAGATACAATTCTCTCCACTCCATACCATCTTGTGGGTATCAAATTTGGAAAACGTTTATAAAGCATGACCTTGATCATGTCAACCCTTGCCCCAAAACTTGTATTAGCTCCAATATCTACTGCATTAGGTATTAGGTATAATATAGCCCTTTCATAATCTGAGCCCAACTGCTTTTTCCAGCCTGATCTTTTCGGGTTTGCTTGTTTTTGTTTTATTTTATTTTCATGAACCTTCCTTCCAGAATGCAGGCTATTCACTATTCTCTGAACATATTAATTACATAAAATATTATAGAAAAGGGGCTAAGAAGTGTCTAGCATATAATAGCATTCAACAGATGTTAGTTTTGAAGCACTAAACTATTTATAATTCCCCTTCAACCATTTCATGCAGTTCTTTTTTCCCTAGAGTCTCCTTCCACCTTTCTTCATTGCATACAACAAGGTTCAGCCCAGGTGTCATTGACTGTAGGGAGCCTTTCCTGGGTTCTCAGGCTGGCTGTGGGTGCCCTTGTCTGGGCTTCTGCAGCACACCGCCTCTCTACCACTCTTGATACTCAGCCTATCACATCTGCTTATATGTCTGTTTCCCTCATTAGAGCATAAGTTTCCAGAAGGCCAAAGCCATATATATATGTACATAATTAGAGCATCAGCACACAGCACAGTACATGGTACTATATCTGTCATACACAAAAAGGCATTGAACAGAACTTTGCTCCCTTTCCCCTTTTTTTAACTGCATTTTTTTTTTGAGAGAGCAAGAGATAGCACACATGCACAAGTGACCAGGGGAGGGGAAGAGGAAGAGATAGAGAGAATCCCAAGCAGGATCCATGCTCAGTGCAGAGCCCAACACAGGGCTCGATCCCTCGACCCTGGGATCATGACATGAGCCGAAAGCAAGAGTTGGACGCTCAACTGACTGAGCCACCCAGGCACCCCCAACTGCATTTTTTCCATGCTCTATGATATGGTTTCTTATATGATAGCCTCGCTCTACTCCTGAACAGCAGTGGACATTGTTTTTGCCACCCCAGTGTCCTTCATGTTCTTCTGGCAACAGGCTTGATTTTCTTTGTGAATTCTCTGCTCTTGGTCTTTGTAATTCAAAAATTTTTTAATGTTTATTCACTTTTGAGAGAGAGAGAGACAGAGACAGACAGAGCACGAGAGGGGGAGGGGCAGAAAGAGAGGGAGACACAGAATACCAAGCAGGCTCCAGGCTCTGAGCTGTCAGCACAGAGCCCAACATGGGGCTCAAACCCACGAACCATGAGATCATGACCTGAGCCAAAGTCAGACGCTTAACCCACTGAGCCACCCAGGCGCCCCAGTCTTTATGATTCAGATGGGACTCCCCCCACCACTGGGATCAGGATGGAGGACAAGTCACAGGTCTATATTAGCCACTTATTGTCCCTTTCCTATGGCCTTCCTGATTGGTTTGAGTAAGATATGCTCTAAGCCTTGCAAAGTAGATCTCAGGATTTTAAACTTACTGGAAGAGGGGTTTTCTCTCTCTCTGTCTCTCTCCCTGTTGGACACAGAATCAATAGGGTGCAGGGCTGCTATAATCATTCTCATACCACAAGGGACAAGCCTGATTGAGAATGAAGGCAATACTTGGAGAGAACACAACCAAGAGAAAGACTGAGAGAAACAGGGTCCTGGTGATGGAAGCAGAACTGAATTCTGCCATACTTGGAAACAAAACGATTGCTTTTCAGTTTGTGTTGGGTTTTCTGTCATTTGGAACAAAATCATTTTAACTGATACAATACTTATGGGTGTCTAGTACATTGCTTGACACATGAGACTATTTAATAAATGTATGTTTAATAGAGAAATAAGTTGTGAGGAGCAGCAATTATTTATCTCTATAGGCCAACTTGGCAATATGTATTTACAGCCTTAAAACAGATCATCCTTCTGGAGATGGATGGTGGTGACAGCTGTACAACAATGTGAATATACTTAACGACACTGAACTGTGTGCTTAAAGACGGTTAAAATGGTAAACTTTATGTTATGTATTTTACCACAATAAAAGACAAATCATCATTAGACTAGAAATAAAGGCTTGTCCAGTTAACAAATGAAAACATGGGGAGGGGGGAGCCTGGGTGGCTCAGTCACTTGAGTGCTGACTTTGGCTCCGGTCGTGATCTCACAGCTCATGAGTTTGAGCCCATGTCAGGCTCTGTGCTGAGAGCTGGGAGCCTGGAGCCTGCTTCTAATTCTGTGTCTCCCTCTCTCTCTGCCCTTCCCCCACTTACATTCTGTCTTTCTCAAAAATAAACATTAAAAAAAAAGAGGATACTTATCTTAAAAAAATGAAAACATAGGGACAGAAAGGCTTGTTGTACTATACCAGTAATACTAGTAATCATTCTCTACTTTTAGAAAATGTATCATAGGGAAATAGATAAGTATACAAAGTTGGTTTCTCTGAGCATTACTGATAACATCAATAGGGACTGGGTAATAAAATCACATTATATTCAGATGGAATATTATACAGTCATTAAATTGATAAAGTAGATTCATATGCTACTTAGGAACATATATACCAGAATGCTAGAGATATTGGAATTATATTAATATCAAATAGTTTTGCAAAAATAAGGAAAAACTTCTGATAAGATTTATGAATTGGATGGATTGGCTTGGTCGGTTAAGCAACCGACTTTGGCTGAGGTCATGATCTTGTGGTTTGTGAGTTCAAGCCCTGCGTCCGGCTCCCTTCTGTCAGTTTGGGGGCTGCTTCAGATCCTCTGCCCCTCTCTCTCTCTGCCCCTCCCCAGGTCATGCTCTCTCTCTCAAAAATAAATAAACATTAATAATAATAATAAAATAATAAACATTAAAATGTTTATTTCTGAGAGAGAGCGCAAGTATGAGTAGGGGGAGGGGCAGAGAGAGACAGAGATACAGGATCTGAAGCAGGCTCCAGGCTCTGAGTTGTCAGCACAGAGCTTGATGTGGGGCTCAAACCCATGAACCACGAGATCATGACTGAAGTCAGCTGCCCAACCAACTGAGCCACCCAGGTGCCCCTAAAAATTTTTTTTTTAATTTATGAACTGGAGCCAAATAATTGGATGGAAGTACATCATTCAGTAAGTTATAGGAGGTAAACTGCTCACTCAGAAAGAACTTACTGCACTTCATTGAATTTCAGATACCATTGGTTGTAAGATACTTCCTGACTTCAGAGATGTTAAAAAGTGAAAAGGTATGTATCTAGAATTGACCAAATATAATACGTTTAGGGGCAGAAAATTGTACATGTTGATGATTGGGGTGATGGGAAATAGGACATGAAAATCATTAGATAAAGTGAACTCAAGAGGAAAAGTGTTTTCAGGTTTATGGAATAAAGCTATTTTACACCAAGTGAAAAGAAGCTAGTGAAAGACTTTGAGGAGAGGTATAAGATGACCACAAAAAACATGCACTGAAGGTTAATTTTGTAACTAAACTAAAGGATGCAAGCACTATCCCTGCTAATTTGGACACTGTGTAATAGGCAACAGTGAGTGTTAATTCATATACATTTGTGAGATTTCTTTCTCTACTACTGTGTCCTAGGTGGAGGCCAGGCTTGTAATTTTTCAAAAAGATTTTATTTTTAAGTAATCCCTACACCCAACGTGGGGCTTGAACATACAACCCCAAGATCAAGACTTACATGCTCTACGGAGTGAGCCAGCCAGGCTCCCCAGCCAGGCTTGTAATTTTAGCTGCCCCCTCCCTTATTTTAAGAAGGGGTTTGGCAGCTGAAGAGAGATAAAAAGGCATGGGAGTAATGAATTGCTAGTACTGAAGAAGAAAGATCAAAGGTCTACATTTTTCACGTAAACAGAATATATGGGATATAAATAAATTCCCTATATTGTTTCTGTGCACAGAATATAGGGCATTTATTTAAATTCAGTTCAGTTAACATATAGTGTAGTATTGTTTCAGGAGTAGAATTTAGTGATTCATCACTTACATATAACACCCAGTGCTCTTCACAAGCGCCCTCCTTAATGCCCATCCCCCATCTATCCCATCCCCCACCCACCTCCCCTCCAGCAACCCTCAATTTGTTCTCTATCATTAAGAGTCTCTTAGGGTTTGCCTCCCTCTGTTTTTATTTTATTCTATTTTTCCTTCCCTTCCCTATGTTCATCCATTTTGTTTCCTAAATTCCACATATGAGTGAAATCATTCTTCTGTCATTAAACTCAACTACTTCTATCCAAGCAGCCTAACAAGTTAGGAATTTGACCAGCTGTCCATGGGGAAGTGGGCTTTAAAAAATGTCAAGCATCTTTCTCTCTCTCTCTCTCTCTCTCTCTCTCTCCTTCTCTCTTTCACACACACACACAGACGCACACACCCCACACATTCAAAGACTTCAGTGCTTAGCAATACACCATATATATGCTATTTATTCACATAGCTTGTTCTTTATTTTCAGTTATTTCTGTCCTCTGTGAAGTGGGAAGCATTAGGGAAGGCAAACTGCTCTTGTTATTGTGACTCATAGCTCGTTCAAGTCACGCACCCAGGATCACTGACCACCAACAGCTGCATCCACAGCATCACTGTAAAGTTGTCCTATTTGATGTAATTACTGATTACAGACAAAAGGGCTTGACCAAAAGCCACGGGTATGGCTCTAGGCAAAAATGCACTGGTAAATAAATGTACTGCATAGAAAGTCAGATTTGAAAGCTAAAAAACATGTAAGCTCTGAAATTCCTAACCTTTGGTAAACAAGAAACTCACTTTGGGAGCTTTTAAAATATCTTTGGGTAAGGTCCCAAGGTCATATATTTTTCAAAAAAGCTTCACAAGTAATTTCTGTGCATTAAAAGCTGAGAATCACTGTTCAAATCCCATTTCTCTTATTACCACAGATGGTAAACTGTGGCCCAGATAGGTTGCTGGCTTGCCCAAGATCACACATGTGGTTAAAAACAGAATTGAGGGGCTCCAGGGTGGCTCAGTTGGTTAAATTTCTAACTCTTGATTTCGGCTCAGGTCATGATCTCCCCGCCCTCTCTTTCTCAAAAAAAGAGACAGACAGACAGACAGACAGACTAGAACTTAAATTTCCTGATTTCTGGCCCAGGGTCTTTATTCCTACACTAGCATACTGCCCCACTGATTGTGTTCCAGGTTTTTACTATTATTCCTTCCTAACACACTTGAAAATGTGTGATCTAACCCTTGGTCATTTAATAACAAATCACAGGGTGCAAAATCTAGCACTTATGAAAGTTGCCAGTCACTAAAGACCATATGTTAAATGATTCCCCATATATGAAATGCCCAGAATAGGCAATTGTACAGTGATGTAAGTGGATGAGTAGATTACCAGGAGCTGTGGGGAGGGGTGCCAAATAGGTGCAGGGTTTCTTTCTGGGGTGATGAAAATGTTCTAAAGTTCATTGTGGTGATGGTTGCACAACTCTGTGAATATGCTAAAAGCCATTGAATTGTACACTTTCATAAGGTGAGTTGTATGGTACATGAATTGTATCTCAATAAAGTTGTTAAAAATCTAGTGCTGACTTCTCACTGGATTCTGAAAGATAATTTAAAATTTTTACTTACTTTATCAACATTTCTCTACAATAATAAGCAGTCCCCAGATGAATATTTTCCTTAAATTTAGGTTATCCCTACTTAGGTCCACTTCCCAGTGTGCTATACCCCCAACAGTAGATGAATCTTCCGAGAGCTTGTCTGGTATTTAGGATCTTTGTCCCTCAAACTGTCAGACTCTGTGCCTTGGCTAAGATCAGTCCCTCCACTGAGAAGGCCAATTTTTGTGTTTAAGGTGTAACTCATGTCACCATCTCAAGGGTGTTCCTTCCACCACGCTGGAGGTGGTCTGCCTTCCAGGGTATAAAATGTTGACCAAATGTTTTTGATATCATGTAACAAAGCTCATCAGCCTTCCAGCCTGAACTCTAGGCCCTTCCTCCCCCTGCCCCGCCCCACCACTGCCCTGCCCCCCCCCCCCCATTGGTCCTTCACTAAGTCAATGCCACATCTAGTTTTCATTACTGCAGCACCCCAGGGCTAGCACCAAATTCAGGGTTGGTTCTTTGGTCTGTTGCTTTCTTTTGCCCATTATGCTATCCTTCTCCTGCTCTTTTTCCCACCTCCTCCCTTCATTCCTGGCTAACTCTTGTGAAATATTCAGGACTCTGGAAACATGCCATCTCTTCCAGAAAGGCCTCTGACACCTCCCCTCATCCTTAGGATGGTGGCCAAACTAAAGTAATGGCAAGGAAGTGTAGGAAAGTATTAAGGAGGCATATAATTGGTAGAATTTGCTGATGTGAAATAAATGTAAAAGTAAATCATAATGATCAAACAGAATAGGGGCGCCTGGGGGCCTCAGTTGGTTAAGCATCTAACTCTTGATTTTGGCTCAGGTCATGATCCCACAATCCTGGGATCAAGCCCCACATCAGCTTCATGCTGAGCATGGAGCTTGCTTTGGATTTTCTCTCCCCTTCTCTCTCTGCCACCCCACCCCCCAGCTCATGCATGTACGTGTTATCTCTCTCTCTCTCTCAAAATAAATAGGGGCACCCAGGTGGCTCAGTCAGTTAAGTAGCTTACTTCAGCTCAGGTCATGATCTTACAATTCATGAGTTCAAGCCCTGTATCGAGCTCTCTGCTGACAGTGCAGAGCCTGCTTGAGATCCTCTGTCCTCTCTTTCTCTCTGCCCCTCCCTTGCTCACGGGTGCATGCTCATGCATGCTCGATCTCTCTCTCTCTCCAGGATGAATAAACATTAAAAATTTTTTGAATAAATAAATATTTAAAAAAGATCAAACAGAATAAACCGTGAACTGGAGAATAAGAACTGGTAACAATTTAGAGTAATTTCATATATGTTTTTCCAAGCTTTATGTCACTTGGAATTTTAATAAGATGGGTTCTCTGTGTTCTGCCAAGTACATCTTCCTTAAACATCTCTTTTCTAATATTGCTTTATTGATCCAGGGCCTTTAATGGCTCTCTCCTTGCTAAGGCACCAAGCCTAAACTCCATTTGCTTTAAAGGCTTTCAAAGCTGGCCCAGCCCTTCCCATCACCTCCACCCAGCTGCTTCCTCCTCCTGCCAGGGTCTTGCTCACTCCTGTCTAGCACTTTTGCCACCTTCTTGCCTGAGGCAGTCCTTTGCCTATGCACATCTCAGGGACCATTCGATGCTCAGCTTCATGAAATCCTGCTTGCCTGGTCCATGCCTCCCTTTGCCCTCTGATCTCCTGAAGCATTCATAGTTAATAGCATCCAATTTAGCATTTAATTATATATGCTCACCTAACATAATTTACTGTTGTTTTAATGTGTGTTAGTCATGTTTCCAACTAGATAATAAATTTATTGGGGGTAGGAACCATGATTTATACTTCTTTAAAATCATAAGTTCTGGGAGCAGAACTAAGGTTCCTCATCAGTAAGAAAACCGCTGGCTCTCCTGCCTGCCAGCTATGTGACATCGAGCAAATGGCCTAACTTCTCTATGCCTTAGTTACTGATATTTAAAATGGAGATAATGAAAATACCTATCTCATAGGATATGCTGAATATGCAACTCATATCCAGTGCTCAGCAGATATGTGGCACATTGTAAGAACTCAATAAACATTAGCTAAGACTCTCATCCCCCACATTGCTTAGTATATCACCGAACAGATGCCCCCAAATTAATTGTTGCTGATTTAGTAGGTTGCATATAAATCGCTTTTCGATGCCTAAGAGAATCAGAAACTCTTGTCTTAAGACAAAAAGTGTGTATCTGTACAGACAATAATTATTTTTAAACATTTATCAAGACAATTTTACCTCCCAAGTTTTGGGGAGCATCTCACCATTGCCCTGCATGTATTTCCTCCCCTGGGTCCAGGTGAGGAAATCAAGAGGATCTCCCTCATCTCATAAGGAAACAGGGAATGAACATGAGATGGCTGGGGTATTCTGGATGCCAAGTACCAGTCATCTGCTAAGAATCCATACCAGAGTCCCCATGTGTGTAGTCCTCTATTTTTGGTTGTGTACACCTCAAGGAAGCAAACATATACATTTCTGTATTGGCCTGTTGGTAGTTGAGGCGACAGGATGTCTAGTGGAGTGCAAGACAATGATAAAGGTGAGAAGAAGGTAATTAAAGGCCCAAGGCTGAGCTCTAGACACACACTATTATTATATTTTATATTATACCAATTACCATGCATGCCCCCCACCCAACACTACACAAACTAAATGGCTTCAACCAGCTTATTTGGAAGAACCAAAGTACCATGGGCTGCACCCTGGTGAAATCCTTAAGACTCGGGTTACTATGGAGAAAACAAAGTGTTGCCGTGGTGGAAGAATGGGAGGCTATTGCAGCTGGTACTACCTGGATGTCCTGGGACATGTGCAAGGATCCATATCGTAAAAGATCATAGAATGTGAATTGCATTGTAAAGCAAATCTTTGGGGGTATTCTTCCTCCTTTACATGTAAGTGGTATATTTTCTAAATGAAAGATTATTTGAAAAATGGGTTGGCTGAAAAACAGAATGGATTTATTTATTTTATGATGTGAAGATACAAGGCGCAGAGACTAGAAGGCAATTGCACTGAATCACAATCTCACCAGCGGTTTCCTTTGTCCAAAGCTCTCAAAGTGATGAATGAAGGGCCACAGCTATCAGGCAAGGTGGGAATCAGATGCAGATGTGGTGGGAGGCCAGGAGTATCATGAGAACAGTGAGTACACCTAGTTTCCAGCCTGCATCTGCCACCACCTGGCTCTGCCTCTTTGGACAGATCATCTCACTTTTCTGATCTAAGTTTCCTCATCAGTAAGATGACCAGTAAGGGACAGGGAAATCTCTCTAAAACTCTTCCCAGCACTGACATTTTATGGTTCTGTTGAGTCTAAGAAAATCTATGAATTATTCTGCATTTTGGATTACTATTTCTCTAAAAGATTCATCTTTTCCTCTCCCCTGATCCTTCCCTCTTCCTTCCTCCCAAATCATCCCAGCACGCACACCCTGTCCCTTTCTCCCCCTGACTTGTACTTCGGAATCTGAAAAATATTCCCAAGCTTAAAAATATTGGTTACAATGATGTGTTCCTTAGATTTTTTTCCCTCTGGAGGTGTCTCAGAGGCATTTGCTGGAAGCTTGAATTTAAATTTGTAGTTTCAAAGGAAGAGGAAGGAGGGTGATACTGAATGCCTGGCCATGCAGAGCTGTCTCAAGGCAATTTCCCTATACAAGCTGAACAGCAGTTCCACATAAAGCTAATAAATATATGGCTTCCCTATTTCCCTTCAAATGGTTCCTTAGAATTAGGATTGCTCTAAAGTCTCCATAATTGTTCCAAATCACACTGGGTCTTTCAATACCGTTCTCTGCTATAATTTCTGAGCAAGCAGTCAGCATAAAAAAGGACTAGGTCAGCTCTTTTTGTGTGTCAGCTCTTGGCAGCACAGCTCCTTTGGGATGTGTCTCCTGGCACCCACCCAGCCTAACTATCAACAATGGAAGCTTCTCTTTGTGCTTTCAGTAAGTCATAAATAAACCTCAATCCAACCTGTTTTCTGAGAAGAGCGTCAACCATCCTTTACCTTAGGGTAAAAAAAGAGAGAGAGAGAGAGAGGACATGATTGCTGCTTTAGAAAAACAGTTTTCAAATACCCACTTAAGCAACTGTTCATTTTCATCGTTCCCTACTGCCAAACAGTTAGATGTATAATTTGGGTTCCAGTCCCTTTAGTTGCCAGGTTTGGGACTGGATTGTTTTCCCACTTTATGCAAATTACCTTTTCTGAAGCAGCAATCCTGTGTATGGAAAGCTTTCGTTGTAGAAGAAGGGCTCCTTACCTGAACAGCAGGGAAGGGAAACCCTTCCAGTAGGGTAACACCACACAAGGTGCAGGGGCAACGACTTACCTGGCTGCTTCAGAAAACCTAATAAGTATCCCCAAAAGGTGGGAGGGCCAGGACTGTGGAGTCCCAGGCACCAGGCCAATACTAAAGGCAGAACAAACTAGAATTCTGTTTAGCTAAACAAGAAAACAACCAATCTCAGTTGCAGCTCCAAATAGGTTGGATTCTTTAAACACCTCTCATCCAAAACCTCCTCTGAAACATTAAGCCTCATGCTACAGTTCTGAGGTAAACATTAATCCTATTTTCCAGCAAGATGTAGAATGAGGTCAAGCACATTATTTCCTACTGCAGTCAATGTTGGAATTAAAGAAATCTGCTGAATCCATTCTCAAAACTACGTAAATTAGTCATTTCAGCTGAGTCATTGTTGAGTTCAAATGAACATCATGTTTCCTGGGCATGAAAAGTGGAAGTATGGATTTTTTTTTTCCTTCTGTCACATTTCACTGGCCATGAAAGAGGTCCAGAAGGACCAGAAGTGAATATTACTAAAGAAAGTCTCCGATCTGCACTTTGGTCCCTAGGAGGAGAAACAGATTTCTGTGTTTGTTCATGCTACCTTATAATGCCAAATTCTGAAAGAGACTTTTGCACATGTTCCCACAATTCAGACAAATTACTTATATGATTTTTTTTAAGTAATGAAATCTTTTATATGAAGATAAGAATTTAAGTAATATAGGGGCGCCTGGGTGGCTCAGTTGGTTGTGTCCGACTCTTGATTTCGGCTCAGGTCATGATCTCATAGTTTGTGGGTTCGAGCCCCACATTGGCCTCTGCACTGATGGTACAGAGCCTGCTTGGGACTCTCTCTCTCTCTCTCTGCCCCTCTCCAATGTACATACATGCTCTTTTCCTTTCAAAATAAATATATAAACATTAAAATATATATAAGTAATATAAAATGCAGTTTAAAACATAACAATAAAACCAGTATTCATGAGGGATGCCTGGCTGTCTCAGTCTGTGAAGCGTGGACTCTTGATCTCAGGGTCATGAGTTCAAGCCCCATGCTGGGCATGGAGCCTACTTGAAAAAAACAAAACAAAACCAGTATTCATGAAACTACTAGCAACCCAAGGAGCAGACCACCACACACTGATGAAGCTCCCTGATTCCCCTGCATGGCACTTCTGACTCCCCCATGGAAGAATGCACTTCTCATTCTCTTGCTTTTCTTGATATTTCTGACAATATATATATCTCTAGACAAAAGTGTTTAGTTCCGCTTGCTGTCCATATTAGTTTGCTAGAACTGCCGTAACAGAGTAGCACAAACTGGGTGCCTTAAACAATAGTAATTTATTGTCTCACAGATCTGGGGGCCAAAAGTCCAAGAGCAAGGTGCCCTCAGGGTTGGTTCCTTCCGAGGGCCATGAAGGCTGCTCCAGGCCTCTCTCCTCACCTGTAGACGGCCATCTTCTCTCCAAGTCTTCACATCGTCTTCCCTCTATGCCTATCTGTGTACACATTTCCCCTTTTTATAAGGATACAAGTCATCCCAGATTAGGGCCCACCCTAACGACCTTACTTTCACTTGATTCCCTCACTTGATTCCCTGTCTCCAAATGAGATCACATTCTGAGGTACTGGAGGTTAGGACTTCAACATATAAATTTTAGTGTTGGGACACAATTAACCCCATTAGACTCTCACAAATAGGTTCCTAGGGAATCAGACTCTGAGATGGAGTTTAGCAACCACAATATTTATTAATATATTGGGGATCAACATCTAGGGAAAGGAGGGCAAGGAAGCAGAATTTTGGCAAAGTCAAGTTGACAATTGTGATACAGGCTTGACAACTGCCATTGTTAAGTCAATCCCACAGGTTGCTCTGAGCAAAATGGCCCTTTTAGAGTTATCTCACCTTGGGCTGAGATGGCCAGGGCTTTGTACTGCCACCTCAGTGTCACTAGACCTAGCTGCCTGAGAAAGGGACATGACCTTGGAAAGACAGCTCTCTTTATGGGCTAACAGCTGAGGTCATCTGTCAACAGCACTCCCAGCAGCAGGAGCAATAACCACCAGTAAAGGGAGATCTGGGGAATGCATCACAGAGCCCACCACACTGGATTTGAATTCTATTAAAATGAAACATGTTGTATGTTTTCTGCAACTTGCTTTTCAAAAATTTTAATGAATATTCTCAAACACATTCAAAAGTAGAGAGAATAGAGGCACCTGGGTGGCTCAGTTGATAGAGTGTCCAGCTCTGGATATCCACTCAGGTCATAATCTCATGGTTCATGAGATCAAGCCCCACATCGGGCTCTGTGCTGGCAGTGTGGAGCCTGCTTGGGATTCTCTCTCCCTCTCTCTCTCTCTCTGCCCCTTTCCCACTGGGACTCTTCCTCTCTCTCAAAATAAATAAGCTTAAAAAAAAAAAAAGAAGAGAGAATAGTATAATTAACTCCTATATACCCATCAACTAGATTAATCTATTATCAAGATTTTGCAACACTTGCTTCATCTTTCTCTGTCCCTTTCTCTGTCTCTGTCTTTTTTTTAGCAAGTCACTTTATTTTATTTTCATTATTATTTTTTTTTATTTTAGAAAGAGAGTGCATGCACATGGGGGAGAGGGGCAAAGGGAGAGAGAATCATTTTAAAGAATGTTTAAATGTTTGCTAATTTATTTATTGAGAGAGAGGGAGAGAGAGAAATAGCAAGGGAAGGGCAGAGAGAGAGAGAGAGAGAGAGAGAGAGAGAGAACAAACAGGCTCTACACTGTTAGCGCAGGGCCCAACTTGGGGCTTGATCCCATGAACCATGAGATCATGACCTGAGCTGGATGGAGAGTCAGATGCTCACTCAACCCACTAACACATCCAGGTGGCCCAAGAGAGAGAGAGAGAGAGAGAGAGAGAGAGAGAATCTAATCTAAGCAGGCTCCATGCCAGGCTAAGCCCAATGCAGGACCTGATCCCATGACCCTGGGATCATAACCTAAGCTAAAATCAAGAGTTAGACACTGAACTGACTGAGTCACCCAGGCGCCCTTCTCTCTCTTTCTTTATTATTTTAAGTCAGACTTCATGTTTTTATACCTCTGCACACTTCAGTATCCATCTATAACAATATGGACATTTTCTTACATAACCTCAATGTTATTATCACATCTAATAAATTAACAATTCCTTGGGTCATATTCAGATTTACCCGATTATCTCAAAAAATTTATTTTTACAATTTGTTGATTTTAATTAGGATCCAGACAAAGGGAACACATTATTTTGGTTAGATCTCTTATCTCCTTTCATCTAAAACCATTCCCTTTCTTTTTTATCCCCATGCCATTTCTTGAAGAATAATTACAACTAAATTAAGAGTATGGGCCATTTTTTATTTTATTTGCTTCTTAGTGGCTTATTTAACTTATTCTTCTATTCTCCATATTTTCTATAAATCAGAAGTTAGCTCTAATGCTTGATGAGATTCAGGTTCAAGGATCTATGTCCTAGTTAGCACTGTATGCTTCATACGGCATCACATCAGAAGGCACAATGGCTGGCTATCCAAGGTTATCTTAGTGATGCTAAGACTCATGGGTGGGGTCAGGTTGTGATAGCCTGAGCCCCCTCATCGTAAAATGCCTCATCAACCTATCTTTCTTTGATGACCTTTGCCTGAATCAATGAGTTGACATTAATAGTTGCAAAGTGGTTATTTTCAAATTCTGTGCTTTTTCCTACATTTATTAGCTAATACTATTTTTTGAAGAAGTATTGTGGGGATGTCTGAAACAGTTCATATGGAAAAAACTAGGATAAAACTTAATTCTTTCCCTTTAAATTGTCAATTTTCAGAATATAGTAATGAAAGTTTTTCATTTTTCTCTTTAAAATCTCATTATAAAATCATTATTTTAAAAATATAATAAGTGCGTTTCCATCAATTGCAGTAATTGTTCTTTTGGATGCTTTTAGTATCCCATTTTATAGCAATAGGAGCCTCTTCGTGTTAGTTTCTGTGTTCTTTTGACACAATTCTGCTAATTAAAAAAATGTTTTTAATGTTTATTTTGATAGGGGGAGAGGCAGAGAGAGACAGGGAGACACAGAATCCGATGCAGGCTTTAGGCTCTGAGTTGCCAGCACAGCCCCGGACGCAGGGCTCGAACTCACGAACCACAAGGTCATGACCTGAGACAAAGTCAGACGCTTAACCAACTGAGCTACCCAGGCCCCCCACAATTCTGCTAATTTTGAAATAATTTGCTTGCTTTCTGAAATAATAAGATATCTCAGGGTCATCTTATACTTTTCATGCCCCATACCAGGAATAAACCATTTCTCCAAGAAGTCCTGATTCTATTTTCTTTTTGTTGGAGAACAGTTTCAGATTCACCAAAAAGTTGTGAAAATAGAACAGAGAAATCTCATATACCCCATATTCAGTTTCCTCTATTATTAGCATCTTACGTTATACATTTGTCACAATTAATGAACTAATATTGCTACATGATTATTAACTGAAGTCTATACTTTATTCAGATTTCCTTAGTTTTTACCTGATTTTTTTTTCTGTTCTAGAATTCCATCCATGATACCACATTATACTTATTTATCATGTTTCCTCAGGCTTCTCTTAGCTATGACAGTTTCTTGGACTTTCCTTGTTTGTGATTAATGACCTTGACAGTTTTGAAGAGTTCTGGTCATATACTTAGTAGATTTTCCAACATTTCGGATTTGTGTGGTGCTTTTCTCATGATTGGACTGTAGGTTACGGGGTTTGGGGAGGAAGACCACAAAGATAAACTACAATTCTGGGTATCATTATCAGGGATACATACTATCAGTATGACTTATCACTGAAGTTATCTTAACTGACTGAGCCACCCAGGCTCACTAATGTTATCTTGATGACTTGGCTGAGGTTATGTTTACCAGGTATTTCCACTGTGAAGTTACTCTTTTCTGTAAAGCTGGGATGAGGGCAGAGTAGGAGGAACCTAAGCTCACTCTGTCCCATAGATACAACTAGATAGCAATTACAGAAGAATGAGGTCATACCATGCATCTTTTCTAACCACATACAATGAAACTAGAAAAAATCTGGAAAGAGCACAAATACATGGAGGTTAAATAACATGGTACTGAACAATGAATGCATCAACAAAGAATTCAGAGAAGAAATTTTTAAAAAAGCACAGAGAAACAAATGAAAATGAAAAAACAATGAGCTCAAATTTTGGGGATGCTGAGAAAGCGGTTCTAAGAGACAAGTTTATAACAACACAGGACTACTTCCACTAGCAAGAAAAATCTCAAACAACCTAACCTTACACCTAAAGGAGCTAGAAAAAGAACAACAAATAAAACCCCAAAATCAGCATAAGGAAGGAAATAATAAAGACTAGAGCAGAAATAAATTATATAGAAACTAAAAAAACAATAGGTCAATGATATCAGGAGCTGTTTCTTTGAAAAAATCAACAGGGGCACCTGGGAGACTCAGTCAGTTAAGCGTCCAACTCTTGATTTCAGCTCAGGTCATGCTCTCATAGTTCATGAGTTCAAGCCCTGTGTCATGCTCTGCACTCCCTCTCTCTCCCTCTCTCTCTGCCCCCACCCCACTCATACTTGCACTTTCTCTCTCTTTCTCTCTCTCAAAATAAAAAAAAAAATTTTTAAGATCAACAAAATTGATAAACCCCCAGCCAGACTCATTAAAAAACAGAGAGAGAGAGAGAGAGAGAGAGAGGACTCAAATAAACAAAATCACCAATGAAAAAGGAGAAATAATAAAAACACAATGGAAATATAAACAATTATAAGAGAATATTACGAAAAATCATATGCCAACAAATTGGACAACCCCAAAGAAATGGGTAAATTCCTAGAAATATATAACCTCCCCAAACTGAAGCAAGAAGAAATGGAAAATTTGAACAGACCAATTACCAGCAATGAAACTGAATCCATAATCAAAAAATTCCCAGCAAACAAAAGTCCAGGACCAGATGGTTTTACAGCTGAATTCTACCAAATGCTTAAAGAAGAGTTAATATTTATTCTTCTCAAACAGTTCTAAAAAATACAAGAGGAAGGAAAACTTCACAATTCATTCTATGAGGCCAGTATCACCCTGATACCAAAGCCAAATAAAGACACCATACAAAAGAGAACTACAGACCAATATCTCTGATCAACATAGATGCAAACATCCTCAACAAAATACTAGCAATCCAAATCCAACAATATATTAAAAGATCTTTCATCACAATCAAGTGGGATTTATTCCCAGGATGCAAGGGTGGTTCAATATTCACAAGTCAATCAACATGATACGTCACGTCATTAAGAAAAAGGATTTTAAAAAACCATATGATCTTTTCAATACATGCAGAAAAAGCATTTAACAAAGTACAACATCCATTCATGATAAAAACCCTCAACATAGTAGGTCTCGAAGGGACATATTTCAACATAAAAAAGACCATATATAAAAAACCCACAGCAAAGATCATACTCAATGGGGAAAAACTGGAGCTTTCCCCCTAAGATCAGGAACAAGACAGGGATGTCCACTCTCACCACTTTTATTCAACATAGTATTGCAAGTCCTAGCCATAGCAATTAGATAACATAAAGAAATAAAAGGCATCCAAACTGGTAAGGAAGAAGTAAAATTCTCACTATTTGCAGATGACATGAAGCTACATAAAGAAAACCCTAAAGACTCCACACAAAAAAACTACTAGAACTGGCAAATGAGTTCAGTAAAGTTGTAGGATATAAAATCAATGTAAAGAAATCTGTTCCATTTTTATACACTAATAATAAGCCGCAGAAAGAGATTAAGAAAATAATCCCATTTACAGTTGCACCAAAAAGAATAAAGTACCTAGGAATAAACTTAACCAAAGAGGTGAAAGACCTATACTCTGAAAACTATAAAACATAGATGAAAGAAATTAAAGATGACACAAAGATAGAAAGACACTCCATGCTCATGGGTTGGAAGAAAAAATGTTGTTCAAATGTCTATACTACCCAAAGCAATCTACAGATTTAATGCAATCCATCTCAAAATACCAACAGCATTCTTCACAGAACTGGAAAAAACAATCCTAAAATTTGTATGGAACCACAGAAGACCCTGAATAGCAAAAGCAATCTTGAAAAAGAAAAACAAGGGGCACTTGGGTGGCTCAGTTGGTTAAGCATCTGACTTTGGCTCAGGTCATGATCTCACGGTTCGTGGGCTCGAGCCTCACTTTGGGCTCTGTGCTGACAGCTCAGAGCCTGGAGCCTGCTTCAGATTCTGTCTCCCTCTTCTCTGCCCATCCCCTGCTCACATTCTCTCTCCTTCTCAAGAATAAACATTTTAAAAATAATAAAACAAAAGAAAACAAAAACAAAACTGGAGATACCACAAATCTGGACTTCAAGTTATATTACAAAGCTGCAGTAATCAAAACAGCATGGTACTGGCACAAAAATAGACACATAGGTCAATGGAATAGAATAGAAAACCCAGAAATGAGCCCACAATTATATGGTCAGTTAATCTTTGACAAAGGAGGAAAGAATATCCAATGGAAAAAAGACAGTCTTTCAACAAATGGTATTGGGAAAACTGGACAGCTACATGCAAAAGAATGAACCTGGACCATTTACTTACACCACACAAAAAGAAGAAACTCAAAATGGATTAAAGACCTAAATGTGAGACTTGACACCATAAAAATCCTAAAAGAACACAGGCATAATTTCTCTGACATCACCCATTGCAACATTTTTTTAGATGTCTTCTGAGGCAAGGGAAATAAAAGTAAAAACAAACTATTGGGACTACATCAAAATAAAAAGTTTCTGCACAGCAAAGGGAACAATCAACAAAACTAAAAGATAACCTACTTAATGGGAGAAGATATTTAGATATCTGATAAAGGGTTCATATCTAAAATATATATATATATATATAATTATTTATTTATTTTGAGAGAGAGAGAGAGAGAGAGAGAGAGAGAGAGAGAGAGAGGCAGAGAGAGAGGGAAAGAGAATTCCAAGCAAACTCCACACTGCCAGCACAGAGCCTGATGCAGGCTTCGAACTCATGAACTATGTGTCTGTTGGCCATCTGTATGTTTTCTTTGGAGAAATGTCGGTTCATGTTTTCTGCCCATTTTTTATTTGGATTATTTGTTTTTGGGATGTTGAGTTGTATAAGTTTTTTAAAATATATTTTAGGGGTGCCTGGGTGGCTCAGTCGGTTAAGCATCCAGTTCTTGGTTTTGGCTCAGGTCCTGATCTCATGGTTCGGGGTATTGAGCCCCGTGTCAGTATCTGCACCGTGCCTGCTTGGAATTCTCTTTCTCCCTTTCTCTCTGCCCTTCCCCCACTCATGCTCACTTTCTCTCTCTCTCAAAACTAAATAAAAAAATTTTTTAAAAACATGAGATGAAGAAAAAACATTGAAATTTTTCTGCATGGGAGCTTTGTCCAACTCACTTCTATTAATTAATTAATTATATTTTGGGTTTTAATTTAGTACTACTTCATTTATTTATTGCTCAAATTGCTCCAGCTTTGACCACTGGGTTCTTTTCAATTGGTTCCTATTTCCCTTTGACATACTTCATCATTGTGGGTTTTTTTGAGCAATCCATTACTTCTGGCACTATAAGATGCCCCAGGATCATCTTGTTTATTTCTTGTCTTAGTCCTAGAATCAGCCATTTCTCCAGGGAACTCTGGTTCCTTTTATTGGGAAATGTTATTATAAACACAAGATGGGGGGCGGGGCGCCTGGCTGGCTCAGTTGGTAGCACCTGCTACTCTTGATCTCAGAGTCATGAGTTCAAGCCCCACGTTGTGGGGAGGGTTTAGTTTAAAAAAAGAAAGAAAGAAAAGAAAAAGAAAGAAACACAAGATAGGTGTGCTTGTTGCTATTGGGGTGTCATTGCTTCTATGCACTTCCAGCTGACAGAAAAAGGAAACATATGTATGTATACTAACCTATGTATATACACACACATTTATTAATATTTTTGTATGTAATTATTATATGTATATTAAATGTACATATACATATGTACATAAACATGGGTTCATACAGATGCCTCCAACTTGAATCCATTATCAAATTTTAACTTTCTCTCCTTGTTTGTCTACAACCTCCAAGTCCAATAGTACGAAAGAAACTTGGCTCCCACCATCCACTATCCACATACTTAATTGTTCAGTTCCAGTATAGATATATAGTGGTTTCAGGATTGTTAACTTGTACCCTCTTGGATACAACTTTATTGCCTAGAATACAGGACTTATCGACAGTTCCTTTTGCCTTTAGTCTTACAGATTCCACTCATTTACAAAGTTACTTGGATCAGCACTTTTTCTCCCTATCCTCTTCAGGGAGCTTGTTTCATACATTTGTAATGCAGTTAGATTCTTTTATCACATTCTATTCTGAGATCCCCGGACCTCCTTCATGACTTGGGAATCGTTTTTGAAACTCACTCTCTTGGTGTTAAGGGAGTCCTTTGCTACTAGGATATCATTATTTCTATTCAGTGAGCAGAATCAGGAATTTTTTTTCATGGCTATTATCTTTTTTTAAATTTTTTAAATATTTTTTTTTGAGAGATAGACAGAGCTCAGGTAGGGGAGGGGCAGAGAGAGAGGGAGACACAGAATCTGAAGCAGGCTCCAGACTCTGAGCTGTCAGCACAGAGCCCAACGCAGGGTTCGAACCCATGAACTGTGAGATCATGACCTGAGCCAAAGTCAGGCACTTAACCAACTGAGCCACTCAGGTGCTCCTATAATCTTTTTTTTTCTTTTGAAAAACAACAGCTTTATTTAAATGTAATTAACGTACCATATAATTCACCCAGTTAAAATGCACAATGTATGGTTTTAAGTATATTCACAGAGTTGTGCAACCATCAGCATAATCAATTTCAGAGAACTTTCATCACCCTACTAAGAAATCCTGTGTACATTAGCCGTCACTCCCCATTTTCTCCAACTTCTTCTCACATACCCTCTCCCCCCCCAGCCCCGGGCAACCACTTATTTACTTTATGTCTCTATGAATTTGTCTCTTCTGGACATTTTACATAAATGAAACTATACAATATGTGGCCTTTTATGTCTAGCTTTTTTCACTTAGCAACATGTTTTCAAAGTTCATCTCTGGAGACAAACCAAGAAACAGACTCTTAACTATAGAGAACAAACATGGTTACCAGAGGGGAGGTGGATAAGGGGATGAATGAAATAGGTGATGGAGATTAAGAGTACGCTTATCATGATGAACACTGAGTAATGCCTAGAATTGTTGAATCACTATATTGCACACCTGAAACTAATGTAACACTACATTAACTATAATGGAATTAAAATTAAAAACTTAATATAAAAAAACAAAAAAATACCCTACATTCTAGTGGAGTCACAAACTACATGTAGACAGATAAACAAATAACCTTCGGGTAGCTGTAAATGCTATATAATAATAATAATATGGTTTTAGAGGAGAGGGTAATGTGTGGAAACTGGGTGGTTCAGTTGGTTGGGCATCCGACTCTTGATTTTGGCTCAGGTCACGATCTCACAATTCATGGGATTGAGCCCCGAGTCGGGTTTTATGCTGATAGCTCAGAGCCTGCTTGGGATTCTCTCTCCCTCCCTCTTAACCCCTTCCCCACTTGCATACATGCTTTCTCTCTCAAAATAAATCAATAAACTTAAAAAATATATATACTTGTTGAATAAATAAATCTGTGTTGATGGACTAAAAAAAGTTCGTCACTATTGAAACATGCGTATCATTCCTTTCTAATGTTGAATAATATTCCTTTTTAAGGATATACTATAATTCATTTGTTCATTCATCAGTTGATGAACATTTGGGTTGTTTCTACTTTTTGGCTGTTATGGATAATGCTGTTCTGAACATTTGTCTACCAGTTTTTATGTGGGCATATGTTTTCTTTTCTTGGGTATATAACTAGGCATGGAATTGCTGAGTCATATGCTAACTCTGTATTTAACATTTTGAGGAATGGCCAAATTGTTTTCCAAAGTGGCTGCACCATTTTACAGTCCCATCATCAGTGTATGAAGGCTTTAATTTCTCCACATCCTCACTAACACTTACTATTATCTATGTTTTTATTATAGCCATCCTGTGGGTGTGATAGGATTTCAGACATTTGTTTTTAATCGTTGAATCTTGTTTTTATGCTCTTTCCCCAGAACATCTTCTACAGTAAGAAAGTTTATCAAATAAATTAAAAAAATTTTTTTAACATTTATTCATTTTTGAGAGACTCAGAGAGGCAGAGTGTGAGCAGGGGAGGGGCAGAGAGAGAGGGAGACACAGAATCCAAAGCAGGCTCCAGGATCCGAGCTGTCAGCCCAGAGCCCAATGCGGGGCTCGATCCCATGAACTGCGAGATCATGACCTGAGCCAAAGTCAGACACTTAACCAACTGAGCCACCTAGGCGCCCCTCAAGTAAATTTTTTTTAATGATGACAATTCATTGTTGATAAAGAGTTCTGAAATGGTGGAAAGAGAATGAAACCTAAATATAGATATACTCAGGGGGTGCCTAGCTGGCTCAGTCAGAAGAACATGCAACTCTTGACTTGGGGTCATGAGTTCAAGCCCCATGTTGGGTGTAGACATTACTTAAATAAATAAACTTAAAAAAATACATAAATGTAGATATACTCAAGCTCAAGACCTAAGTTTTTATCTTATTATGTGTATAAAATGAAAACAGTATCTGTCCCACATGGTTTGAATGAGGAATAAATGGATTGAATGAGATAACAGATGTGAGAGCTCTCTATAAACTATACAGCAGTCTACAAATATTATCATTGCTAGCTAGCTGTGCAGGGTGGTAAAAAAAATAAATAAAAGCTTTTCTTTAATGATGCTCTTTCATACAATGCTGCATTCGATTTTCAGCTCCTAAAGAAGTGAAGCCATATATTAATCTGAGTCCCCAGTAGTACACAGCACATGCTTATGTCTACCACCTTCTCCTTTACTTAAACTCTCAGGGAACACTCAGATCCGTAGTCAGGAATCATTTGCTTGATTTTTCCTCAAGATGCACCTTACTGTTTCCTTCTCAGATCATTAGAACTTCTGTAGGCAGGAACTCTCCTGGGTCTCTAACTTGCTTGCTTCATGTTTTCCTTCTCTTCTTGTTTCAACCATTTGGATTTAGCAATTCAGCTTTAGAATGTGGTAACCATAGCACCACTAGCCTGAAAACGTGATAGGCCATTGCTTCTGGCTATTGTCCCATGGCTCCATACCTTACATCTCACCTCTCTGCCCATCCTGGACACTTAGAACATTACTAATTGCCTCATCTAGGGAGGGACACTAGTCACTCATGTCCTGTCAAATCCTGAAAACCTTCCTCTAAACTCTAACATTAGATTCTTCCTTTCCATTTTCACTGCCATCAGCCTAGCTCAGACTTCCATTACCTCTTGCATCTTTTTAAATCATATGTTCATCTTCAAGTGACTTTGCCACTAGACCATAGGTTAATTGGAAAGGAAATAGAATACTGTGAATTCTGCTCTAAAATAGGTATCAGTAGTAAACCAAACCATGTCACAGAGCCACATATATAAAAATCTAGTACATGAATTTCAAACAGTAGGTTTACCCAATAGCATGTCAAGAAACCAATTCAGTGACTTGTGACTAGTATTTAAAAAATGAGGCGTGCCTGGGTGGCTCAGTCGGTTGAGCATTCAGCTTCAGCTCAGGTCATGATCTCGCAGTTTGTGAGCTCGAGCCCCACGTCAGGCTCTGTGCTGACAGCTAGCTCAGAGCCCGGAGCCTGTCTTCAGATTCTGTGTCTCCCTCTCTCTCAGACCCTCCCCTGCTCATGCTGTCTCTCTCTCTCTCTCCCTCTCAAAAATAAATTTAAAAAATTTAAAAAAATGAAATAGAATAGGAAGTGACCCGTAAATTGTATTTGCAATGCTGCTTTCTCTCTCCCACAGTACCTCGTGTTCTTCCTTTCCAACCAGGGTCCAGCAGAAATGCTCCCGCAAAGAAGGGTGGCAAGAGGAAGGGCCATTCTGCCATCAAGGAGGTAGTGACCAAAGAATACACCATCAACATTCATGCATCCATGGAGTGCATCCATGGAGTGGGTTTCAAGAAGCATGCACCTGGGGCACTGAAAGAGATCTGGAAATTCACCATGAAGGAGATGGGAACTCCAGATGTATGCATTGACAGCAGGCTCAACCAAGCTGTCTGGGCCAAAGGAATAAAGAATGTTCCATACCATATGTGTGTGCAGTTGTCCAGAAAACCTAAAGAGGATGAAGATTCACCAAACAAGTTCTATACATTGATCACCTATGTACCTGTCACCACTTTCAAAAATCTACAGACCAGGGCGCCTGGGTGGCTCAGTCAGTTGAGCATCTGAGTTCGGCTCAGGTCATGATCTCATGGTTCGTAGTTCGAGCCCCACGTCGGGCTCTGTGCTGACAGCTCAGAGCCTGGAGCCTGCTTCGGATGCTGTGTCTCCCTCTCTCTCTGCCCCTCCCCTGATCACACTGTCTCTCTCTGTCTCTCAAAAATAAATAAATGTTTAAAAAAAATTTTTTTTAAATCTACGGACAGTTAATGCGGATGAGAACTAATCACTGATTTTCAGAGAAAAGTGCATTAAAAAAAAGGAAATAGGATAGAATAGAAAATATTAGAAAATATTATGCACAGTAAGAATATTATTTGGGGTATATAATATGAACGCAAACTGTAGTTTTTACAATGCGTCAATGGCCAAAAGTTTGGAAAAATACTGACTAGAGGCATTGTAAATGTTCTGTTAAAAAATTATTAGAAATAACCTAAATGTTAAGGTGGATCTATATTTAGCATGAAGAAGTGTACCGGAAGGCCTACAAAGGCCTTTAGACTTGTTGGATTTGAACTCTGGCTCTGTTGCTTACTTGGTGACCTTCAGCAATTTACTTAAACATTTTGTGTGATTTTATCATCTATAAAATGGGGATAATTATAGTGCCTATCTCTGAGAGTTATAATGAGGAATAAATGAGTCAATACAAGTAAAATGCCTAGAATGGAGCCTGGCACATAGCAGCAAATCAAGAAATGTTAGCTATTATTATCAATATTCTCAAATCACTTGGCAATAGAAGTTATGTTTTTAAATCCCATTTTTCTAACAATTACCATTCCAAGCCAGGTCATAAGGCTTCTCACACATAGAGACTAGGCCTATCATCTATAGATTTCAATAAAGACTCTTTGGGTGATCACCTCAGAATCCAAAAGCCCCTTATAGGTGCTGTTATGAGAAAACTATGCTGTCCCTGCAACCCACTTTGTATCTCTCTCTTAGACACTGCCAAACATAGCCAAATGTTCTGAGAAGATGTGGATCATACTGTCCTGTTCATGCCTGTGAACACAATTTCTACCAAGCCTTGTGTTTGAGGGCCCTCATTTAATAAAACTTGTATTAATACACATCACTGAGCAGATGACTTCCTTCACTTATACAGTATGACAATCCAGCAACATAATGCCTAGTGATACAAGGATGGGCTATGCTTCACTGAAGTTATACTGCTGATACATTGCTCTTTGTGAGAACGACTCTCCTAGTGATTTAACAACTAGCTCTAAGATAAAGAGGCAAAAAAAAAAAAAAAAAAAAGCCCAGATTTGTAGCACTGGTCAATTTCTATGGTGTAAATGTTCCCATCATGACCAGTTTTAAGCTACCAGTGTGAGGTCACTGAATACAGAGTTGCAAAGCGGTGTCTACATTCTGTTTGCATGGACCCTAACAAGCAGGCCCCAGCACACCATCTGCATGTGACTATTTCATGTTTTCTGCCCAGTGTACATGTAAGAATGAAAGCATTTTTAATTATCAAATGTTCCTTTGTTCTGAAAATACCAATTCAGTGTACTTTTTGGTTATGCAAAGGAAAAGGAAAGATTTTATTCTAAAATGAAGATTTTGAGACAATGTGACTCCAAGGCACTGAACAAAGGTCTGGATAATATAAAATGTGACAGCTCTCCAGACTCTTCTTTTTGAAGTGTATTTATTTATTTTGAGAGAGAGAGAGAGAGAGAGAGCATGTGCAGGCAGGGAAGGGGCGGGGGGGGGGGGGGAAGAGAGAGAGAGAGAGAGAGAGAGAGAGAGAATTCCAAGCAGGCTCTGTGCTATCTGCGCAGAGCCTGACACAGGGCTCAAACTCACAAACTGTGAGATCATGACCTGAACCAAAATCAAGAGTTGGCCGCTTAACCCACTGAGCCAGCCAGGTGCCCCAGACTGCTTTTTTGAAAAGGCATTCTTTTCTAAATTAGAATTCAGATCACACAGTCCCTAAAAATGATCTCCTGTTCTTATTAGATAAGCAAATAAGAAGGAGAGATCAGATGAATGTAGAAAGGCTTTAGGGGCAAGCCTTTGCCTCACACTGAAAAGGACTACTGGGTTGACTGGGCTGGGATTGCAGGGCCCAATCTGAACCACTCACCTAAAGACCTCAGGGAGTACTATTAAATATTGAATAACCTATATTTGGGGAAATGCAAGGATGAGGCATCGCAGGGTTCTGGAGGATTGTCCTGGTAGGGCCTTTATGGCAAAGTCAACCCCAGAGGGAGCAGCATTCTGAGTCTCAACTACCCCATTAGGGGACAGTGAGACCCCAGAATCTATAGTCTTCATCTTGACACAGGTGTGATGTACTACACAATTTATTCCCATATAAAAAGCATTCTCTATTAAACAGAATACATAGAGTAGTGGTTCAAAGTCAAATGCTGGAGACAGATAGGTCAAGGTTTGAATTTTCACTTTGTCATGTATCAGCTGTGAAAAACCTTGGGCATATTATTTAATTTCTCTGAACCTCAGTTTCCTTAACAGAGGTGAAAAAAAGTGAATATAATTGTACCTACCCCTAAGAATTATTTTGAGGATTAAACTAGACAATATAGTATTTAGCCTTGATAAGGTGCTCAAAAATTGGTAATAATGACAACAATAAATATCTCTTCAGACTCACTTTTGGAGGGTAGATGCCTGATGGAGGTAGACATTTGTGTCATCTCAGAATCAATGTTTACTAAATCTCAGCCCAGATTTGCAGTTGTTTCCAGGTAAGTTCAGAGCTATAACTGTCTACATCTGGGTAGGAGATACACAGGAAGCAAAATCTGAAGTCTATATTTGTACAGGATGGCTCAAGTAAGTGGGTTGTACTAGACTCTGAAGCTCACCCAAGAACCAGTATTTCATTTCAAGAGACGATGCAGGTTATTTCTGGGGATCTTATCAGAATCTCTGGACTCCTATTTGAAATGGTACCATCATTTGCACCAGGACTTCTTTTGTCACTAAGGTGATCTCAAGCTGTCAACAAACGTGGATGCGACCTCAGAACCGGAAGTCATCTAAATCTGATGAAATCTTTCTTGTCTGTGTTCTTCTCTCAGACTCTTTATTATGCATTTAGTTAAAGCTGGCGACACCAGATATAAGCTTTATTTTAATTAAACCATTCTCCAATGTCCTCTCACCACCCTGCGCTGAAAGAACAGGCATTCATGGAGAGGACGCTGAGGATGGAACTCTTTGTCTCAAGTCTCCATTTTACACTGATTTTCACTGAACACAAGACAGACTGTTTGCAGCAGGACCATTGGGGATAACGGGCGCTGGATTTTGTGCAATGATTTTTATCTCTGGTGTTTCTGGAGCTGATTAAGGTTTCAGGCAAACAGAGGCACTGAGGACCTAGCAACAATTGCTACGGAGCTTCCTGGTTGCCAGCAACAGTAAATGCCACAGAGACACAAAGACTCAACCTTTCACATGTACACAATGAAACCTGGAGCCTGGTTTCCTATTTCAAACACAACAGAGTCTTACAGGTAGAGCACAACAGCTTCTTCTTTCCCCCTTTTATATTTTTAAAATTTTGTACAGAAACACATTGCCCAGGAGCCTGTATGAAAATCTTCCTTCTAAATTTGTTCACGAACACTTATATTCTATCTAACCTCTCTATAGTACCGCCCATTTTTACTATTTTGAGAGATAAATGGAATGAAATAGTATTGTATTATCTGATTTGGAATTTTAAATAAGGTGTGACTTGTTTAATGTGTTTGGAATTGGCAATCTTCGCTACAAAGTTACAATTAGTTTCTACCCTTCTGTTAATATTCAGGAATACTGTCTGAAAGATCTTCCCCAAGTACAGTCTCTACTTTGTTTTTAAAAAAGGTAGAAGCATACAGAATATGAAATAGAGTACTGGCAATTTAAGGTTTTTCCATGACTCATTCAAGGAAATTGCATAATAGCCCTTCCTCTGCCAACCTCACACACTCTTATCAAATACCTTGCTCTTTTCTTTATTCCATTCCTCCACCCCTGTCACTTTTTCTATCCTTTCTATACATCATTATACTTTTTTTCTCTTTTCTCTTAAGACTGTAAAACTCTCCAGGGTATAGTCATGTGTTATGCAAGGTGATAAGGGAACTGAAGTGCCCCAAGCTTGCTAGTCCGTTTCCTAGCAACTGTATGACATGTTGCTTAGTAACATGAGGGGTGAGAGTGAAATCTCTCTCGCATGTCTAAAAATACTGAAATCATTAAAAAAATAATAGTGGGCTTATTAAAATATACCATGTTTGCCATATAAGTTTACCATGAAGGGAATTTATTTCAGACCGTGCTATCTTGAGTAAACCTCTGTAACTCTAATAATCAATATACTAGAAAAAGATAGCTTTTCTTATAAGGAGATAAAGGAAAAAAAACCAGTCTTTTCTAATCCTTTCTTTTCTACACATGCATAATCAATGTTTCAGCAGAATGAAGAAATGTTTCCTAAATGATCTCTTAGGCTGCACAGATGAAGAAAAACACAGACTCTCCTCTTCTCAAGCACATGCATAATTGATTTGTAAATCTAAATGAAGACTGAGAAATTTTTCCCAAAACACCTCTCTAGGCTGGGTGTCATTTGGGAGTTGTGTCTTTTAAGATTACAACAGTCTGGAGAGTAATTCTCTGCGAACTTATTCAGTGGTTATCAGAATTCAGAAATAACTGAATCATACTACCCCAAACCATTATAACTCATTAGTTCCAAAATGGTAAATATTAATTCTAAGAGAATACTATTTACTGAATTAGATCTACTAAGTCAGACTCTCTGGTGCAGGAACTGGAAATCAGTATTTTAACCAGCACCCTAATTACTTTAGCACATTTAGGAAACACTAGTATAAAGGATGATTCTAATATGTTACAAAAGGTTATCCTCTACTATTTTGACTCTTGGATTTATATGTGTAATGCTCAAAGAAGAAGCTTCAAAGACCAAGTCCTAAATATTCTGCCATATCTTGCTCTTGAACTAGCCCCTTTGGCTAATAAAACTGGTCAAGCTTTAGGGGCACCTGGGTGGCTCAGTTAGTTAAGCGTCCAACTTCAGCTTAGGTCATGATCTCACGGTTTGTGAGTTCAAGCCCCATGTTAGTCTCTGTGCTGATAGCTCAGAGCCTGGAGCCTGCTTCACATTCTGTGTCTCCCTCTCTCTCTGCTCCTCCCCTGCTCACGCTCTGTTTCTCTCTCTCAAAAGTGAATAAATGTTAAAAAATTTTTAATTGGTCAAGCATTAGAAAAAGTTATTTGTTCATTCTGCAAATATTTATTAAGGCAAATTGAAATATAATGGACAGAATTTGGTGATCAGTTGGGATTAACTTGAAAGAGTTGATATACATAAAGTGCTAAGAATAGTGCCTGGCATATAGTAAATATTATATAAGTTTATTATAATTTTAATCTAGCTTGGTAGACTAGAAAGATGACAATGAGCTGATATTAAGGATATAGAATAATTAAGATTGTAGAACACTAAAGAAACTCATGGAGAAGAATAACTAAATCCATTTAGATATGTTGAACTTGAGATACCAGCAGGTCATCCAAAGGGATAAAGCCAAATAAGAAATATAAGTCCTAAAGATTCGAACGTGTTGTATAAGACATTTTAAAAGTGAATTCTAGGGCGCCTGGGTGGCTCAGTCGGTTAAGCGTCCCACTTCGGCTCAGGTCATGATCTCACGGTTCATGGGTTTGAGCCCCTCATTGGGCTCTGTGCTGACAGCTCAGAGCCTGGAGCTGCTTCAGATTCTGTGTCTCCCTCTCTCTCTGCCCCTCCCCCACTCATGCTGTTTCTGTCTGTCTCGATAATAAAAAGATAAAAAAAATTAAAGTGAATTCTGACTTTTTATGTGGCTAGTGCTACATAAAAATGGGTCAGTTATAATTCCTCTGTATTTTACTTCTTACAACATCAAAACATCTATTCTGTTGTTCACTAGTAAATCAACATCATCCTGATTTACCTATAATATGGAATTAGTTAAGACAAGGATTTGAAAGAAAGAAGAGAAATGGCGGTTGGGGGAAGGGACTCTAGAGCGTCTTTGACTACTTATCAAATCCCTGTAGCCAGTGTATCATGGCAACCTTCCCAGGTTGCCGCCTAATTTCCATATGCTTTAAGGGGAGGGAGGGGTAGGATGGAAGTGAAGACTTCAGTGTGCATTCTTGTGAGTATAAGTAATTTGGGTTAATGAAATGCAACCAAATTATAAATTGTGTTTTATAGAAAACTGAGATTATCTACTGCCTCTCCATTTTCTTCCTTTTTTTCTCTTCTCAGGATGCCTTTGAGCCTCTTCCAGTTTTGTCCCCTTTTCCCAAAGGTTAGATTTCAATAGGAGGCTTAGAGCCAGAGCAAAATTACAAATTAAAACATGTATGTCAGGACATAAATACGTTGTTCAAAAGAGTAGTTCACTAAGTGCCTGAATGTCAATGAGCGACCTCAAAGTATTGTATTACAATATGAGAGATATATTTTTAGTATTACAGAGTAGAGGTATTTGCATTATTTCACAAGTCTTACTTCTGGAATCGAAATGCATTAATATTTCTCTCTACTATACAACAAAAGTCCTTCACAAAATAGATGAAACTCAGTTACCAGAATCACCACTGATAATTCTTCCAACTGTTATCCAGAAAAACCCATTATTTAGTAATATTGCGTTGTGTTGACCAGAGTTTGAAAAAGATAATGTTAAGCTTTAAATAAAATTCTAAATTCAGGTGTGGGTCATATTCTTACCAAAATTGTTAACGATGGAATTTGGCCAAGGTGAATGTAGCAGGTAGTTTTTAAAGCCCATATACAGTGAGAGCCAAATCACTCAACACATCGATCAATACTGAACCCTAAAGTAAATAAATGTAAATTCATGTCAGCATAATCATGTCCATCGCCTCGTTTAAATTTAGAGTATCAGGCTGGCTCAGTCAGTAGAGCATAGAAAGTGCAACTCTTGATCTTGAGGTTATAAATTCAAGCCCCATGTTGGGTATGGAGATTACTTAAAAATAAAATCTTAAAGGGGTGCTTGGCTGGCTTAGTCAGTAGAGCATGTGACTCTTGAGCTCAGAGTCACGAGTTCAAGCCCCATGTTGGGCATGGAGACTACTTAAAGTAAAAACTAAAATAAATTTAAAAAATCTTAAAAAATAAAAATAAATTCAGATCTTGAGATGTGTTTTTGTTAGAGAATTTAGGAGAAACCTATTTGCTTGAATTTATCCTTTTAAACTCAAACTTGCACGAGGAAGGCAATGTGAGATGGACAGCATGATCATTTCATAATGGATGTAGAGGCGGTGGTGGTATGGTGTGAGACAGTAAACACTATACTGGGATGAAGTTGGGAAATGTGACGGTTCTTCGTGTCTGCGGCTTCTGCACTGTCCTCTTTCACACAGCACTGGATACAATGTATTGTAATAACAGTTTCAATCACTAGACCTTGAACTCCTCTGGGCCAGGAAAAATGTGTTAAGTCTTTTGTGCCAATTCTTACCGTATACTTATTTTCTTGTTGCTAAATCCAATGAACATTCCCGTCCTTATTAACAGCCCCTCTATGGTATTTGATATTATTCAGCACTCTACTTGATACTGCCCTTCCTTTGTTTCTGTAACATCAATGTCTTCTGCTTTTCTTCCTCGGTTTGCCAGTCCTTTTTTTTTTTTTTCTTTTTCTGACACTTCTTTCTCTTGAAGTATTTTACTGCTTTTAATGCATTAAGTATATTCTCAAATCTGGTAAGTCAACCTCCTAAATATTCCTCAACCAATTTCTCTCCATTCAGTACATCTCTTTTCCTTCTGTCCCCAAAGCTTTAACCTTAATCAGGCCCCCATCCTAAAGCCTGGATGACCGTAATAGCCTCCTAACTAGTCTCCTTGACTTCAGTCTCAAACTCTTCCAATCCATTCTTCAAAGCCAGAACAGTCTTTCTAACCTGGTCTACCTTGTGACAGAAAGGAGAATTGAACCCAGATCTGCCTGACTCGAGCCAATTGCCCCATCCTTCACTCCTCACGGCTCCTTATTCCTAGACATCACCAGCTCTTCTAAACTCAATCTTCTATATATTTCCCAAATATGTCTACTTCTTTCCATTTCCTTAAGTCAGTCTTACCATCTACTAATCAGTACTCTTCTAGACAGTCTTCCTGCGTTGTGTTCCCCTATCCCCAACTCTGTTCTATCTATTCTTTCTGCACACAACAGTCAGAAGGATCTTTCTGAAATGCAAAGTTTATTAAACCTCTTTCCTTTAATGGCTCTCATTGAGTTTAGAATAAGGTCCTTTTATAATCAATTCTTTGCTTAATCTTCTAGCCTCCCAATCCCTTTTTCCTTACACTTTATGTAATAAACCATAACAAACTAGTTCCAGTTTCTGAAACTAACCCGATTGTCTGTGTATTTGCATGTGCACTCTCTTCTCCATTTGTACCTGCTACTTCTATTTTTTTCAAGACAGTCCCAAGAATTGCCTCTTCCAGGAAGTCTTCCTGCATTCTCTATACCACACCATCCTCCAAAGATCTAGAGGTTAGAGGTAATATATATCTCCTTGCACAGGATCATGCCATGCCTCTTTCCTGGGACTTATCAGAATGCATTATGTCCAATTAAATCTTAACCAAATAAATATTTATTTACCCTACACTATACCTGGCCCAATATACACAACTTAGCAGGCAATCAATATGCATTTCCAAAAAGAAGAAACAAATGAATAAGTGTTTGAAAACTATAGGGCTGATCATCCATATGAGTTAATTACTTGGGTTAAAAAAAGATGATAATTTAGAAAATCATGAAGTTGAAATATGTATGATCTACTGAGAGGAGGGTTCCCAAATATACATTCGGTACCTTGATTCATGACAAAAGTGTCACTGGAGTCCAGTGGGGAAGGATGGTCTTATAAATAAATAGTGCTGAGCCAGTTGGATATCCATATGGGGAAAAAACAGATCTGACCTCTACATCACATCAAACACACACAAAAATATCTGTTCCCATGTGTATTGTGGAACTAAACATAAGCGCTTAAACAATAAATCCTTTAGAAGAATATATCCATGACCTGTGGATAGGCAAAGATTTCTTTCTTTTTTTTTTCTTTAAATGTTTATTTATTCCTGAGAGAGAGAAAGAGAGAATGGGGAAGGGAAGAGAGAGAGGGAGACAGAGAATCCCAAGCAGGCTTCCTGCTGCCAGCATAGAGCAGATATGGGGCCCATATTCACAAACCATGATCATGATCTGAGCCGAAATCAAGAGCCGGATGCCCAAGCGACTGAGCCAACCAGGTGTCCTGGCAAAGATTTCTTAAATGTAACTCAAAAAGTACTAACAGTAAGAGCACCTGACTGGCTCAGGAGTAGAGCATGTGATTCTGGATCTCAGGGTTGTAGATTCAAGCCCCACTTTGGGTGTAGAGGTTACTTAAAAATAACATCTTTTTAAAATGTTACCAATGGGGTGCTTGGGTGGCCCAGTCAGTTGAGCTTCCGACTTCAGCTCAGGTCATGTTCTCATTGTTCATGGTTTGGAGCCTCACATATGGCTTCCTGCTGACAGCACAGAACCCACCTCAGATGTTCTGCCCCCATCTCTCTCTGCCCCTCCCCCACTCTCTCTCTCTCTCAAAACTAAACATTTTTTTTAAAAATGCTAACAATAAAGAAAAAATGCTAACTGAACCAGATTAAAATTAACTTCTGTTTATCAAATGACATCATTACATCATTAGGAGAGTAAAAAGGCAAGCTGCAGAGTGGGGAAAAAAAGTTTCTTTAATCTTCAAATCCAACAAAGGACTCTTATTCATCGTATATAATGTACTCCAACCAAACACTAAGATAAAGACAGGCAATTCATGAGAAAATATGAAAGGGGCATTTCACTAAAAAGAATATTTAAATGGACAAAAAACACATGAAAAAAGTATCAACTTCATTAGTTAGCAAATTAAAGCCACAATGTGACAGATATTATTACTATAAACTCTCCTGGATGGCTACAATGAAGGAGGATGAAAAACAGAACTCTCCTACACTGCTAGTGGGAGTCTACATTGCTACAACTACTCTGGGAAATTTGCTGTGTTTCAATTAAAGCTGAACATACATATGCCCTATTATCCCACAATGCCACTTCCAGGTACAGAGCAGCAGAAAAATATATGTAACAGAAACTTGTAAACATATTCACCCAAACACATGTGTAGGAATGCTTATAGTAATTTCATTTGTATCAGCCAAAAACTGGAAATAATGCAAATATCCATTAAAACTAGGAAATGGGTAAATAAATTCTGGTATATTCATACATTAGGACACTATACAACGAGAACAATTTACAATTATATTCTATGGTATGAGTAAATTTCACAAACATAATATTTGCGTGTCATCCTTGTGGAGGGGCCATGCTAATCTTCTCTGTATCATTCCAATTGTAGTATGTGTGCTGCTGAAGCAAGCCACAAACATAGTATTAAGTGAAATAAGCCATATATAAAAAGAATTTATTCCAGGCGCCTGGGTGGCTCAGTTGGTTAAGCAACTGACTTTGGCTCAGGTCATGATCTCACGGTTCTGTGAGTTTGAGCCCTGCATCGGGCTCTGTGCTAACAACTCAGAGCCTGGAGCCTGCTTTGGATTCTGTGTCTCCCTCTCTCTCTGCCCCTCCCCTACTCGAGCTTTGTCTCTCTCTCAAAAATAAATAAACATTAAAAAAAAAAAAAGAATCGATTCTATATTTATAAAGTTCAAGAACAGGCAGGGGTGCCTGGGTGGCTCAGTCGGTTGAGCATCCAACTTTGGCTCAGGTCATGATTTCACAGTTCATGAGTTTGAGCCCCACATCAGACTCTGTGCTGACAGCTCAGAGCCTGGAGCCTGCTTTGAATTCTGTGTCTCCCTCTCTCTCTGCCCCTCCCCTGCTCAAGCTTTGTCTCTCAAAAATAAAAATAAACATTAAAATTTTTAAAGAAAAACAGGCAAAACAAATCTGTTGTGCTAGATGTCGGTGGTATTACCTTTGAGAGCAGATTGTGACTGGGTAGAGGTACAAGGGGGAGGCTCCTCAGATAGTGATAATGTGCAGTTTCTTAATCTGCATGCTGGTTACTCTAGCAATAATGTTAAGTTAGCAAAAATTCATCAAATTGTACATTTATGATTGGCAAGAATTTATGTATGTATGATACCCTTCAATAAAAAGTTTTCAAAATAAAGAAGAAAAAAGAAAGGCTTTTCACTTGGTGAACATAACAGCATGCACATGAACTGTGTTTCCCATTCAGGAGCATTATTTGAAATTCTGGGCTATACTTGGAGAATTCTATCCTCATACCATACCACCAGCATATAATGCTGTTGTCATCAGGTTTCAAATATGCACCTCCACCCCTCTAGTCCTGACCTTTCTCAGATTCTCAGTGTCCTCCAAGACTTTGGTCCTCAATCCCTCTATCACCTCAAACTATGTCCTCAATCCCTCTATCACCTCAAACTATGTAACATTCAACTGTAAGACCACATCAACTGATTGGCCCTACCCTCAACAACCCCCCCCCACCACCACACACACAACACAAAAACACACTTCCCACTCAGACTTGTGTCCCTTCTCAACTTTCCTATTTTCTTTTCCTTTCTCTGTTTTTTAAGTAAGCTCTATACCCCACATGGGGCTGGAACTCACTACCCTGAGACCAACAGCCGCATGTTCCACTGATTGAGCCAGCCAAGCACTCCCATCAACTTACCTATGTTTGCAAAAAGCACTACTACCATTTCCTTCTCTTCATTTGCCAAGTTCAAAACTTTAAGGGTTAATTTTTACTCTCTCCTTTTTGTCTCATGTCCAACCAGTCACTACTGGGATTTTTTCCTCTGGATGGTCTCTTCTATTTTCCCTTTCTATCCATCCTCACTGTAATTATGAAGGTCTGAGAACTTCTGCTTAAATTATTGCAATAACCTCCTTATTGGTGCCATTATCTCCAGTCTCTTTCCCTACTCCACTTACCTGTCAGATTAACTTTATAAAAATTAGCACATTAATATTAGTATTAGCACATTAATATTAGTATTATTTTTATTAAAAGGCTGTTCACTCTTTTCTATAAGAATATGAAGGCTTCCCACTGTCTATGGACTCAAGTCCAAACTCTTTCTTCAGTGTAGAGCTCAAAATGCTTCTTTAACTACTCCACTCCCCACATAGAACACATCACCCACAATTCCTTTGCATGCCCAAATCAAGACAACATTTTTGTTCTCCCTTGTACAGAGACCAGGTCAGCACCATACTATGTCTTTGCTAATATTATGTTCACTGTTTAAAGTACTCACTCTACTCCTGTCCCATTTGGTTACCAGCCACCATTTCTAGTGAAGGTTTCCATAATAAACCATAGGTCTTAATATAAGGACTGTTTCCTTCTTCTGAAATTTCTATAACTTTCTATTCAAGGTAGTACAGAATAAATTGTGAAGTAGATAAAATTTGTTTTCATCATCTACTATTTTCTCTTTTTAGTATTATTTTATTAAGAAATTCTTAATTTATTAAGAAATTTTCAAACATACCCAAAAATAGAGAAAACAGTATAATGAACTCCATATATACATCATTAAAGTTTAACAATTTTCAAGAGTTTTGCCACAATTTTTATCACCTTTTCCCTTGTTTCTTTCCTGAAGTATTTTAAAGCAAATCTCAGACCTTATCTAATTTAATATACCATATTCTATATGCATCTCTAAAAATCATGGAAATTTTCTTACAAAACCACACTGCCATCAACACATTTAGTTTTTATTTTTTAATGTTCATTTATTTTTGAGAGAGACAGAGACAGAGAGAGAAAGAGAGAGAGAGAGAGAGAGAGAATGAGTGGGGGGGGGGGAGGGCAGAGAGAGACACACACACACAGAATCTGAAGCAGGGTCCAGGCTCTGAGCTCTCAGCACAGAGCCCGACATGGGGCTGGGACTCACAAACCGTGAGATCATGACCTTAGCCAAAGTTGGACATTTAACCAACTAAGGCACCCAGGCGCCCTGCCATCAACACATTTAATAAAATGAATAATAATTTGTTGATACTATATAATGATCAGTCCATATTCAAATTTTGCTGGTTATCTGTAAAATGTTTTACATTTGGTTTGTTGGAATCAGGATCCAAACAATATCCATTGTTATACTGGTAGTCTCCAAAATCTCTTCTAACCTACAGCAGTCCCCCTTTCCCACCTTCTTCACCCCATGCCACCACTCAGCTGTTGCAGAAACAAGATAATTTGTCCTATAGAATGTCCCACACTTTGCATTTGTCTGTTCGCCTCCTTGTGATGTCATCTGACTTGTTCCTATAAATGGAAGTTAGCTCTAAAAGTTTGGTTAGGTTTAGCACAGCTGTTTCTGATGCACTTTCATAGGTGACGCTGTGTGCTTTCCTATCAGATCACATCACAGGTTCACAAGGTCTGGTTGTCCCACTTTTAGTGATGCTAATATTGACCCGTGAGTTCGCTTGGTAATAGCTGAATCCTTTCATTTAAAAATTCCCCATCAGGGGTGCCTGGGTGGCTCAGTTGGTTAAGCACCTGACTTTGGCTCAGGTCATGATCTTAAGGCTCATGAGTTTGAGCCCCACATGGGCCTCTGCCTGCTTCACATTCTGTGTCTCCCTCTCTCTCTCTCTGGCCCTCCCCTCCTTGCATGCACTCTCTCTCTCTCAAAAATAAACATTAAAAAAATTCCCCATCAACATTTTATCAGAGTTTTTATCCACTGATGATATCTGCTTGAATAAATTACTTCATTAGGGGATGTAAGGGCAATTTTTCTCATTCTATTAAAATAACTTCCATATTCACTAGGTGACATTACTCTATAAAACTCTATAAAACAATGATTTTCCCTAATTAAGTTGGGTCATTTGGTTACTTTGAAATACAGTTTATACAGGAAATGCAGGACGACGAATGCTCAAATCTTTATTTACCTGATTGCCAAAGTGTAGAGTATGGATTTGCTGCCTTAGTTACTTCCAGTGGTGCAATGGTATCAGATGATTATTTTTAATTAACTTTTTGCCTATTTTTATTTTTCCTTTGTGGGATATCTTTATGAACTCATGGGTTTATATCATTAAACTTTTTATTATAAAAATCGTATAGGGGAGCCTGGGTGGCTCAGTCGGTTGGGCATCCGACTTCGGCTCAGGTCATGATCTCACTGCTCGTGGGTTCGAGCCCTGCTTCAGGCTCTGTGCTGACAGCTCGGAGCCTGGGGCCTGCTTCCAATTCTGTGTCTCCCTCTCTCTCTCTGCCCTTCCCCAACTCGCACTCTCTCTTTCTCTCTCTCTCTCTCTCTCTCTCTCAAAAATGAAATGTTAAAAAAAATTTTTAATGGTATAAATACAAAAATGAATAAAACATAATTTTATAGCATAACAAATAATTATAAAGTGAATATCTAGCTTTTATAACTCTTTTGCCTCCTTCCTCCCTATCAAAATCATCTCTCAGGAAATTAGCTGAATTTTGACATAATTTTAAATCAATATGTCCTTTTACAGATTTTGAAGTTTTTAAAGCAGCCATATTAAGGATATGGGATTTTCATCTTAAAACTAACAGGCAGCCATTGATCTGCTTTAAGCAATGGAGTGACATGATCTGTATTATGTTACATGATCTGTGACATATATCATAATAAGATCACTCTGGCTATTGTGTGAAGACTGAACTGGGTGGGGTTAGGGGTATATGTATAGAAAATTCAGGAGGCCATTGCAATTGTCCAGGCAAAAGATGATGTACTTACTAGAATGAAGGCAGTAGAGAGATGGAAGAAAAGAATAAGATCTGAGAGAGATTTAGGAAGTAGACTTGACAAGACTTAGTGACTGATTCTATGCTGGTCAGAAAAGGAGAGGGAGCTAGCAAGAGTAATTCTTGTTTCTGATTTGAGAAACCAGATATATACTGCTCTATTTACTGAGCAAGAGAAACTTATACAGGTGCATATTTATGAGAAGATAACTAGTTCAACTGGGGATACCTGTGAGAAACCCAGCCAGAGACTATAAATTCACCACACAATCTGGAACTAAGAAGAATTATTAAGAAGTGATGGGTATATTCAAAGGATTTGCAGCCTTGAAAATGAATGCACTTACCATCTATTAGGAGTGACTAAGATCATATAGAATAAAATGAGGAAAGGGACGCCTGGATGTCTCAGTTAGTTAAGCATCTGACTCTTGGTTTTGGCTCAGGTCATAATCTCACAGTTCGTGAGTTCGAACCCTACATGGGGCTTCACACTGACAGTGCAGAGCCTGTTTGGGATTCTCTCACTCTCTCTGCCCCTTCCCCACTTGCTCTCTCTGTCTCTTTTGAAATAAATAAACTTAAAAAAATTTTTAAGAATAAAATGAGGAAAGAGTCTAGGACTGAACCTTGAGAAACTCCAACATTTAAAGACTGGGAGAGCAGGAGAAACCAGCAGAGAGAGAACAAACAAACAAAAAAATGTAAGAGGGAAACCCAGAAAGTGTAGAGTTTCGGGGTGCCTGGGTGGTTTGGTCAGTTAAGTGTACAGCTCTTGAGTTCAGCTCAGGTTATGAGCTCACAGTTCATGAGATCAAGCCCTGTGTTGGGCTTTGCACTTAGAGCATGGAGTCTGCTTGGGATTCTCCTACTCTCTGTCATTCTGCCCCTTCCTCATTCGTGTTCTCTTGCTTTCTCTCTCTCAAAATAAATAAATAAACATTTAAAAAAGGCAAAACACTTATTAAATAACTTTAAATTACTAAGGTAATTAATGAAAATATAATATAATAATTATAATAATTAATGAAAATATCCACAGAGAGAAAACGTTCATTTAATTCAACAAATGTGTATAATGTGTAGTGTATGCCTTGCACTTTGCCAGGGACTAAGATTCACATTTTAATGGAGAAGAGATGTAGACACACAATTTAAATTCTACAAATACTATAAAAGATGTTTTATGCTAATCTTACCATGGACAAGAATGAACCCCTTAGTAGAATACTTATGCATGTATGTTTATGTAAGTTAAAGAAACTGGCAGACAAAAATAAGAAGTGAACTAGTAAAAAAAAAAAATTTCTAACAGTTTGCATGCCATTAAATCAGATAACGAGGGAAAAAAGAACAGATTAGTTATTTTCCCTGCTCTCCCATTTATATATTTAAGGTTATCAGTGCTCAAATAATCTATTTCTGACCTAGATCTTATTGTTACTTATACCCAAGGGGAGAAAAAAATCCTCATTTGCATAAGGAACAGAATAGCTCTGAGATAGAATTACAAAGAATCAATTGCATGAACACGCCTCTCTTTTATTTAATCCTCCTTAAACTGCATAAAGAACTGAGACTATGGGGAAATGACATATTTCTTTTATATTGTAAAGAAAATAAAATTCAAGACTGTGCCTCTCATTCCATAAGGAAAGCTTTGCACACTTTACCGTGGTCCAGCGGTGTTTCATTCATTTGATTATTAAAATTTTATAAGAAGTACTTTCAATGAGCTACTTATAAATCCTGAGACTGCCCAATGCCATTTAATTCCTGTTTTCATTAAGTGTACTTCTGGGTTCAGAAAGAAGCACTCAAGTCATCCTTAATTCTCCTTTTTACTGAAATAAACGTTTATTTGGTAAAGGGATGGAGATAAGATCATGTTGAAGATTGTTTCTCCTATGAAATATGCAAAAAAATAGGTAAAATAATTCGTGTGTTGGGTTTTATTTTTTTCTAGGGAGATGACTGCAGCAACTTTGAACAAGTTAGGCAAAGCTGTGGATAGCAAGCTAGAAAAATCCACGGCAGCCATTGTCACACCACAACCTGCAGCAGCTGTCTCAAGTCCCTCCCTCCCATGCCTGCTGGGCTTGCTAGCCCAGCAGGAATGAATGGGCTCTGCAGAGCACTGTAAATGGTGCTGCAGACCCCGAAAATCTGTTGCTGAAAACTGAACATAAAAATTACCTGTCAAAATATAAATTTTCACCTTTGGTAGCCATAACAAACCTCTTTACCTCTGAAATGTCATTAGCAATGTCAGGTGGTAAACAGTCCAAGGTCTCATTCTGTATAGCCCATCTTTGTTGATAATAGAGTCTTTTTAAATAGCAAAAGAATGTTATTGCAATCCATTTCCTAGGGGTGAAAGCAAAGCCTTTTTGTCTCAAGAGGCAATTGAGCAACCACCAGAGTCTAGCTGAATAGCAACAGTGTAAGGCTGGCTACAATTTCCACTGTTAGAAGCCCAATCTCTGAGGAGATTTACCGAATTCACACAAGAAGTACCAAAAAAAAAAAATGCAGTTATTGAGCTGACATGGTTGTCCATGGACAGAGGCAAAATTGCAAAATAGTCTTTTTTACATTGTATAGAGGTCTCCTTTTTAATTTGGTATCTTAGTTTTTCTTCTCTTTCCGGAAAAAAAAAAAAGAACAATGCAGAATATTAACTGCATGCACAGGTAGTAGTACCAGCTCCTGAACTCAATTCTATATAAGGAAAGACAATTCATTTTAAGGAACAATACACTACATAAAATATATTACATAGACTTCCGGTAAAAGAACATTTCTAGGAGATTATTTAACTATGGTATGTTCATTAGATCTTCATTAGCATGTTGTAACTACTTGTGTGCTTCCATATTTAGTATGGTTTTCTTCCATCTTTCCTTTTTGTTTAGCTCTTTGGGGGAGGGGTACAAAAAAGGTCTTAAAATAAATTACCTGAACCCGAAAAACCATTTTGGATGGCTCTATTATTTAACCTTTTTTTATATTAAAAAATTACATTTACTCAAGCCATTTTAAGCATCATTCCCATCTTCTCTCCTACTTTATTTGCAAAGCAATTAGAGATGTTGAAGCCTCACCGAATGCAGTAAAATTTAGTATACTTTGAGAGAGAGGTTGGGAGTAATTTTCCGTTAAATATTTCATCTCAACACAAAATCTGTGATATAAGTGTTGGGGAAAACCTACATTGGTGATTTGAGCTGTAATGTGACGTTTAAGCAGTATAAAAATCATACAATTCAAGTTCTCTTTCTTCCCTTCCCCCCCTCCCCAACCCCACCCCATAATGGATGCTCGGCTGACTGTTTTTGCACAGTCTCTTTGTCTGAAGGATGCAAACAGTCTATGGATGCTAGGGAAAAAGGGGTGGGGGAGAGATTACCTCATCCCATGTCGCTTGCACCAATCACCACTCTCCTGTCGTGGCTTCTCCAGGCAGATCGAGGGGTCTGGACCAACAGGAAAAGGCCCCAGCCCATCCCCATGGTGACCGAGTTGTATATAGGGAGCCGCATCCGCCCATGTGCCGCAGGTTCTCTTACATCGACCGCCTAAGAGTCGCGCTGTAAGAAGCAACAACCTCTCCTCTTCCTCTCCGCCATCTGCTCGGCCGCCGCAAAGCAGCAACCATGGTAAGAATCTTCTTTCTCTGCCTCTTTGTGGCCGTTGGGTGGGGTAGCCCCCAGGATCTACTTAGAAAATCTTAAGCCCTCTTTCCTTTATAACTTCTTTGGGTAGGGGTAGTCTTATGCTTTGTTTGCGAGGTTTAGCTTTGCTGCCCCAAATCCTTGAGTCCGGCCGCCGCCGCAGTGCGGGGTACAGAACTGCGCCCAGGGCGCAGCAGAACCGTGGGGGAAGAACAAAGGCGGCGCAGAGGGAGTTCTTGTTATATGAGCCCTTCCGAGCTGCAGGCAGCTCATCTGTCGGTGACGAAAAGGTCTGGGGCAGGAAAGGCAGTCGTGGCGTCGCCTGCTCCGTCCCAGTGTCTGTGCGCACAGTATTCGTGTGACTCGGAGAGGCTCTTTTCTTCCTGGCGTTGTTCCCAGGGGGAGGGAGAGAAATCGTCCCGAAAGACCCGGGCTCAGTGGGTGTAGCTGGGAAGGGGGGAGGGGAGAAGGACAGGGACAAAGCGGAGCCTTGGGTTAGTATAAAAAGATTCCCTCCACGGTTCATTGGCAGTTTAGAAAGATACCCGTATATTAACGCGAAGAAAAAAAAAAAAAAAAGGTTAGTTTCTGTTGGAGCCCCTGGCAGCCGGCGTCAGGGAGGCGCAGGGGCGGAGTTGTTTGTTTCTGGCTTCTCTGGCCTTACAGCCACTGGGCGGGGTTCTCCCTCACTAAACCTCCAATGTCATAAGACTTTTAATAAAATCCTTTCATCATTGTGGAACTGTAGGCGTTAAAAGGTTTTTCATTCACTGTTAAAACTTAGATGAAATATTTTTTTCTTAAGATGCAAAATCGCAGTTCTCTTGACATGCACTTTCAAGTCTGGTCTGGGGCCGCCCCGCCCTGACTCTGTGTGTGTGTGTGTGTGTGTGTGTGTGTGTCTGCCTCTATGTGCTAGCCGCACGTTCAGCCAGAGAGAAAGTCCATTTTGAGAGCCAGGGTACCCTAAAGCCCAGGATCCAGGGAAACGCCCTTCCCCACCCCGCCCCACTCCACCCCACTCCCACCAATATGTCAGTGAGTAGACAATAGACAGACAATGGAAGTTGAAGGCATAAAGACAGTAGAGAAGAAAATCCCTTATTGAACGTGATGAGTATGAATATTCAGTGGTGAGTAGAGAATCTCAAAATGAAAATAGTATTTTGCTGTTTTAAATAAATATTTCATTATCCTTTCACTGGGCTTTTCTTAGGTGGCTCTCCTGATATTTTTCTAATTTAGGAACAGTTGCTTTAAAGATACTAACAATTTTTCAGTTTTTTGCAGTGGAGAAGATTCTGGAAAGACTTCTTTTTAAGTAATGAAAATGCTGCAGACAAAGAACTATACTCTGTCCAGCTGTCTTTTGTTCTAGTGCATCTTCATTAATTCATTTCAATTTAAGCATATGGTCCCAGCCTGGGTCAGAGGAGGAAAACTGGCAGAATAACACAATGAGATCATGTAGGCAGTTTCTGGAAATAGAACTTACACTGTTAAATAATGTAGCAGACAGAACAGGGTAGTACCAGGCACAGCAAATGCAGCAATGCAGGAGGCAGACCTTATTTAGCTTCCAGTCCCCTAGTACTAATGGATTCTGCAGATAGACTGCAAAGGGGTGTGGCATCTAGTCTCAGCTGCAGCACAGATGTCCATGTTAAAATACCAAGTCATATGTACAAGAAACTCTCATCCTTATTTAAAGGGAAGGCAGTAGTAATATTGATTCCAATTAACTAATGATTGAATTGAATTTACTGCACCTTCTAAATCTGTGCTTTAAATATTTTTTACATACAAAAAATTTCTCTTCAAGCATGGGTGTGGGAACAATGGGCTTGCAGATGTACTGAACAGTGCAACGTTATTATTCAGACCACACCCATCTGCAGCATTTGGAGCAGGTGCTTTTCCTTAATAATTTCTATCGAGTTAGGGATAATCTCAAGTAAACTTGAAGAATACCTGTATATTACTAGAAATATTTTCATAAATTTACTGAAAATTAAAAATGCTAACACAACCTTATTTTAAATTTTCCTCTTTTCCTTCCCACAGCGTGAGTGCATCTCCATCCATGTTGGCCAGGCTGGTGTTCAGATCGGCAATGCCTGCTGGGAGCTCTATTGCCTGGAACACGGCATCCAGCCCGATGGCCAGATGCCAAGTGACAAGACCATTGGGGGAGGAGATGACTCCTTCAACACCTTCTTCAGTGAGACGGGTGCTGGCAAGCATGTGCCCAGGGCTGTGTTTGTAGACCTGGAACCCACAGTCA
>CM053571.1:62167317-62205879 GCA_028646485.1 Cryptoprocta ferox
TGACTGTGGGTTCCAGGTCTACAAACACAGCCCTGGGCACATGCTTGCCAGCACCCGTCTCACTGAAGAAGGTGTTGAAGGAGTCATCTCCTCCCCCAATGGTCTTGTCACTTGGCATCTGGCCATCGGGCTGGATGCCGTGTTCCAGGCAATAGAGCTCCCAGCAGGCATTGCCGATCTGAACACCAGCCTGGCCAACGTGGATGGAGATGCACTCACGCTGTGGAAAAGTAAATTAAAAAAACAAACAAACCATCATTAAACTAATCTAGTAGTGACTGCGAAGCAGAACAAAATAACTTAAGGAATCAATCTTACAAATTTTCCCTTCTAAAACTAGTTAAAATGTAACATTTTCTTTTCTAGGGGAGAATCACTATACATTTTAATCTGCATTGCTTTTAATGAATTTCTTTTCCCCCTCTAAATTGGGAAGATCTCATTCCAGACCAAGAAAGCTTAGTCACAGCTTCCTCCTTTGGAGTACCTAGATAGGGAGGAGGCCATTCATCCAGTGCTCAGGCTTCAGAATTCCATTTTAGACTAGGCTGCTAGATTTCCGGGCAGCTACCATCACAGGAAGCACGTGGCCAGAACAGTGCCGAGGAAATGTCTGGCCTCGGGGACAAAGGGCGGGGCTTTGCGGCACAGGATGAATGAGCAATTCAGGGTGTGTGTGCGCGCGCCCGGCTGCGGCCAGCGGGCCCGCGCAGCTGCAGAGACACGCAGCGGCCACGTCTGCAGAGGCGCTACCACGGCCAACCATCTTCTGCTCCCCCAGGCGCTGGGCTCAGCCCCGCACCCCCACATTAGCCAGGGCGCAGCAGCGGATTATCAGCAGCCCAGATCTGGACCAAGATCCGATTTCCGTTCTCTCAAAATCCCTCACCGCCACCAGCTGCTCCTACACGCATTCCTAACATAGATCAAGGAAGGACAGATGGAGGCTAGAAGCTGTTGGGTGCTAATTGTCCTAATATGCTGGCGTACTGCAGCACAGGGACATGGAGTCCTTTCTCCACATTCTTTTTGTCGTTTAAAAACAAAAAAACAACTCAGGTTAACATACGACACGCCCTACAGCGGACCCGCAGGGCCCCAGCGCGCACGCGCAGACTGCAAGGGCGGTCCCAGCCGCTCCCTGGCGGGAAGGTAACGGTCGCGCGTGCGCTTTTTTTGTCGGGCTCCTTCCCGCCTCCGCTCTTCTCGCTAAGGAGGAAGTGAGGGCGTGGAGAGCTGGCGCGCGCTCCCGCCAAAGGCGAGGGAAGGAAAGGGGGATGGGAACGCGCGGGAAAAGACTGTAGGGTCTCGGGTCACCGCGCCCCGGAGGTAAGGTTTAATTGAGAGTCCTTACGACGGTCTGGGGAGCCGGGGCGCCGGTATCCCCTCCCAGAGACCGAGAAGAAAATGCGCCCCCGCTTCCGTGCCCCACCCGTTCTCACTACTCCCACCCTCGCCTCGCTTTTCGCCCTCCAAAACGAAGAGCACTGATTTCTCACTAAAAGGCCCTCCGCGACCGCCGGGCTCGCTTTTCCCGAGGGCGGCGCTGCGAGCGGTCCACTCACCATGGTGGCTAAGGGTTAGCAGGCGCAGGCGACAGGAGCAGACACCGGGTCCCGGTTACCGTCCCCGACAAGCTAAGAGTCGAGGTAAGTAACGCACTGGAGCGGGGGCGGTGCCGGAGCCACTTAAGTAGCGGCTCGGGAGGGGCGGGCGGGCACAGGCGGTGCCACGGCCACGGGCCCCTCCCCCGGCCCGGCGCGCCCACTCGGCGCCCGGCTCGGCAGCCGCAGAGGCGGGCTCCTGGCCCGCAGCCCTCTCCCCGCGCCGGGCTAGTGGGGCGGGGTCCGCCGCGCCTGCGGACAGCGAGCTCTGGTGCTGCAGTCTTCGGCGCATGGCTGCCAGGGCCTGGGCCGGCGGCGGGCTCAGGTTCCGAAATCAGCCAACATGGGAACGGGAAAGGAGGCTTGCCTTAATATGGACGAGCCCTAAGATTTAAGAAGTCCATACAGTTTTAAAGATGAAGCACTATGAAATGCAGAAACTTCTGGTCCGGATAGCTCAGCTGATTATTTTCATGTTGCCACAATTTCTCAGTGAGTTTTGCCTTTTTCCTTTCTCAGTTCTTTAAAGGCAGTGCATTCTTTACTTATCTGGTAATATGGAGGAGGCAAGGTTTAGAAAACAGACTAGTTTTATTGTAATGACTTGTTCGTTAAACTAAGGTGCCAGACGTTGGAAGCAAAACTATTTCAGTCATTCAAAGAGTAGTACCGAAGCATTGAACATCGAGGCTGTTAAAAGGGCTTACTTACTAGGCCCCAGTTTTAGACCTAAACCAACAACTTTATGGAACAGTCTCAGGGGCTTTTAAAAAGGGAGGAGATTCAAAGATACATTTCAGGGGCCCCTCACTGGCTCAGTCGCTAGAGCCTGTGACTCTTGATCTCAGGGTTGTGAGTTTGAGTCCCAAGTTGGGTTTAGATTGCCTAAAAATAAAATCTTAAAAAACAAAAACAAAACAAAGATGCATTTCAAATGTGGTAGCTGAATGAGAAGTGAGGACAGAAATTTGGGTAGAGAGGAAATTGTTTGACGCTGAAGGATATTAGGAAGTAGGGAATCCTTGTTATAGTTAGAGCTTTGTAAAACTCTATATAAAATAACTGCTTTCTGGTCTGTCAAGATAGATCAGTTGGTTATAGCGCAGTGCTAGGAGGCCCAGACCCCTCCAACGCCTTTTGGGACAATCTATTACAGGACCATAAACTATATATTGCTAACTCTTGGAAATGCATAAAGTGGTTAGTTAGGATAAAGTGTGACTTTAAAATGGCCCTGGAAGAAACCTATTGCTGTTACACTATTCAAGATATCCTTACAGTGATATGTTAGTAACACAAAAAGTAAACATAAAACAGTAACAATTCATAGCTCATATTCAGTTATTACCTTACTCAGATTTGGTAAAGCCTTCACCCTTCATATCAAATAACAAATTTACACTATTAATGTGTGTGTAGTTTGTAATGATATATGTGTGTGTGTGTTTCTAATTTCATATATAGTTCTAATTTTATAAATATATATAATATCTCCACTTCTATGAACCTGGAATACAAACAAGGAGATTTTCCCTTAATATATATATATTTTTTGTAATCCTGTTAAAAGGTTTTCAACTCAAGATCCACATTTGCACATGTTTTCCAAACTGGGTTACCAGGGACAGGAATATATTTAAATATTGTCTCACTTATTCTTAAAGGAGATGGAAAATAATTAGTTTGTCTGGACCAGAAGAATGAATGTTAGGGAACCACTCTGCTTAACTCCATTTTGCTGTCTGCTCTGGATGAAAGCCATTTGGAAGCAGGCACCTCCCTTCTCCTAGCTCTCTGCAGAACCGTAGAGCTTTCGTTGCAGAGAGTGCTCCTGTGGGCCTGGATGTTTCCCTAGACACCTTCCTAAAATCATTAGCTTTGCTAGCCTTGTTTCTGTGAATTCCCCTGTTGTGAATGAGGAAGTGTTTGAGGGTTTTTTTAGGTCCCTGATGATACCTCATTTTTTAGAGAGTAATTTAGAGCCAAAAGGGACTTTTAAATACAATCTAGTCTGGTAACTTTATGGCAGAAAAATATTGAATAATGCTAAATTTATTTTGCTACCTCTTTAGTACCTGAAAGGAAAAGCTGACATTTTTTTTTCTTTTTTTTACCCATATAAAACTTACATAGCTTTATTTACTTGTATTATATATAGATGTATATACTTTGTATATATTTAACAACTAAATAGTAGTTATCTATTGCTGGGACATAAACACAGTATTATCCACTATCTTAACATTCTAACTGATTACATTATAGATCTTTCTTTTGTTGGACTGTTTCAGGGCCTGTAACAATCTGCTTTGAGTTTTTGATGTAATGGAAATGTTGTGTTGCTGTTTGAACCACTCCCATCTTTGCTACTTAATGTTGTGGCCATTTGCTACTGTTCTACACGGTCAGCAACATTTTTGATAGTTCCGTATTGTGGTTTAGACGCAATAGTTCTCAATATGTTTTGTTCCTTTAACCAGCTCTACAAGGAAAGACAAAAATAAGTAGCAGTAACTTACCAAGCATCAATTATTTTCAAACATTTGGCCTTTTATTCTTACGTAACACAGTGTTATAAATTTACATATGCTATTTTGTGTTCTCTTCCTGCCCCCCCCCCCACCTCCCCTTCTCCCTTCCCCCTTCTCCCTCTCAGATGGTATAAGGGGAAAGGAAATGGGCTTTGGATTCAGATAGTACTAGATGCAATTTCAATTTTGTCAGTTAATGGTAGTATGACTTTAGATCCTTAATTATCTTTCTCCAGCTTCATTTATGAATGGGGATCAGTATTAGTTTGAATCATCTTATTCTCATATTTCATATTCAAACCCGTTAGTAAATTCTGTCAGCTTTATCTTCCAAAATATTCCCATCACTTTTTATCACATCTCATTATTTCATAGCATTTATAGAATCCAAAATTACCTTGTTTGTATGTTTATTTACTTGTTTAAAATTTCTCCCTAATTGCATGCAAGCTCCATGTCTATGTGGAAGCCAATCTTGGTTGCCCTTCCAAAAACCACCTTCTTCCATTCTTCTTTGCCACAATAATCTCTCTCTCTCTCTCTCTTATTTTCTTCTTCTTATTTTTTTTAATGTTTATTTTTGAGAGAGAGTCAGAACTCAAGCAAGGGAGGGGCAGATAGAGAGGGAGACACAGAATGTGAAGCATGCTGCAGGCTCTGAGCTTTCAGCACAGAGCCTGACATGGAGCTTGAACCCATGAACCGCGAGATCATGATCATGAGTCGAAGTCCGACACTTAACTGACTAAGCCACCCAGGTGCCCCCCCTCTCACTCTTTTTAAAGGATATTTATGTGCTCCATCCTGGAGGACAAATCAAGGGAACCCTATCTCCTTTTACCAGCCAGTAGTTAGTTGCTTTTTCAGTCTCCTTATGATTGGACCTCAGTTCTGGCTGGAACATAAAAGGAAGTTGGGTAGGGTATTTCTGGGAATGGTTTTGAAAGAACACTTCAACTACCTCCATTTTGACCTCAGTCTGTACTTTTTTTTTTAACAGGAAAATTTTTAAAAATTTACTTATTTTAAGAGACAGAGAGTGCACATGCACACACAGGTGGGGGAGGAGCAGAGAGAGAAAAGGAGACAGAGAATCCCAGACAGGCTCCGTGCTGTTAGTGAAGAGCCCGACTCGAGGATCGATCATACGAACAGTGAGATCATGAACTGAGCCAAAATCAAGAGTTGGACACTTAACCTGACTGAGCCACCAGGTACCCCTGACCCTCACTCAGTCTGTACTTTCTAATTGGTTAAATTCTTTTTTCCAAACATCTCTTTTTTTAAGATTTTATTTTTAAGTAATTTCTATACCCAACATGGAGCTTGAATTTACAACCCTGAGATCAAGTCACATGCTCTATTGACTGTGTTGCCAGGTGCCCCACCAAACTTATCTCTTAACTCAGGCAAAAGACCCTGTGGACAAAGTATCCCCTGATGGGAAACAAAACTACCCCTTTAAGCAATACGGAGTGCCCTGAGCCTGCAGGACCCCTTGTGACTGACCCTAAGACAATGATCAGTTTAACCTTCACTGCCTACCTGCACGTACCCACCAACCTTTGCTCCACATTTTCCTTATATACCTGGAAGTATTTTCAGCACTTTGGAAACTGTCTGAGATGTTGGTCTGCTGTCTTCCCAGAGTTGGCCTCAATGAGATAAATTCCTTTCTTCTTTCACTACCACTTGTTTTTCTGCCTTTGGCTTTTGTCAGTGGCGAGTGGTTCAACCTGATCTGTTTGGGACCCCCAGAGCCAGGTGCTCCTGCACCCCTGTGCCCCAACTACAGTTTCCCCCCTGATCAAAAGAGATTGCACCCTTGAGGAAAGCCCTTTTGTTTCAGTCCTTCCCTTTGCTTCCCGTTTTTGGAAATGTCCTGTGAAGGTGCAATGCCTGCAGCCAATTTAGGACTTTCAGGGTCTTAATATAAAGACAAAAGCCTGGGTGGCTCATTTGGTTAAGCATCTAAATCTTGTTTCTGGCTCAGGTCATGATTTCACAGTTTGTGGTTTGAGCCCTGTATCAGGCTCTGTGCTGACAGTGCGGAGCCTGCTTGGGATTCTCTGTCTCCATCTCTCTCTGTCCCTCCACTGCTCACTCTGTATCTCTCTCGCTCAAGATAAATAAATAAACGTTAAAAAATCGTTTATTCATTAAAAAAAAAGACAAGGAGATGCCAATTCAGTGCTTTGGCACTGTGAAGCTGCTAAGCCAACCTTAAAACCACCTATCTCCAGATTTATTATTATACTAAGTGCCTGATTTGTCATTTGTTGTTGAATGTCAGACTCGGTGATTAATTACATACAGAGTTTGAAAGAAAACTGAGGAATGGAGGTTAGTTTTTAGGTTTTGGGTTTAAGTAACTGATTGAATGGTGGTGTTTTTCACTGAGATCAGAACACTGAAGGAAGAGTGGATGTGAACTGAAGAAGGGACACAGGAGAAGCTAACAATTCAGCTTTTCGCTTGTTTTGAGGTTTAAGTGTCTGTGGTATATATCCCTGAGATGTCCATTAGTCATATATGCAGATATGGAGAGAGGAGAGAGAGACAGATTTGAGAGTTTTCAGCATAAAGATGGTAATTAAACCACAGAGATGGATAAGACCACTTGGGAAATGCATAGAACTAGGAGAGAAGTTGCCTTGGTAGAGAACCTGGCCTTAGTAGGGAATCTGAAGAATGGTCATATTTAAAGTAGAGAAAAGGAACGTATAAAAGGAACCTGAGAAGGAATGATCAGGGAAGGAGAACTGGGGGTCTCATTGGCCAAGGAAAGAAATGGTTTCCAGAAGGAGAAGTGGTACAGTACCAAATGCTGCAGAGAAGTTAAGTAGGGTAAAGACTAGAAAGTGTTCAGTGTATGTATATATACACACAGAGAGACATATATATGTATGTATATATATATATATATATATAATATGACTTCTTTTATTTATTTTCTGGACAAATATTTATTGAGAGCTTACCATCCAAGTACTCCTTTTAAATGTTGGGTAGATATAACAATGAACAGAATATGTTCTTCCCCCCTCATGGAATTTATATTTTAGTGAAGGAGAAACAAAATGAATATATAGCAGAGAGATGTGAAATACAATGTTGAGTCCTAATGAGTGCTATGAAGAAAAATAAAGTGTGAAAAGAGATTAAAGTTAAGAGGAATACTATTTTAGATAAAGTGATCTGAGAAGGCCTCTCTGAGGAGGTAGTTATTTGAACAAAGACCTGAATTAGGTGATAGAGTGGGCATTTCATGTAGATGAACATCAAGGGTAAAAACCTGAGGTTGAGGGTGTATGTTTTTTAAAGCAGTATCAATAAAGTCAGTGAGATAATAGCAGAGGAAGTGAGGGGGAGAGTATCATGAAATAAGATTAGAGAAGCAGCCAGTGTCTAAATCATGCAAGTATCTTTCTTATTAGCCATGGAAAGAGTATGTTTTATTCTAAAAATAAGGGAAGCCATTACATAGTTTTGAGCAAAGATGTGGCATATTCTATTTTACACTTTAAAAGGATTGTTCTGACTGTTAGGAGAATAAACTATAGGAGGTTAAGAGTGGAATAAGGAATATGAGTTAGAAGGGAGTAATAGTAATAGAGATAAGAAGTGATAATTATTTGGACCAGGGTGCACCAGTGATAGAGGTGGTTAAAGGTGGTCAGTGTATGGATATATTTTGAAGGTAGTACTGGTAGGATTTATTAATGCATGGAATGTAGAGTGAGAAAGCAAGAGAGGAGTCAAACATGATCCGAAGGTTTGTCGCCTGAGCAACAATGGGGAATACTGAAGGAGGAACAGGAATAAGGAAATGGAGGGAATCAGAAGTTCAGTTTTGGACATGTTAAGTTTGAGATGTAGGTATTAGTTATCTAAGTAGAAATGCTGATTAAGCAGTAGGCTGTAGGCTAAAGTGCAGAGAAATTATACTGGAAATAAATTTAGGAGTCATCAGCATAGAAACTGGGTGACATCACCTAGGAATAAAGTGTAGATTAAAAGAGGACCAAAGTGGGGGTGCCTGAGTGGCTCAGTTGGTTAAATGTCTGACTCTTGGTTTTGACTCATCATGATCTCACGATTTGTGAGACTGAGCCCTGAGTAGGGCTTTGCGCTGACAGTGCGAAGCCTTCTTGAGATTCTCTGTCTCCTCTTTCTGCCCCTCTCCTGCTCATTCTCTCTCTCTCTCTCTTTCTTTCTCTCTCTCAAAACAAATAAATAAACATTTTTTAAAAAATAAAAGAGGACCAAAGATTGAACCCTGGAGTACTTCAGGTTTTAAAAATGAGGAAGACGATCCTGTAGTCAAAAGTGAGAAGGATCAGTCAGTGGTGTAGGAAGAAAAACATGAAGAGTGTGGTGTTCTGGAAACCAAATGAAGAGAGTGTTTCAAGCAGGTGAATGTTAACTGTGTCAAATTCTTTTGGGAAGTTAGGTAAGGTAAGGTCGAAGAGTTGGCTAATACATTTGGCAGTGTGGATGTCACTGGTGACCTGGGCAAGAATGACATCAGTAGGCATGAATGAAGGGCTTGATTGGGGAGGGTTTTCGAGAGAATGAAGATAAGGAAGTGGAAAAAATGGGATAAAAACTTCTTTTGAGGAATTTTGCTTTAAGGGAGTAAAGGAGGATAGCTGGGATAGCTGGATAGGGATGTTCAATAAAGGGAAGATTTTTTTTTTTTTTAAAGAAGGGAGATAGTTTAGCTTGTGTGTTTGCTAGTGAGAAGAAACAGAAGAGAGGGAGAAAATTGATGATGTGAGGGAAAGAGGGGATAAATTAAGGAGCAATGTTTTAGAATAGTGAAATGGGAAGGGATCCAGTGCACCACTGGTTAACCAGTGTGCCAAGGTTAACCTTGGAGAGGAGCATGATAGTTTTTCCACTGACACATAGGAGGAAGCAGTATGAGTACAGGTTCAGATTGACAGTTAGATTTGGTGGTGGGACACTAGAATCTCTCTTCTGGTTGCTTCTTTTTTCTTCCCCACCCTAATGAAATAGGAAAACAAGTAATTTCTCCTTATTCTCTCCCTGTTTCTTAATAACAGCAGAACACTGTTTTTGTTGGGAGCTGAGTGCCAGGTTTCTATTTCATTTACACAAGGATGTCTATATGACTACATTCTGGTAAATTGTTAGTGGAAGTTACATTGTGGGGCTTCTGAGCTAGTATGTGTTTTTGGCCCTTTCTCTCTCTCTCTCATTTTTTTTTGCTTAGATTGTGGACATGATAATTGAAGTTCAACCACCTCATGACAATAAAGTGGTCCTAAACCATTGCTAAGGATGGAGGAAGATAGAATCTAGGTCCCCGATGACATTGTGGAGCTGCCACACCAGCCCAGGATTGCCTACCTCTGCACTTTTCATTATGGGAGAAAATTAAACAATCTGTTTAAGTCACACTGATCTTTTTCCCTTTTTTCATTTTCCTGGGATGTGTGTGTTTGTTATTTGAGGCTGATTGAAGTTACAACTGATGTGGTGGGACCTTGTGGAATTTTTCTTCACTTTTTTTTCCTTTTTTTCAGTGAAATGGGGAGAGGAGGGTCATTGACTAAATGGGAGGATTGGGGAGGGAATGTGGGAGGTTTGAAGAGAGCAAATGTATAAAATAGTCATCTCTGACAGTGGGAGAGTAAATTAACTAGGGAAATGTAGTAGAATTTCCAAGTATTGTTGAAGGCATAGTAGACTTTTCAAATATTTGTGGTTGTAAATACAAAATGATATCAGTCATCCTGGTTATGTTTTTTTCTAGTCAGGATCAGCTGCCCAGGTGAGGTATGAAATAGGTGGAGAATTATTAGATTTATCCAGGATTGGTGTTTTGCTGAAACTGCTCGATCGTCATTTGTGAAATAGAAGGCAAAGTAGATGTTAGTCACTGAGAAGATAATTGAATATCTGAATGGATTTTTTAAAAAACATGTAAAAAAGTGTAATAAAAACAATAGACTTGAAAATAAAACTTAAACACATTTTTTTGAATCATTAAAGTTCTCATGCTTCAAAAGTTGAAGAAATAAGCCAATATACATTAAGAAGTTTTGCTTCCACCCTGTGATGCTCAGATAACTGGTTAAATATTATTTTTGGATGTGTCTGTGAAGGTGTTTGCAGAGGACATTAGCATTAGAATTGGTGGACTGAATAAAGCAGATGGCTCTCTCCAATGGGAATGGACATCATTCAAACCATTGAGGGCCTGGGGCACGTGGCTGGCTTAGTCAGTAGAGCATGGGACTCTTCATCTCAAAGTCATGAGTTTGAGCCCCACTTGGATGTAGAGTTTACTTAAAACAAAAACAAAAACAAAACAAAACAAAAAATATTGAGGGCTGAATAGAACAAAAAGACAGAGGAAGGTTGAATTTACTCTCTCCCTGACTACATGAGCTGAGACATCAATCTTCTGTCCTCAGTTCTCCTGATTCTCAGACTTCAGATCCAGACAGGAATCTATACCGTTAGCTCTCCAACCTTTGAATTACATGACTGGCTTTTCTAGGTCTCTAATTTGTAGATGGCAGACAGTGGGGCTTCTCAGCCGTAATAATCATGTGAGCTAATACTTTATAACCTCGATGGATGGATGGATGGATGGATGGATACATAGATAGGTAGATAGGTAGATCCTATTGGTTTTCCTTCTCTGGACAACCTTGGCTAATACACAAATCTGTCCTCATTCTTCCCATTCCTTCCCACTAGCCCTGTGGATAAGCATTTGTGTTTGTTGTGAATTCTGTCAATATTTCTTTATGAAAATATAAACAAATATTGATTGATCTATTCTTATTTCACCATTTTTTTTCATGTTTTATTTTATTTTTTGAGAGACAGAGAAAGACAGAGTGCAAGTAGGGGAGGGGCAGAGAGAGAGCGAGACACAGAATCCAAAGCAGGCTCCAGGCTCTGAGTTGTTAGCATAGAGCCTGATGTGTGGCTTGAACCCATGAACATGAGATCATGACCTGAGCCAAAGTCGGACACTCAACTAACTGAGCCGCCCAGGTGCCCTATTTCACTCCTTTTTTTATGCACAAAAGGGTAGCAAACTATAGTGCATGCTGTTTTACACCTTGCTTTTTTCACTTGTCAGTATTTTCTGGATATCTTTCCGTATCAGCAACTCCAGAGAGCATCTTCATTATTTTTATTTTCTATTCTATTTATAGGGTGTCAATCCAAAATGAACAAGCCTTTTAGAATTTCTTATTTTTATTTTTATTTTTTTAATGTTTATTTTTGAAAGATAGAGACAGAGCAAGCAGGGGAGGGGCAGAGAAAGAGGGAGATAAAGAATCTGAAGGCAAGTTCTAGGCTCTAAGCTGTCAGGACAGAGCCCAATGTGGGGCTCGAGCCCACAAGCCGTGAGATCATGACTTGAGCTGAAGTCTGATGCTTAACCGACTAAGCCACCCAGGCACCCCTAGCCTTTTAGAATTTCTAAAAGGAAAGAAGAAAGTTTTATTTGAGCCCAAGTTAAGACGGCTGCCCTGGAAACCCTGGAAACATGATCTTCATGGGGAAGAAAGTGCTCCGAGAATGAGCAATTTTTATAGGGTTATATACTTTTTTACATCTTATGAAAGCTCAAAGGATTTGTAAGTCTGCACATAGGCAGTAATCATGAGTTTTATCATAAAAGAATGCAGGGAGTAGGAGCATTGATGGTTATCTCAAGGACAAGATGATTTTCCTTTAGGCTACTCAGTCACGAAGCAACTGTACAATGCATGCATGGCAGGCCATAAATCAGGCTTTTGGTTTGAACAACGTTTATGTACAGTCATGCTGACTTAGAAAGAAATCTAAAATGGCTTCCCTGTGTATCAGGCCTTTAGAGAGTTTTTTCTCATCAAGGGTATTCTGTTATTATGGATGTATCATAATTTATTTAATGAATATTTGAAAGCAAAGCCTTTCTTTGGAAGAACTAGGTTTTGTTTAGGCCTTGTGGATTCCAAGGGGCTAGTATAGCAGGACTTCATGTTTAAAGTTCATTCCAGGATACGTAGAATTGTGAAGAATGTATGATGATGGAAAAAAAATCATTCTCTCTCCAAAAAGAAATAAGGATTCAACCAACAGAGAGGAAGTGGTGAATATGAGAAATAAGGAAAATGATTCATTTTCAGAAATACCAAATAAAAGCTATGCTGTCTAATTAACCATAGGTTTACAACCTATTGGAAATATATATGAACACCCCTTTTCCCCCACCATGGAGTCCCAAACCCTTAGTCACTTCACTTCCTGGTTCTTCTATCCCCTCTTGCTTTTGTGGGCTCATTTTCTCGGGCTTTGCAATGAGCATGCACCGAAGAACAAAGGGAGAAGGGACTGGAAGACTCTGCGTCACCTCAGGGAATGTACATTTGTTCCAATCAGACTACTTTTTGCCTTAAATGGGTATAGGTAACATCTGGGTAAGGCTGTAACCTCTGTAGTACTCAGCCAGTGAGGAACCAGGGGAGAGACTTGCACGCTAGGAAATAAATTGTCTGCTGTGACTGCCCTGAGTGTGTGTATCCATCAGACACCCACGCTTGGAAGAATGTTGATTAAAGCCTCCCTTCACTATGCTCTGAGTCTCCGCATCCCTCCTTTGATTGGGTTGATGGGCTAATTTCTAATCAATTAAGTATTTATTAATACTACTCGGGCTATTGGCAGAGAGCTAGGAGCATTTGGAAAATTCTATATGAAAAATCAAGCAAAGATTGAGGCAGTTATGAGGTTCAGGAAAAATGAAAGTTTGAGAAAGGAAGTATTATAGTGGACTACAGTAAAACCTTGGATTGCGAGTAGCTTGTTCTGCAAGATGAGCAACATTTCTAATAAATTTTAAATTGATAAACAAGTGGTGTCTTGTAATAGAAGTAATATGTGATGCCGAATGTCACATGATCACAACTGAGCCAATGGTTTTTGAAATTCGCTTTGATATATACAAGTGCTTTGGATTATAAGCATGTTTCCGAAATGAATTATGCTTGCAAATCAAAGTTTTACTGTATTTGCTTCAGCAATAAAAAATACTTGAATAATCACAACAATACAGAGGCACCTGGGTGACTCAGTCAGCTAAGCGGCCGACGACTCTTAATCTTAGCTCAGGTCATGATCTCATGGTTCATGGGCTTGAGCCCTGCATTGGGCTTTGTACCAAAAGTGCAGAGCCTGCTTGGTATTCTCTCTCTCCCTCTCTCTTTGCCCCCTACCACTTGTGCTCTCTCTCTCTCTCTCAAAATAAATGAACTTAAAAAAAAAAACCCAAAAAATTGTTTTAATTAAAAAAAATTCTCATTCTCTCCCTCTCCCCCCACTCTAAAATTTTTTTAAATAATTTATATGTATTATTTTTTGAAATTTTTGTACATATAGCCATTCTGTAAGGTTCTTTCTGTATATATAGCCATTCTGTAAGGTTCTTTCTGACACCAAATGCATGGTGTTTTCCACACCAATTTTTTGTTTTTTTGTATTTTTTAAGTAGGCTCCATGCTCAGCATGGAGCCCAACACAGGACTTGAACTCATAACCCTCAGATCAAGACCTGAGTCAAGATCAAGAGTCGAACATTTACTGTCTGAGCCACTGAGGTGCTCCTACACACCAGTTTTTAATTCTCTGAACACCACCTGGGTGTTTAGCATTCAATTCAATTCTGACACTATGTGGAGTTAGTACAGATCCCACCAGTGAAGGGCTCAATCACAAAAGACTGCCCCAACTTCAGGAGCCAGTTGCAAGTCCCAGCGTGCCACCTATACTTATACTCACCAGCTATAAATTCAGGGGTTCCCATGACCCTTTCTCTCAGTTTCAATAATTTGCTAGAAGGACTGTTTTTTGATTTGCCCCCCTCTCATTTTTCCCCTTTGCTCATTTGTTTTCTTTCTTAAATTCCATGTATGAGTGAAACCATATGGTATTTGTCTTTCTCTGACTTATTTCACTTAGCATTATACTCCCTAGCTCCAACCATGTCGTTGCAAATGGCAAGACTTCATTCTTTTTTATGGCTGAATAATATTCCATTGTATCTGTATGCCACATCTTCTTTATCCATTCATCTATTGATGGACACTTGGGCTGCTTCCATAATTCGACTGTTGTAAATAATGGTGCAATAAACATAAGGGTGCATGTATCCCTCTGAATTAGTGTTTTTGTATTTTGGGGGTAAATACCCAGTAATAATTACGGGATCATAGGGTAGTTCTATTTTTAACATTTGAGGAACCTACGTAGTGTGGAAAATTAGATTTTGAGGCTGAAATGTTTTGATGCTTAAGATAAGTATTTGTTTTTTCTTCTGCAAGATGCCTGAGGGTACTACCTATGTAGGATGACTTTAAATTTATGGCTTTAGGACTTTTGGAACATCCAAGTTATGTGGATTAGAGTTGCAAATTCATGTAAGAACTGATTGTTTTGGACATATCTCAGGTATTCTTGTCTGTTTGTTTTTCCCCTTTTCCCTGCTCACACCAAGGTCATTTTCATTGCAGCTCTCTGAAGAGGGGGTTGGGGTAGATTTAATTCTGGCTCACCCTTACACTGAGGGTTTAGTCCTTTGGAGTCCTTTTTTGTGTGTGTGTGTGTGTTTTTTTTTAGCAGGTGCTTCATTTATTATACTTCTCCGTTTGGGTGACCCCAGGCTTTACATCCCCATTCTAACACTTAAAAGGCTGTAGAAAAAAGATACCAGTGTTCCATTTCTCTCTGGCTTAAAGATTCCTTACTATCTTATCAGCTTTTTGAAACTTCTAAGAAAATGACTTTATCATTTAATCTAGCATTTTTGGTTTTTATTGGGAGGCATATCAAAATATCTAGTCCACCATATTATTGGAAACTCAGTTTTATCTTATATGTTATTTTATTTTATTTAAGTTTATTTATTTATTTGGGGGGGCAGAGGAGGGACAGAGAGAGAAGGGAAGAAAGGATCCAAAGTGGGCTCCATGCCAATAGCAGAGAGCTCAGTGTGGGCCTCGAACTCATGAACCTGAGCCAAAGTAGAATGCTTAACCGACTGAGCCACCCAGCCTTCCCAGTTTTCTCTTTTAAAAATAGATGATGGCAGGTATCAAATTAGGTGTTTTTGAGTTCCATTAGATGTAACAGAATGGTATAAGTTTTACTTTAAAATATCAAAATTTATAATATGCTTAAAATTGCATTCTTTTTTTAACCATTTAAACTAAATTTGAACAATTTTAGATACAACTTAAAGATGTCTGAAGAGGTATATAGTTTTCAAAAAAAATTTAGGTGGTATACAAGCAAAAATGTGAAGACTGCTGATACAGAGAAATGGTCACATATGTGAAAAAGAAGACATATATACCCATCTAACTTCATGGCTTTATTTTTTTTTATTTAATGTTTATTTATTTTTGAGAGCGAGAGAGAGAGAGACAGAGTGAGAGTGGGGGAGGGGCAGAGAGAGAGGGAGACACAATCTGAAGCATGAAGCAGCTCCAGGCTCTGAGCTGTCAGCACAGAGCCCGCTCAGGGGCTCGAACCCACAAACCATGAGATCATGACGTTAGCTGAAGTTGGACACTTAACTGACTGAGCCATCCAGGTGCCCCATGGCTTTAAATATTACATATAGGGGTGCCTGGGTAAGTCAGTTGGTGAAGTGTCTGACTCTTGATATCAGCTCAGGTCATGATCTCAATTTCGTTGGTTGGAGCTCCACATTGGGCTCTGTGCTGACCACTTAGAGTCTGCTTGGGATTCTCCCTCTTTCTCTGCTCCTCCCTCTTCTTGCGCTCTCTCTCAAAATAAATAAATAAACTTAAATAAATAAACATCATCTATATACTGGTGACTACCAAATATATATCTCCTACCCAGACCTTTCCCCTTTTCCCTGAAGCACATATCCAGCTGCCTACTCAACATCTCCAACAAGATGTCTAATAAGCATCCTAGATTTATCATGTCCATAACAGAATTCTTGAATTCCACCTCCTCCCCACACCTACATGCACACAACCTACTTCTTTCCTTTCCTAGTGTTCTCCCTCTGAGTAAATGTTATGTTTATTCACCCAGTTGTGCAAGTCAAAGACCTTTGAGTTACTCTTCACTTCTTTTTTTTTTTAATATTTCATCTAATACGTGAGCAAATCTGTGAGCCCTACCTAAAAAGTATATCCTGAATTGTCTGCCATCTCAGACACAAAAATAGTCTACTTACTGCTTTCCCTGTTTTGTTCTTACAGTCTGCATTTAAAAGTGATCCTTTAAAAATATAACTTTGGGGGTGCCCGGGTGGCTCAGTTGGTTGAGCGTGCAACTCTTGATTTCAGTTCAAGTCATGATCCCAGGGTCATGGGATCAAGCCCCGTGTCGGGCTCCATGTTGAGTGTGGAGCCTGCTTGTGATTCTCTCTCCGCTGCCCCTCTCCCCTGCTTGTGTGCCCTCTTTCTCTAAAAGAAACAAAATGAAAAATAAAATAAAAATATAATTTTGATCATGCCTACTCTGGAGGGTTGTTTTCATTCTCAGAATAATATCTAAATTCTTATATTCTTCTAAAAGGTTCTTCATGGTTTGGCTCCTGGCTACCTCTCCAGCTTCATCTTATATTATTTTCCCCCTTCCTCATCTACTTCAGCTGCACTGGCCTTCTTATTGTAGCTCAAACACAGTAAGTATGCTACTTTGCCTCAAGGCTATCCACTTGTGGTTCCCTTTGCCTAGTTTCCTTTTCCCTCAGATATCCATTTCTTCATTTCCTTGAAGTTATATGTATGTGTATATATATGTGTGTATATATATATATATATATATATATATATATATATATATAGAGAGAGAGAGAGAGAGAGAGAGAGAGAGGAAAATTATGCTGTGTTTAAATTTCCCATCTGGCAGAAGTTAAGGTTCAGAATATTAAATAATGATTCCTTAAAAGTTAACTCTCTTGGGGTGCCTGGGTGGCTGGCTCAGTCAGTTGAGTGTCCACCTTTGGCTCAGGTCATGATCTCTCAGTATGTGAGTTTGATCCCCACATCAGGCTCTCTGCTGTCAGCACAGAGCCTGCTTCAGATCCTCTGTCCCTTCTCTCTCTCTGCTCGTCCCCGACTGGCACTCTCTCTGTCTCTCACAAATAAGTAAACATTTATAAACAAACAAATAAATAAATGTTAACTCTCTCTCTTCAACAAATTAGAAACATATCTTCTCCCATTTAACTCATTCTACAGGTGTCTTAATGCTAATCTCTATTGCAGCCACAGAGTAAGATGTTCTACTTAATAAGAAACCCAAAGGAGAAAAAGTCCCTGCATCTTCTCACAGATCTAAACAGCTGTACCAGTGGAAGAAACACCCTGGATCCCCAGTGGGCATAGAGAATATGTTGTGTGTGCATCACACTGGTTTCTTCAATCAAGTTAAGAGCAAGCAAAAGTAAGAAACCTTGCCTACCAAAATGGGATAGAGATTTAGTGGTCCTGAAATGTAAAAATATAGAGATGGGGCAGAAAATTTAAATTGGAGATCCACTAAGGATTTAAAAGAGTTTGTTTCTGTATAACAAATAAATCTCTCTTCAAAATCTTGAAAAAGAACTGAGAGACTTGAATTATAATTATTTTTTCTAATAATAGATAATATTGCAGTTAAAATCATAGAATAATTACAAAATCTTGTTGAAAGAAATCAAAGACAATCTAAATAAATAGCTATTTTATGTTTAAGGATTAGAAGACTTCATATTCCCCAGGTTGGTAAATAGATACATTGTAATCCTTATCAAAATCCCAGCTGGCTTCTTTACAGAAATTAGAAAACTGGTCCTAAAATTCCTGTGAAAATTCAAGAAACCTAGAGCAGCCAAAACAATCTTGAAAAAGAAAAAGAAGAACAAAGTTAGAGGACTCATGCTTCCTGATTTCAAAACTTTCTGGAAAGCTACAGTGATCATGACTGTGTAGTGCTGGTGCAACAATAGATATAACAGATTAATGGAATGGAATTGAGAGTCCAGAAATAATCTTTAGCATTTATAGTCAATTAATTGTTTTTTTAAAAAAATTTAATGTTTTAATTTATTTTTGATATAGAGAGACAGAGCATGAGCAGGGGAGGGGCAGAAAGAGGGAGACAAGGAATCTGAAGCAGGCTCCAGGCTCCACGCTGTCAGCACAGAGACCTACGTGGGACGCAAACTCGTCAACCACTGGATCATGACCTGAGCTGAAAGTCGGACACTTAACTGACCAAGCCATCCAGGCGCCCCATCAGTTAATTGTTTGATAAGGGTGCCAAGACAAATCATTGAGGAAAGAAGAGTTTTTTCAACACAGAGTGCTAGGACAAGTGAATAGTCATATGCAAAAGAATAAAGTTGGATCCTTTCCTCACACATAAATAAAAATAAACTCAAAGTGGATCATAGACCTACTGTAATACATAAATCTATAAAACTCTTACAAGAAAATGTAGAAGTAAATCTTAATGACCTTGGGTTAGGCAAAGCCTTCTTAGAAATGATACCCAAGGTATAAGCAACAAAAGAAAAAAATAGGTAAATTAGACTTCATCAAAATTAAAAACATCTGTGCTTCAAAAGACACTATCAAGAAAGTGCAAAGACAGCCCACAGAACTGGAGAAAATATTTGCAAATCAAAAATATTATAATATACTTGTATCTAGAATATATAAAGAACTATTACAACTAAAAAATAGAAAACAATATAATTTAAAAATGGGCAAAAAATTGGGCAAAGAGTCTGAATATACATTTCTCCAAAGAAGGTACACAAATGACTAATAAGCACATGGAAAGGTGCTCAACATTATTAGCCATCAGGGAAATCCAAATCAAAACCCTAGTGAGATACCATATCACACCATTAGGATGACTACAATAAAAAAGACAATAATAACAAATTTTGGGAAAACTGGGGTCTCATACACTACTGATAGGAATTTAAATGGTGTGACCAGTTTGGAAAAAACATATATGAGAACATATAGCCACCCAAAACCTTATACACCAATGTTCATAGCAACCGTAGTGGGGGAAAATACCTTTTCTTCTACCCTTCTAGGTTCTTGGCTAGGGCTCTGTAACAAAAGAGAGATTAACAAGAGAAAAAAATAGAAGTTAATTGGGACACCTGGGTGGCTCAATCAGTTAAGCATAGGACTCTTGATCTAGGCTCAGGTCATGATCTCAAGGGATTGAGCCCTGAATCAGGCTCTGAGCTGATAGCTCAGAGCCCGCTTGGGATTCTCTCTCTCTCTCTCTCTCTCTCTCTCTCTCTCTGCCCCTACCCCATGCTCTCTCCTTTTCTCTCTCAAAATAAATAAATAAACTTGAAAAATAGAAGGTTATTAACATGTATATCTCATATATACATGGGAGAAACTCAGGGATAGTAACTCAAAGGTTTGGCTAAAACGTGGGCTTATATAGCATCATAGCAAAGAAACAATAAATCTTTGGAGAAGTGAGAAGACAAAGGAAAATAATCCAGGGGTAGCACATTGTAAATATAAGGGGGCCTAATGGAAGATAACCAAGCTGGTCAGTAAGGTTTGTGATGTGTGCTCTCTTGTGCTGTCTCTGGGCTAATAAATGTCTAGGATTGTCAGTGATTAATTAATACCTTGCTTTTAGGCAAATAGGGATAGGACAGAGAGCTTTTTTTTTTTTTTTTTTAATCTGCTTCTCAATTGCCTTCAGCTTGAAACAATCATTGTGTGAAAGTGGTAAGTTTTGGGGTGGCAAATTCTGCTATCCTTCACAGCATTATTCATAGTAGCCAAAAAGTAGAAACAACCCAAATGTCCATAAACTGATGAATAAAGAGAATGTTGTATATCCACACAATGGATATTTATTTGGCAATAAAAAGAAATGAAGTACTGATACATACTGTAAAATAGATGAACCCTGAAAACGTGCTAAATGAAAGAAGCTTCATACTGTATGATTCCATTTACATGAAATGTACAGAATAAGCAAATCCACAGAAACAGAAAAATACGGATTAGTGTTTGTCATGGGCTGGGAGTGAGGGGGTGGTAATTGAATGAGGAATAACTGCTAACAGGTAGGGAGGTTTGGGGTTTTTTTTTTTGTTTTTTTTTGTTTTGAGAATGATGGATGATAAGTGTTTGGAATTAGGTAGCGGTAGGTAATTAGGTGCACAACCTGGTGACTACTTGAAAACTTAAATTATACACTAAAGGATTAATTTTATGGTATATGGATTATATATCAATGAACAATACAAAGAAATTGCTATATTCTAAAATTTCATGCCCTTCTGGTGTTTCCTATAACAATTTGGATCACTGAAATGGAAATATTTACAAAATATATCTACTTAAGTTGATTTTTTAAAAAAATAAAGAATCCAGTTACAAATGCGTACATGCTGTATGATGCCATTTATATGAAATGTCCAGAACAGGACAGTATATAGAGACCGAAAGTAGATCGGTGGTTGCCTAAGGCTAGTAGTTGCCTAGGTTGCAGAGTTTCTTTTGGGAAGGTGATGAATATGTTGTAAAATTGGTTGTGGTGATGGTCACACAACTCTGAATATACTAAACACCAGTGATTTGTACACTTTATTTATTTATTTATTTGTACACTTTATATTTTTTAACATTTTTTTAGTTTTTTAAGTTTATTTGTTTTAGAGAAAGAGAACAGCAGGGGAGGGGCAGAGAGAGGGGAGAGAATCCCAAACAGGCTCTGCACTGTCAGCACAGAGCCCCTCTCTGGGGCTCCATCCCTCTAACCATGGAGAACATGACCTGAGCTGAGATCAAGACGCAGACGCTTAACTGGCTGAGCCACCCAGGTACCCCCAAACATAAAATCTTAAAAAAAAAAAAAAAAAAAAAAGAGGAATTGCTTCCTGACCCATTGCCACAAAGTGATTTATAGAATAATGATTTGGAGAGGTTCTTAACTGAAAGTGGCATCTAGAACATGCTAGTATCAACTATAAATAGACTTGTAAAAATTAATAGAATGCATCATTAAGGAATATCCTGTATTTTTTGACACCCAGCCTACATGTCCACTATAAACAGGCATTTTTTTCCCTTCCTTCCTTCCTTCCTTCCTTCCTTCTTCTGTTTTTTTTTTTTTTTTTTTTTTTTTTTTTTAACTAGGCTCCACACCCAATGTGGGGCTTGAACTCATGACCCTGAGATTAAGAATCGCATGTTCTACTGACTGAGCCAGCCGAGTGCCCCTATAACCAGACTTTTAAGTTCAAACCAGAGAAATTCCTTTGTTCTGTTTAAACATTTCCCATTTCCTTTGTTCTATCTACTCATTCTAGAAAATTCAGACAACTTAAAAAGTTATAGTGAAAGTAAATTTACTTGAAATCCTGTCATTGGTAAAAATACTGTTAACATTTGATAAAGATCCTTATAGACATCTTTCTATTTAGTATAAACATATACTAAGTAGTAAATACTAAATATTTACTATTTTATGTAAGTGGATTTACTCTATATATTGTGGAAAAATGAGACTTGGCATTGTATTTGGTTATGAATCTGGAAGAGGCATTTCTTTTACTTATTTATAATTTGCAAGCCTTCCAAGAGAAAACTAGACCCAAGATCTGTAATTTTTCCAGCTAACTAGAGAATTTATACAATATACATAGTTATTGATAAAATTAATATAAAGCTAGTAAGATAATCTTAATAGTTTATTTGATTAATGCAGGCACAATTGTGAACTAGTAAAAATCCATTAATGGCATATCTATGATTCTCTTTAATTCTGTAAATCATAAAGATTTTTCAGTTAGCCTTAAGTCTTGGAGTTAACGGGCCACATTCCAGAATGGTAAAGACAGACTCTATAGCATAACAGTTTGACAAAAAATAATAATAATCTGTATCTCTTTACATGATCTGTCAAGAAAACATAACAGAGAGAAAATAAGAAACGTATCATGGAGAACAGAAATAACCAAATCTAATCTTACTTAAGTCTTTCACCTTAGCCTGCTTAGCCAGATAAAAAGGATCTGTATTTAGCTACCTGATATTTGTATCCTTTAGGTTTCTTATAAATACAGAGAAAAACAATTTACAGCATAATGTCCAGATAAACAAAGTGCCTACATGATGTGTACCCAAACCTAGATGAGAAGGCCTGCCCTAGAAGCAAACACCTCCAGCACTTTCTTTGTCCCATGGTGCCACTGTTCCCTGTATTGTATAAAATGGTCAGCAGGGACTTTTGTTCATTCCATATTTTATTTTTTACTTATTTTTTATTATTAAATATTTTTAAATGTTTATTTATGTTTGAGAGACAGAGACAGTGCAAGCAGGGGAGGGGCAGACACAGAATCGGAAGCAGGGTCCAGGCTCTGAGCTGTCAGGACAGAGCCTGACTCGGGGCTCAAACTCACAAACTGCAAGAGTGTGACCTGAGCTGAAGTCGGATGCTTAACCAACTGCGCCACCCAGGTGCCCCTGTTCATCCCATATTTTAAAAATCCTCTAGTATGGTGCCATATGTGATATATATTCTTTAAGTGCATACTTAGATAACATGTGCACATGCATACACATACACAGTCTTTTGTGATTTTGATTGGAATTGTATTGAATCTATAGGTCATTTTGAGAAGAACATGTTTTTATAAGATGACTCTTCCAATCCACAGACTAAGTATATAATTCCATTTATGTAGGTATGATTTAGTGTTTTTCATTAAAGTTTCATTAAGATATGTCTTGAACAATTTGGGTAATTTTATTCATAGGCATTTTATATGTTTTTTGATACTATTATGAATGGTATCCTTTTTAAGTTAAAATTTCCAATTATTTTGGTATATAAACATGCAGCTGATTTTTGTATAATTTTGTATCCAGCAATCTACATTACTTTTTAAAGTATTGCCCTTTCTTAATTTCTCCTTGTTTCCTCTGGAACTACTGTTACTTGCATACTAGGTCTCCTGGATCTATCTCTAAGTTGTATATTTTCCATTATGATTTGTTTGTATTTCAGCTGCTCAACTTTCCAGTCACTAGTTCAGATCTTGACAGTAAATCATCTCTCCTTCAATTCATCTGCAATTTTTTTTTCCTGAGAGATCATAGTTTTCATTCCAGAAATTCTTTGTTTTTATCTGCTCTCATATATCCTTACATGTAAGCTCTTAGTCATCAGGATTTACCTTCATATTTATTGCTCTCTTTATTGCTTGAAATCTCTTTTTGCATATCTGTGCTTCCTTTTGGGATCCTTTTCCTTTTGGTAGAACTCCCTTTGGTGTTCCTTTAATGAAGATCTGCTACTGGCAACTTTTCTGTTTTTGTTTGTATGAAAATATATTAATTTGGCTTCATTTCTGAAGAACTTGTTTTTACTGAGTATAGAATTCTAGTTTGGCAGTTATTATCTTACAGCACTTTGTACATGTCATTTCATTATCTTTTGGGTTCCATCAATTTGTTGAGAAGATAGCTATTAGCCTTATTGTTCTTTCGAAGGTATGTCCCTCTACCAACCCCGTCCCCCATGACTTCTTTTAAGATTTTATCTTTATCTTTGGTTTTTAGCAACTTCACTATGATATGCCTGAAGTATGCTTTTCTTTGTATTTGTTCTGCTTGATTTCATAGAATTTCTTATATTTGTGACTCTGGTTCTTTCATTACTTTTGGAAATATTTTAGCTATTTTCTATTCAAATATTGTTTCTATCCCATTGTCTTCCTCTTCTGGATCTCTAATCAGGTATGTGTTAAAGTTTTTTGTTTTTTTTACAGTCTTATGTGTATTTTATGTTCTTTTCTGTATTTTTCTCTTTTTCTTCCCCTGAGCGTCACTCTGGATAATTTCTTCTGACCTATCTTCTAGTTCACTTTGTATGTGTCCAATGTGCTGTTAAGCCCTATTGAATTTTTAAATGTGATTATTTTTCGGTTCTAGAATTTTCATTTTATATTTCATACAGTTTCCTCTGCTGAATTTTTCTATTTTGTCGTTTAACTTCTTAAACTTATTCATTATGGTTACTTTATTTTTATTTTTATTTTTTTTAAGTAATTTTCTACACTAAATGTGGGGCTCAAACTCATGACCCTGAGATCAAGAGTCACATGCTCTATTGACTGAGCCAGCCAGGTGCCCCTCCTTATGGTTGTTTTAAAGTCCATGTCTGATAATTCCAATATCTGACTCTTCTGTGGATCTTTTTTTATTCTGCTTCAGTTTTTGTCATTTGATCTTGTTTGTGGAATACTGGTATTTTTTGTTTAGTACTGAAAGTGGTTTATGAAAAAATAAAGAAATAATTTGAGGCTCTGGATGGTGTTATATTTCTGTAGCAAGAAGTTACTTCTGCTTCTGGAAGTCAGGTAGGGTAAAATTAGACCATCTTAATCAAACCAGGGATTGAGTTGATGAGAAGTTGAGCTTTAGTATTTACAAGGGCTGGTATCTTCTAACATATAGGCCTTTGGAGGTCCCAACTAAAAGTAAAGGGGGAAGCAGAATTCTTTTATCTTGGTGGATCCTGAACAGGTTTTCCCCCAAGCTCTGTAAGACTACAGGCATACCAGTTCTCAGCCTTTTAGCTTCTGCTTTCTGCTCAGCTTCTCAACCTGTCATTACTACTTTTGAATCAGTAATGCCTTGAAGGGAGAAGAGGCGTTAAATGTCAGCTTTACCTCTTTGTACTTCTCTGTCTGAGACTTTAGCTGCCTTGATAGCTCTCTGATTCCTATGAATAGATTTTCAAATTTTTAATTTTGTTCATATTTTCTGATTTTTTTTTTTTGCTCCAGGATTGGCCTGCAACAAGATACTATACCATTACTGAGAGTGGAATGCCCTAGAGAATAAAAAGACAATTGAAGGGAAGGAGGGATACTCAGAGCCTACCTTGAGTTATTTGCTTTTTTGTAAATATTGTATCAGTGTCAGCAAAGATGATTTTTCCTTTCTTTCTTTCTTTCTTTCTTTTTCTTTCTTTCTTTCTTTCTTTTTCTTTCTTTCTTTCAGATTTTGTTTTTAAGTAATCTCTACACCAAACATGGGGCTTAAACTCACAACCCTGAGAGTAAGAGTCACATGTTCTACCAACTGAGCCAGCCAAGTGCCCCAAAGATGATTTTCTTTCTTTCTTTCTTTTTAATGTTTATTTTTTAATAACTTTTTTATATTTATTTATTTTTGACACAGAGAGAAAGAAAGTGTGCTATCAGGGGAGGGTTAGAGAGAGGGTGAGACATAGAATCTGAAGCAGGCTCCAGGCTCTGAGCTGTCAGCACAGAGCCTGATGTGGGGCTTGAACTCACTAACTGTGAGATCATGACCAGAGCCAAAGTCGGATGCTTAACCGACTGAGTCACCCAGGCTCCCCTAATGTTTGTTTATTTTTGAGAGAGCATGAACAGGGGAGGGGCAGAGAGAGAGGGAGAGAGAGAGGATCTGAAGCAGGCTCTGTGCTGATAGCAGCAAGCCTGATGTGGAGCTCAAACTCATGAACCTTGAGATAATGACCTAAGCCAAAGTTGGATGCTCAACTGACTGAGCCACCCAGGCACTCCCTGAATATGATTTTCTATTTATCTTTGAGATGCTTGAGTTTCAAGGGTATCAAGTAAATTTTTCATTTAAAATTTATCTTCTTATTGATCTTATTTCTACTGTAGCCACTATTTTCCATATTATTTTCCCCACCACCACCTTCATAACTCTTCCAATTCCAATTAAATTGTATCTGCAGGTCATAAAATGATTCTTACTCTCTTCCTTCAGCTCTAGAGAATAAGGCAATCATCAGTGATAGTGAAAACAATACTAAATCTCAAGATAATCTTTTTAGTTTTTATGCAATTCTAATACTAGCTTGATAGTGTGTCTTTGTAACAGATTTTCATGTGGCTAACAAGTCTACAACAATTTCCTGTACCCTAGAAATGGCCTGTATTATATGATCTTGCCCCTTCTAGCCAAGGTTGATCAACCCACAGGAAAAAACTCAAACCCAGACTAGGCCAATGAGATCCTTACTCCCAGTAATCCGACATTTGCAACAATTAAATACAAGGATAGAATTTTTAAAGCCGAGTAATTATGATATACAGCCTCTAAGATAGCCCCCACTGTTCCCCTTCTCTGATTATTCAAGTCCTTATGTAATTCTTTCTCCTTGACTGAAGGCTGGATCTACTGATTTTTCTAATAAACTACAGCAAAAATAATAAGATACACTCTGAGGTTAGGTTACAAAAAGATTGTGGTTTCTGTTTTTGGGGTTCTCTTTTGCTTTCCTTCTCACTTGCTCTGAGGGAATCCAGTTGCCATGTTGTGTATTGCCCTGTGAAGAGGCCATGTGTTAAGGAACTACAGGTCTCCAGCCAACAGGCAGCAAAGAATGAGGCCCTCAAATGAACAGCAAGGAACTGAGGCTCTCAAAATAGGTACTGAATTCTGCTAACAACCAGAGGAGTGAGCTGGGAAGTGAATCCTCCCTCAGTTGAGTCTTCAGGTTGACTGTAGCCCTGGCCAACAGGATGATTGAAACCTTATGGGAGATTTTAAGTCAGAGGGACCCAGCTTGGCTGCACCCATATTTCTGATCCTCACATAATCTGTTCAAGTGCTTGTTGCTCTAGTCTTTCCAGTGTAGCATTCCAACTCATCAGCTTTCTTAGTTCTCACCTCATTTTCCTCATCATTGTAGGTTTCCCCACAAGTTTTGGCATTTAACTCATTTGGTCTGCTTTCCAGGAAATTGTCACTGGGCTGGGCCTTTCTGTGATCTGCTGCAGCAAGGATTCCTGTGAATGCCACCCAGAATCCTTGGTTTTGCCTCCCTCTCCAGGTCTGACCTTGCATATCTTGGCCTTCAGCATCCTGGACACTTGAAAGAGCTGTTGCTTCCCTAAATAATGCCCAACATGGGAGTCAGACAGTCTGCCTAGCAGGCCCCTGCCTAGGTACCTGATACATTCTCTTTGAACTGTTTCTGAGTACCTGGCCTGATCTCTTCAAGCTCTTTTTTTCCAGGGTTATTAGCTTCTCTTTGCCATATTATCTTGTGCCCTTCTGATTTATTACATCTTTTAATAGGTTGGAACTAATGGTCTACAGTATTGTGATTTTCACCAGATAGAAGCAATGCTATATCTCAGTCATTTTTATCCAGACTCTATGGGGATAGACTAACTCAATTTCAAATCACACTCACTTCCCAGTGTGGCTCTGCTACTTATGATGGTAGTTAAATACATCTGGCTGGTTCATGTATGCAACTACATTTTTTTTTTTTACCATATTTTATCCTGTTGAATTTTGGTTCTGCTTTTGTTCATTTCTCTTTGTATAACTTTTGCATGTATATTTTCACATGTTTTTTGTGAAGAGTTTTGGTCTAGCCCTAAAATACTACCTAAACTTACTTTGGAGCAGAAGAGGAATGATCCAGTAAGTTCTCTCATTTTTCATCTTAGGTTTACAGTCCCTTTAGATTGCTAAGCATATGACCTTTCATTTAATTGCCAAATTCAGTACCTTTACTCTACTTACAGAGGTTAAAAGATTATAATCTTAAGCAGACTGCTGTTAAAACTATCAAATACACTGAAAAAAGGAATATTTATGATGTGTTCCCTAAATAATCTTCAGTGTTTAATTTCTCTAGTAGTTTTAATCATTTTAGAGAATCTGATGAAAACTACATTTTTTCCCGAGACGCGTGTGTAAGCCTTGTTTCAGTCATCCGTTGCTGCCTATCATGCCACCCCAAAACTCATTGACTTAAGACAACAGCTGTTTATTTTTTCTCACGACTCCCTGGGTCATGGACGGTTGCTTTGTTTCATATGGTGTTATCTGGCTCATTCACATAGTTGCTTTCAGCCAGATCTCAGCTGGGGCTAGAATGTCTCAGATAGTCGCATTCACATGTCTGGGGTCTTTGTGGCGGCTACTGGGTGGGCTACCCTGGTTGTTTTCCACCTGACCTCTCTGACTGAAAACAAGCTCCCAGGCTTCTTAAGAGATTGACCTGGATCTGGCACAGCTTCCTTCTGTCACATTCTATGAGTCAGCACAATCATAAGTCCAATGGGGCTTTAGGGAGAGAGGAATAGGGTTTATTTCTTGCTAGGAGAACTACCATGTACCTATAGAAAGGAGAGAAATGGTTAGAAATTTGAAAATGCTCATGGTAGACTTGTCTTTGGTTTCATATTCAAAAGGCAATGAATCTAATTCACTGTATTAATAGATTAAAAAAACCATATGATCATCTCAACAGATGCATGCAGAAAGAGAATTTGACAAAATCCAACATCCATTTATAAAAAAAACCCCCAAACATTTAGCAAAGTAGGAATAGAAGGGAACTTCCTCAATCCAATAAAGAATATCTATGGGGGTGCCTGGGTGGCTCAGTCGGTTTAAGCACCCGGCTTCTGCTCAGGTCATGATCTCGTGTTCAAGGGGTTTGAGCCCCACGTCAGGCTCTGTGCTGACAGCTAGCTCAGAGCCTGGAGGCTGTCTTTAGATTCTGTCTCCCTCTCTCTCTGACCCTCCCCTGCTCACGCTCTCTCTCTCTCTCTCTCTCTCTCTCAAAAATAAATAAAACATTAAAAAAATTTAAAAAGAAAGAATATCTGTGAGGGGTGCTTGGGTGGCCCAGTAAGTTAAGCATCGGACTCGGTTTTGGCTTGGGTCATGATCTCATGATTCGTGATATCAGGTCCCACATCAGGCTTGGGATTCTCTCTCTCTCTTGTTTTCATTCTCTCGTTCTCTCTCTCTCAAAATAAATAAACTTAAAGAAAATCTGTGAAAAACTGAAAACTGACATCATACTCAATCATCAAATATTAAACACTCCCTAAGATTGGAAACAAGACAGGTTATCTGTTCTCACCCCTCTAGTCATCAAGAATGAACTCCTGCTTTTGATACTCTAAATTCTGTCTCTGAATTAAGCTAGATCGTTAAAGACCTACCTGTCTGGACTGCACTGTGGTACCCTGGTGTGATGCCACAGTCTGTGTTAAAAAATAATATAAAAGGGGTGCCTGAGTGGCTTAGTTGGTTGAGCAGCCACCTTTAGCTCAGGTCATGATCTCACGGTTTGTGAGTTCGAGCCCCGCGTCCAGCTCTGTGCTGACAGCTCAGAGCTTGGAGCCTGCTTTGGATTCTGTGTCTCCCCCTGTCTCTGACCCTCCCCGCTCACACTCTGAGTCTCTCTCTCTCTCTCTCTCTCTCTCAAAAATAAATAAACATTAAAAAAATAATATAAACAACTTAGCAGTATGCTTATATACACTGCTGGTGGGAGTGAAAATTCACATTATCAAATAGAATCTGGCAGCATATTAGAAGAATACTCACCACAACCAAAATTTTTGTATTGGAAAATGCAATGATGATCCAATATTAGGAAAGCTTTTAAAATAATTCATCATAATATGTTGAAGAAGAAAAATCATGTCAATCTTCAAATATTACTGAAAAAAACATTTAATAAATTTCAACATCCTTTCTGATATTCTTTATATATAAATACTATAGAAATTCTTACTTTGATATATATTTTTCCATATATTGATTAAAAACATATATTTTTTTGTTTATAATGTCTCAAGGCCAAAAGCTACATTCTAATTAAAGATAGAAAAAGGATATGATACACATTGCTATTTTTTAATCAAAGGAATTAATACACAGAGGAGAATTATAAAATTCATATAGCCTCAAGGTAAAATATTTCCTTTGCTGTCAATTTTTAGTTTTTTACATTAAAACAATTTTTTTTTGAGAGAGAGAGAACAAGAGCAGGGGAGGGGCAGACAGAGAGAGAGGGAGACACAGAATCCAAAACAGGCTCCAGGCTCCAACCTCTCAGCGCAGAGCTTGACGCAGGGCTCGAACCCACAAACTGTTAGATCATGACCAGAGCCAAAGTTGGATGCTGAACCGACTGAGCCACCCAGGTGCCCCTAGTTTTTCACATTGTAATTATCTCAAGATTCTTAGAACCTCAGAGATTAAAGAGTAGTAGTTAAAAATGGTTTACGAATGCAAACTGGTGCAGCCACTCTGGAAAACATTATGGAGGTTTCTCACAAAATTAAAAATAGAGCTCTTCTGTGACCCAGCCATTGCAGTACTAGGTATTTATCCAAAGGATACAAAATGCTGATTCAAAGGGGCACATGCACCCCAATGCTTATAGCAGCACTATCAACAATAGCCAAATTATGGAAAGAGTCCAAATGTCCATTGACTGATTAATGGCTAAAGAAGATGTGGTGTGTGTACATTATGTATATGTACATATACATTGTACATGTATATGTACATGTATATAATGAAATATTGCTTGGCAATCCAAAAGAATGAAATCTTGCCATCTGCAACATGGATGGAACTAGAACGTATTACGCTAAGTGAAATAAGTCAGTCAGAGAAAGAGAAATATCATATGATTTTACTCGTGGAATTTAAGAAGTAAAACAGATGAACATAGGGGAAGGGGAGTAAAAATAAGGTAAAAACAGAGAGAGAGGCAAAGCATAAGAGACTCTTATTTATTTATTTATTTATTTATTTATTTATCATAAGAGACTCTTAAAGACAGAGAACAAACTGAATGTTCCTGGAGGGGTGCTGGATGGAGGGATGGACTAAATGAGTGATGGGCACTTGTTGGGATGAGCACTGGGTGTTATATGTAGGTGATGAATCACTAAATTCTACTCCTGAAAACATTATTATGCTGTATGTTAACTAACTTGGATTTAAATAAAATTTAAAAAAAGTTTAATGCTTTAATATTAACTCAGTTAAAAAGCAGGCAAATGTTAGTAGACATAGAGAATAGATAGTGGTTGCCAGAGGTGGGGGGATGGGGTCAAAGATGGCCAAAATGTGTGAAGGTGGTCAAAAGGTAGAAATTGTCAGTTATAAAATAAATCACTCATGGGAATATAACATGCAGCATGGTGACTCTAGTTAACAATGCTATGTTGCATATTTGAAAATTGCTAAGAGGGTAAGTCTTAAAAGTTCTTTTTTAAAAGATTTTTGTTTTAATGTTTATTTTTGAGAGAGAGAGAGAGAGAGAGAGAGAGACAGAGCATGAGTGGGGTGGGGGCAGAGAGAGAGAGAGAGGGAGACACAGAATCCTTAGCAGGTTTCAGGCTCCTAGCTGTCAGCACAGAGCCCAATACGGGGCTTGAACTCACTAACCATGAGATCATGATCTGAGCTGAAGTCAGATGCTCAATCAACTGAGCCACCCAGGTGCCCCAGTCTTGAAAATTCTTATCACAAGAAAAATTTTTTAACTATATATGCTGACAGATATTAACTAGACTTATTGTGGTGATCACTGCAATATTTATAAATATCAAATAATTATGTTGTATACCTGAAACTAATATAATACGTCAAGTTTACCTCAGTAAAAAAGCATTATACTAAGAAAAGTGAACAAAGGACTTGAATAGACATTTATCCAAAGAAGATATCTAAATGGCCAATTTGCACATTAAAAGATATGGAACATCCCACTCATTAGGGAAATGCAAATCAAAACCACAATGAGAAACCACCTCATACCCATTGAAATGACTATTATCAAAAAAGAAAACAATAGAAAATAATAAGCGTTGGCAAGGATTTTGAGAAATTGGAACCCTTATATACTGTTGGAATGTAAGATGGTGTAGACTCTTATGGAAAAGAGTATGGTAGTTCCTCAAAAAATTTAAATATAGAATTACCATATGATCCACCAACACCACTTCTGGATATATAACCGTAAGAATTAAGAGCAGGGTCTAGAAGAGATAGTTATATACCCATGTTCATAATAGCATTATTCACAAGAGCCAGAAGGTAGGAGCAACCCTCATGTCCACAGATGGATGAATGGATAAACAAAATGTGGTATATTCGTAGAATGGGATATTATTCAGACTTAAAAAGAAAGGAAATTCTGACACATACTATAATATGGATGAACCTTAAAGACGTTATGCTACGTGAAATAAGCTAGTCACAAAAAGATGTACCTAGAATAGTCAAATTCATGGAGACAGGTGGTTGCCTGAGGCTGGGGAGGGGGAAATGGGAAGTTATATAATGGGTATAAAGTTTTAGTTTTAATCATGTGAAGGCATTTAATACTACTGACTTGTATATTTAAAATATGGTTAAGATGGCAAATGTTATGCTATGTGTATTTTACTATAGTTAAAAATAAGCTAAAGTAAATATATATATATAAATAAAACAAAACAAAGTGTTTAATATTTTGTAATTCTAATCTTAAAAATATCTCTTTAGGGGCACCTGGGTGGCTCAGTAGGTTGTGTTGGACTTCAGCTAAAGTCGTGGTTTCAGTTTGTGGGGTCAAGCCCTGCATTGGGCTCTGCCCTGGTAGCATGAGCCTGCTTGGGATTCTCTCTAGCCCTCTCTCTCTACCACTCCCTGGCTTGCAGGCACGCATGCATGCACGCTCTTTCTCTCAAAATAAATAAATAAACATTTTTAAAATCTCTTTATAGATTTATAAAGTTTATTTTAAATTTATCTATTGCACTGTATTTTATGTTGAAAGCAGTTTGCAATTGAAAAAATGTAATACCCAAGAGTTTTAAATCTCATTCCTGAAGCTTTAGAAACTTTAAAAATGCTGAGTCATCTTCGGTCTGTTTCTCTTTGTGTTCTATTTAGTATCCATTTATTTATTTTTTTCCAGTTTATTTTTTGCTCTGTGTTTATTTGGATAATTTTTACTGTTTGTCTTTAATTCATTAATCTTTTTCTGTGGTGTCTAATCTACTGTTAAGCCCATTTGATATATTTTTTATCTCAGATTTTTCATCTCTAGAATTTTGATTTGGATTTTTCTCCATATCTCTACTTAAAACTCATCCACTTTCTTGAATATATGTAATAGAATTCTAACTTTTAAGGTTTTTGTATACTAATAACATTAATGAATTATTAATTTTATTTATTCTAATATAAATAATTTTAAAACTATAAATATTACTAATAATATGATTACTGAAAACAGCTATGTTCTTTTGGATTTCCTTTTTTTGGGATAGATCTCCCTATGGATGTACAATCAAATTACTGTGTGTTAAAGTCAGGTGAAATAGGGTGCGTGGGTGGTTCAGTTGGTTGAGTCTGACTCTTGATTTTTGCTTAGGTCATGATCTCATCATTTGTGAGATCAGGCCCCACATCAGGCTCTGGGCTGATGGTATGCAGCCTGCTTGGGACTCTCTCTCTCTCTCTCTCTCTCTCTCTCTCTCTCTCTCTCTCTCTGTCTCTGCCTCTTCCCAACTTGTGCTCTCTCTCTCTCAAAATAAATAAACTTAAAAAAAATAAAGTCAGGTGAAATAATTGTGAATTAACTCTGTAGTTAAAGCTACAACTTGATGCATGGTTATAGTCATTTGTTTCATTTTGTTTTTAATTTTTAGAGATTTTTCTACCTTGATTTAATTCTTTATTATAATATGTATAATTATGTAATTATAATTATAATTATGTAATATCCTTACATGTTTCTATACAACAAATACAAAGTTTGGTTAGACCATGTTCCCTCCCCTGCAAGTAACCATATATTTTTAGTTTTTGGTTTATACTTTGGCTGTTTTTTAAATTGTGATGAAATATATATATATATATATATATATATATATACACACACACATATATATACATATATAATTTACCATTTTAACCCTTTTATTTATTTTTATTGATTTATTATTTTTAGAAAAGATTTTTTTAAGTTATCTCTTTACCCAACGTTGGGCTTAAATTTAAAACCCCAAGATCAAGGGTTGCCTGCTCTACCAACTGAACCAGACAGGCACCCCCATTTTAACCCTTTTACAGTACAATTTAGTGGCATTAAGTACATTCTTATTGTTGTACAACCATCACGACTATTCATCTCCAGAAAAAATTTTTATAAGTTTATCTATTTTTATTAGTAATCTCTGCACCCAACATGGGGCTCAAACTCATGACCCCGAGATCAAGAGTCACAAGCTCTTCTGACTGAACCAGCCAGGTACCTCCGAAACTTTTTTGTCATTGCAAACTGAAACTCTGTATCTGTTTATTAATAACTTCCTATTGGGGCGCTGGGGCGGCTCAGTCAGTTAAGCACTCAACTCTTGATTTCAGCTCAGGTCATGATCTCATGGTTCGTGAGGTTGAGCCCAGAGTCAGGTTCTGTGCTGACAGCGCAGAGCCTGCTAGGGATTCTCTCTCTCCCTCTCTCTTTGCCCCTCTCCTCTGAGCCCCTCTCAAAATAAATGAACTTAAAAAAAAATTTCTGGGGCACCTGGGTGGGTCAGTCGGTTAAGTGCCCAACTCTTGGTTTTGGCTCAGGTCATGATCTCACAGTATGTGAGTTCGAGGCCCTCACTGGGCTCTGTGCTGCTAGAGCCTGACTGGGATTCTCTCTCTTCCTCTCTCTCTCTCTCTGCCCCTCTCCCAGCTTGCTCTCTCTCTCTCTCAAAATAAATGAATAAACTTAAAAAAAAATCCTATTATTATATTCTTACCCTTAGCTCCTGGTAACCACTATTCTACTTTCTGTCTCTCTGTATTTGACTGTTTTAAGGTTACCTCATGCAAGTAGAATCAGACAATATTTGTCCTTTTGTGTCTGGCTTATTTCACTAAGCTTAATGTTTTCAAAGTTTATCCATTTGTAGTATGTGTCAGGATTTCATGTTTTTAAGGCTGAATAATATTATATTTTATGTATATACTACATTTTGTTTATCCATTCATCCATCAATGGACTTTAGGGTTGCTTCCATCTTTTGGTTGTTGTGAATAAAGCTAATATGACTTAGGTACACAAATATCTGTCTGCGTCATTGCTTTAAATTCTTTTGAGTATATATCCAGAAGTGGAATTCTTAGATCATATAGTAATTCTATGTTTAATTTTTTTTTTTTAGGAACTGCCATACTGTCTTTAATTGATTCTTTTTTAATGTTTGTTTATTTTGAGAAAGACAGAGATAGCATGAGTGGGGGAGGGCCAGAGAGAGAGAGAGAGAGAGAGAGAGAGAATCCCAACCAGGCTCCATACTTTGAGCATGGAGCCTGACATTGGGCTCAATCCCACCAACTGTGAGATCATGACTTGAGCCCAAGTCTGGACACTTAACCAACTGAGCCACCCAGGTGCCCATCAATTGCTTTTTAATTTTTTTTAAATGTTTTTCATTTTTGAGAGAGAGAGTTAAGGGGAGAGGCAGACAGAGAGAGGGAAACAAAGAATTTGAAGCAGGCTCTGCACTGACAGCAGAGAGCCTGATGTGGGACTAAAAGTCACTAACTGTGAGATCATGACCTGAGCAGAAGTTAGATGCTTAACCGACTGAGCCACCCAGGAACCCCCAGTCGTTTTTTCAATCACACAGAAAGTAGGGTTGCCTGGGTGGCTCAGTTGGTTGAGCGCCCCACTCTTGATTTCAGTTCAGGTCATGATCCCAGGGTCATGGGATCGAGCCCTGAGTTGGGCTCTGTGCTGAGCATGGAATCTGCTTAAGATTCTCTCTCTCTCTCTCTCTCTCTCTCCCCTCTGCCCCCTCCCCCACTCATGCACTCACTTACATTGTACCGCGTGACTCCTGTATCCTTTTGATATGACTTTTAGTTTTTGATATCTTTCTCACTTTCTGGAATGAGAAAATATTTGGGGCTGAATTTTTCTATTTTCTCCTCCAGGCTTGAACATCTCTAAACATTCTGATTCCTTTTTCTGGAAAATAGTATTTAGAGACCACCATCTGAGTGGGAGGGATGCTCATTCCTAAATTGGTCCTAGGCCTTTTCAGTGGACAAAATTATGGAATTTTTTCTTTCATAATACAAAATATATAATGAATTCATACTGTTATTTACAATTAAAATTAGGATCATAGGGATTTTTAAATTTTATAGTTATATCTTTTATCCTACACTTTACTCATTCAACCAATAATCATTGTATATACATTACCATATTCCTTATATTTTGCTAGGTGCTGGGAATGCATATTAAAAACTTACATTTGATCTAGTTTTCATGTTGTTTTTTATTTGAATAAGTGAAGCCATTTCCTTTTTTTAGTCCCAGATCTATTCACATTGCCTTCTAGTTAAAACTGCTGAACACTATTGGATTGGCTTTAAAACTAGTTGATTTTGGCTTATTTCTTATTTTTCATTTTTTCCACTAACTTACATTAAACTCAGATTCCAGGAACTATAATAGTATTAGGGGTGCCTATGTGGCTCAGTCAGTTGAGCAACCGACTCTTGATTTTGGCTCAGGTAACGATCCCAAGATAGTGGGATGGAGCCCCATGTCGGGCTCTGTGCTGAGCATGGAGCCAAGATTGTCTTTCTCCCTCTGCCTCCTCCCCTGCTCATGTGCTTTTTCTCTCCCAAAATTAAAATATATATGTGTGTGTGTTACAACCCTTTGTGGGCAGTGTCAAAGGAAAAATAGATTAAATAGGCTGCTGATACCAAAAAATCATTTAATCACAACTGGGTATTGTTCTAGAACAAGATAATGTGATAGCACAAGACACTTTGCTCTTCATGGGTCCTTAGCTTTTTTTGTTCAGTTGGACTGGCAGCTGAACTCTATTGTTGAAGAAGCCATTGGTCCAAAACTGTTCTCCCTATGTTGGTGCTGGTGCCTACAATTGCACTATTAGTTTTGTTTTTTGAAGTTATTGGCCCACATTAAAATAATAATATGCTTGGAAGTTAAAATTCAGAGATAAAATTAACGCACTAGAGTGAATACATTTATCGGGCTTTTCCATTGTGACATTTAGCTGAAAATAAGTTTGGAAAGAAGAAAGTAAAGACGAGGGAGCAATTGCTGGGAGAGCAAACTTCTGAGAACCCAGAAAAGAGGAAGCCTGACAGCACTAGAAACAAGCCAAGATGAGAATGCATGAAAATAAGCTTCATTTAAAAAAAAATTGTAATGTTTATTTTCGAGAGAGTGACACAGAGAGAGAGACGGAGTTTGAACACAGGAGGGGCAGAGAGAGAGGGAGGCACAGATTCGGAAGCAGCTCCAGGCTCTGAGCTGTCAGCACACAGCCCGACGCGGGGCTCGAACTCACAGACTGAGACCATGACCTGAGCCAAAGTCGGATGCTTAACCAACTGAGCCACCCAGGTGCCCCAAAAATAAGCTTTTTTTAAAAAAAAAATAGTTTATTTTTGAGACACAGAGAGACAGAGCACGAGTTGGGGAGGGGCAGAGAGAGGGAGACACAGAATCTGAAATAGGCTCTAGGCTCTGAGCTGTCAGCACAGAAACTGACGCGGGGCTCTAACCCACAAACTGTGAGATCATGACCTGAACCGAAGTCAGACACTTAACCGACTGAGCCACCCAGGCGCCCCAAAATAAGCTTCTTAAGAAATTGATAATGCATTTGGAATATTCACCATTTTATGTGGGTGTATGAGACTCCGCAGGCAACCAGACCTTTGGCTGTGTATTACTAATATCAATTCTAAAGAGTACAAGCAGTTTAAGTAACATATAGGGGAGCCAAAATCTAAGAATTGCATGGATATTATCTAATGGTAATTTTTAGTTATTTTGTATTTAATGATTGTTTTATAATATACTAAAATGTAAAATAAAAAATAAGTCACTTCATAGTACATGTATAAACCACAGTCAACGGTTATCCTTCTCAGAATGAAATACATGAATTTCAGACACCCCAATAGAAAGCACAAGACTGAATTCATTTAAGACAGGGAATACTTTATTCAAACCCATCAGAGAAATGGACAGCTTGGATCTATAACAAAGCGTTGTGTTTTAAAGCATAGGTCAGTAATTGTATATGAGAGTATACACTGCTACATACAAATTAACTGATCAGAGCACAACTTTTCAATATTCAGAATATCAGAATAAGCTTCCCTGTAAAAGCAGCACCTTTGTGACATTTTTAACTTTAGTATTCCTCTCCTTCCTCTTCACCCTCTCCTTCGACAGAATCCACACCAACCTCCTCATAATCCTTCTCAAGGGCAGCCATGTCCTCACGGGCTTCAGAAAACTCTCCTTCCTCCATGCCCTCACCCACATACCAGTGAACAAAGGCACGCTTGGCATACATCAGGTCAAACTTGTGGTCCAGGCGAGCCCAGGCCTCAGCGATGGCTGTGGTGTTGCTCAGCATGCACACAGCTCGCTGTACTTTGGCCAGGTCTCCACCAGGCACCACAGTGGGAGGCTGATAATTAATGCCAACTTTGAAGCCAGTGGGGCACCAGTCCACAAACTGGATGGTGCGCTTGGTCTTG
>CM053571.1:62206379-62392765 GCA_028646485.1 Cryptoprocta ferox
ACATATGCCCCTGTCATCTCTGCTGAGAAAGCCTACCATGAACAGCTTTCTGTAGCAGAGATCACCAATGCATGCTTTGAGCCAGCCAACCAGATGGTGAAATGTGACCCTCGCCATGGTAAATACATGGCTTGCTGCCTGTTGTACCGCGGCGACGTGGTTCCCAAAGATGTCAATGCTGCCATTGCCACCATCAAGACCAAGCGCAGCATCCAGTTTGTGGACTGGTGCCCCACTGGCTTCAAAGTTGGCATTAATTACCAGCCTCCCACTGTGGTGCCTGGTGGAGACCTGGCCAAGGTACAGCGAGCTGTGTGCATGCTGAGCAACACCACAGCCATCGCTGAGGCCTGGGCTCGCCTGGACCACAAGTTTGACTTGATGTATGCCAAGCGTGCCTTTGTTCACTGGTATGTGGGTGAGGGCATGGAGGAAGGAGAGTTTTCTGAGGCCCGTGAGGACATGGCTGCCCTTGAGAAGGATTATGAGGAGGTTGGTGTGGATTCTGTTGAAGGAGAGGGTGAAGAGGAAGGAGAGGAATATTAATTACCATTCCTTTCAGCCCTGCAGCATGTCACACTCAGAACTTTAGCTTCAACATTAGCTGACAGGCATTAAAGCTCTGGTTATATTGTCTTTTAATTGTGATCATGTCTTTTCATGTGTACCTGTTGGATTTTTCCATCATGTCTCAAAGTAAAGGCTTTATGAAAGGAAGTTTGACTTCTGTGTTTCTTCCTAAATTGCTTTCTCCAATTCAGGAGAAATACCACTCATCTACATCTGGAAGGTAGTCTGCAACAGGGTTATACCAAGAATCCCACTTCCTGTGTAGCTGCCAATATGGGGAAAAGAACACACTGGACTGGAAAAGCAAGAGAGCTAGATTTTGACACTGGTCTGTTAATATCACCTCAAGCAGTTTTAGAATGTAGGTTAAAGGGGTCTTAGAAAAATGTGCTGAAAAGAACCACTAGTCTAGAGCTAATCAAGCTTTTTTTAAGTTTATTTGTGGTGGTGGAGGGGCAGGGACAGGAGAGAGAATCCTAAGTAGGCTCTGCACTATCAACAGAAGCCCCGCATCGGGATGGTACTCAAAAACAGAATTTGAGCCAAATTCAAGACTGATAACAACCAACTGAGCCACCCAGGTGCCCCAACATAGTGTACATTCTTCGAAGTATATAGTTTGGCTACATCGAAAGGACTATGGAGGAGACAGGCAAACAGGATGCAGATAGAGGGTTCCACCTAGGAGAAAATGTACACTTGAAATTCAGAAAGTATAAGAAGTATTAAATTCTGCTGAAGATGTTGATCCTTGGTTTAAAGAGTAGGGAATACCAAAATTTTTTGTTTTTTCCCTACAAATTTATAAAATAGTTCCCTGCTCCTAAAAGAAATAATCTGATTTGTCACATATTTCTGAGAGAAAGCTCTGTTGGGTGGCACAGCAGGCTGACAACAAATGCAGCTACCATAGGTCCCAGGGGAAGACAGATACCAGGGCCTTAAAGTAATGGGGAACCCTAAACTGAATTAGTGACCAAATGGGGAAGGAAGTCGGTCTTGTGAGATGTCTGAAGACCCTCTGGAATATCCCTCTCTGTTCTTTTTTACAAAACAAGAAGGAAAAGTAGCTAGGCCAGAGCCTGGGAAACAGCAACAAAGCAATGCAGAGAAGAGTTTGCTTTTCAGGAAGATGTCCCAGATGCCCTAAAATCAGGGAAGCAAGCACACATTCAGTATAGAGTGTGCAGTGGTGCCTTTTCAGAGTTCTGAGGCACAAGGCAGGGACAGGATAGAGAAGCCAGAGTTTCAACCCCATCTGTTCTATTTTGGTTGGGTTTTGTGTGTGTGTTGGGGGTTAGGGGGGATTATATTTTTAAGAAAGTTAAAAATCTAGGAGCACCTGGGTGGCTCAGTCAGTTAAACATCCAACTCTTGACTTAGGCTCAGGTCAGGCTCTGTGCTGACAGTGTGGGCCTGCTTGGGATTCTCTCTCACCTCTGCCACTCCTCCTGTCTCTGTCTCTCTCAAAATAAATTTTAAAACTTAATAAAAATTTTTAAATAAAAGTATTTAAAAAGAAAATTAAAAATCTGTAGTAAACAAAGCAAAACATTAAGATGACAAGCTGGTAGTAGGAACACAGTTGTTTGCAATTTTATTATCTATTGCCACATAAATTGCCCCAAAACTTTGTGGTTTAAAACAATATATGTGTATTACTTCACGCAGTTTCTATGGGTCAGGAATTTGGTAGTGGTTCAGCTGGATAGTTCTGTCTCGGGGTTTCTCATATAAGGTTGTAGTCAAGATGTTGACTGAGGCTGCAGTTTTCTGAATGCTTCATTGGGACTGGAGCATTCACTTTCCAAGGTGGTTCACCTGCCTGCCTTGCAAGTTAGTGCTGGTTGTTGGCAGGTGGCCTTAGTTCTTCGCCACATGGACCCCTCTCCGATAGGGTTGCTTGATTGTCTTCAGGACATGGGAGCACGCTTCCCCCAGAATGGGAGATCCAAGAGAGGGAGTTGGAAACTGCAATGTTATGACTTAACCTTGCAAGTCATCCTCTCTCATTTCTACAATATCCCATTTGTTACACATGTCAGTCCTGTTCAATGGGGGAGAAAACTGCACATTGACAGGAGGGAAGAATCAGTGGGCATTATATACAAACCTCTAAGTTTTAATGTTTCTATAGGATAGAACAATACCACTTATATTATCCTTCTTTTTCCCTGTATATTTGGTATATTTGATTTTTTAAAAGGGAGGAAACTTGGAGTGCCTGGCTGGCTCAGTCAGAGGAGCATGTGACTCCTAATCTCAGGGTTGTGAACTCAAGCCCCGTGTTAGGTGACACTTAAAAATAAAATCTTGGGGCATTTGGGTGGCTCAGTCAGTTAAGTGTCTGCTCTTGATCTCAGCTCAGGTCTTGATCTCAGGATCATGAGTTCAAGCCCCCCGTTGGGCTCCAGGCTCAGTGTTGAGCCTGCTTAAGATTCTCTCCCCTTCCTCTCCTTCTGACATTCTCCCACTCTTGTGCACACTCTCTCAAAAAAATTTTTTTTAAATAAAGAATAATAATTGGGGCACCTGGGTGGCTAAGTTGGTTAAGCATCTGACTTTGCCTCAGGTCATGATTTCACAGTTTGTGAGTTTGAGCCCCATGGTGGGCTCTGCACTGCCAGCTTAGAGCCTGCTTCAGATTCTCTGTCTCCCTCTCTTTCTGTCCTTGCCTGCCACTCTGTCTCTCTTTCTCTCAAAAATAAATATTTTAAAAAAGTAAAATAAAATAAACGTTTTTAATTTTAAAATAAATAAAAAGGAGGAAACCTATACTTTAGAGTGGAGAGATTTTCCATTTTCTACAGTTCAAACTCAAATTTTTCGGTTGTCTTCATTTAAGCTATCCTTTAGAACAAACACCTCTTATCTCCACTTCTCCTGAACTATCTAATCCTCTTTATACTCTAATTATTTGGTTATTGATCCAACTGACTGCTTGAATTCAGTATTCCCTCTGTCCCTTCTGTTCCCAATCATCTTATATGTCGAAATAATTATTAGTAGTTACTAATAGTCAAAACTTTTGGTGATATCAAATACCAAGTGTGAGACTGGGGGAGGGAGGGAGGTAGGATGCCCATAATGAAATGCCAAGGCAGCCAGGAAATGCCATCAAGCATTCCTTTGGGGGGCACTGGGGTCTGATTATCTATACCTCTGCGCTGGCAGCAAACACAATGCCTGGCCATGATTATGGCCCATGGAATGCTCCAATGGAAGTATAAATAAGGATTGTTTATTTCCCCCTTAAGACAGATTCTTTATTATTCTATTCAATATAAACATTAAACCCGAGGGTTTTGTAAAATGTATTCATTCTGTTTCCAGGCCCAGGTCTCTTTAAGCACCTCCCGAGTAGCTGAGTTTCAGGGTAGAGAAGCCTAGGAAACAGACTGAGACACACATTTGACTTTTTGTTCTGTCATTAGTCAGGTTCTCTTAACCTTCTAGGCCTATTTTCCTTTTTGCACTACAGATTCCCATTCTGCCTTTCTCAGAAGAGGGTGGTGAATAGGACAATCACGTCTGGAAGGACTTGAAGTTTGGAGATGTGCATCTAAGCTTCGGAGGTGAGGGGCAAGGTACCCAGGACTTGACAGCTCAACTCAGTGAGATACCAAAGCCACTGGCAAAGGAACATGAGCCATTTATTTAGAAAAGAAAGAAACATAAGTAAAACCCAGGAAGGGTTTACTTAGAGATGGTGAGGATGATGATGATAATGATAATTCACCTTAACTACATGAAGACTTTCAATTTACACCCACCCACCTTTTTTTTAAACACCAGCATGCTTAAATACCTTCACAATGCAGTACTCTTAACCTCTTTGAGGTAACCTCAAACTGAGAGGAGGAGCCCATTGCCTTTTTTTTTTTTTTTTTTTTTTTTTTTTTTTTACAAATAACAGATTTCATTGTCAAGGAAAAAGGGAAGTGATACCAGCAGCCCTCTGACCTGGCCTAGTAGGACCAGGGGCCTTAAATATTGCCTGCCAAAAAATCAGAAAGAATAGGAGTCTTTCAGCCCTATTTTACCTTTCAGATTAAGAGACTTGAATGAGAGAGAAGAGAAAGGGCATTTCGCCCTCCCAATCCCATCAAAATCCTGGCAAATTCCTGAATGCCCTGCAGATGGCACCACTGACAACAAGTTCTCTGCCCAGAAGAGCTGCGCTCAGATTTGTGAACTCTGCCCTGTCACCTTGGACCTGAGCCTGAAAGATACATAACAAACAGGAAGTGACTGACTTGGCATCTCTGGCTTGTCATTTTTTGTTCTGTCCATTCCTAGAGGCAGCTGGCCTCGTGCTAGGCCATTATGAATCAGGCAGCCACAGGATTTAGGAACTCCCATACCCAAGCTCTTAACTTCAGCTCCTGCCTCTAGGGTACTCTCCAGGGTGTGATGGGTATAAAAACATGGCCACGGGGTCACCACTAGTAAGGGAGATTGCCAGATTAATCTGAACTCATTACTGAGACAAAGTCAATAACCACCTGATGATGTCGAAATTATCATGTAGATACTGATCATTGTGTTGTGAGGCCCAGCTACTTCCTCTCTGCCATCTGGTCCATAAAGCAAAATAAATGCCTTTCCCCACCCATCCCTCAACTGACCAACCCATGTCCCAAATGACAGCTTGCTATATGTTACTATGTCCAACTGTGATGGAATCAGGCTCACCATCTCATACCTGCCTGGAACCTTCACTCTTCCCTCTACTTCCCTCCAACTATAACTGCCCCCACCTCTTTGTCTAGTTAACTCATACTCTTCCTCTGATGATGGAAACTTAAGTGTTACCTCCTCAAGGACTTAAAGATTAGGTCAGGGTAGGTCAGATTTCCAATTATGCATTTGAATAGAACCTTCTACTTTCCTCTTACAGCATTGATCACATTTTGGAATTATATACTTATTTGTGTCATTATTTAATTAATATATTTTTCCCATATCAGATTTTATAAGCGCTACATCTGTTGTGCTTACCACTGAATCACCAGTACCTAGCTTGGTGCTTAGTGCATGACTGGCACTCAACAAATATTTCAAGAATTAATTTGGGGCAAGGACAAAGATTCAAACTTTTAACTCTGAAAGCTAGAGATAACTGCCCCTCTCCACTGCCTTCCCTCCCCGCCTCCCCCTTTCCCAGGCCCAAAGATGCCTCTGGAAGACACCACTGTAGACAGTGATATCAAATGGAGGTGGAAGGGAAAGCTGTTCTAAAGATTTTTCATAAATAAGATCCCTTAACCTCCCTCTGGCCCAGCTTGAGTGTCTTATGATTCTAGCATGCAGGAACTTCTGCTGGCTCACACTGACCAAATGAATGTGTGCCAGGGGCCAAAGTGTGACCCAGCTGTCAGAAGAGGCTGACATTCCATCTATACATCAGTATGCAAAGCTAGGCAGGTGAGCATTCCCACCATCCTCTTCACTGGTTACCTTGCTATGCAAACTGTTTATCCAGTACTGGCGACCTCAAAGAGGACACAGACAGGCAAGAGAGTTCCCTCCAAGGGGTGAGTAGAATGTTAAAGAGTCTTGGGTAGAGGAGTTCAGAGAACTGAGGATGTTTAGATTAGAAAAGAGAAACCCAATGAAGATGTGCTGTCCAGAAATGGCAGCAGCCTGATTCCTCAAAACCCCAGAGGGCACAGCAAAGGATGGGGGAAAACATTGCAGCCTACTTTCTAATTATTAGCTAGGACCAACAATGAGCCACTACGTCATCCATGTTGTGAATGGCAAACAGGGAGAACTAAAGATTTCTAAGATCCCTTTCCATTCCCAGAGTCCAGGTTCCCACAAAGTTTCCTGCTATCTCCAGCCAATCTTTCATTATGACTATCTTCTCAGATATTTTTGGAGGTCAGTGATAGGTAGAGACAAAGGAACAAAATCTCTCAAAACATGTTTCTTAAACCCTTCCTCTAATGTCTGCCAACAATAAGTTCTCAGACCCAGTGAGGACTTACCTAAAACGAGCTTCTGGTTTTCTGGCTTCCCTGGTACCCTAGAAAGGAGAGCAATTCCAAAGCTGCGAGTCCGTTTCTAGGAACTGGTGCAATTTCCATCAGAGAGAAAGGAAGAGGTCTACAGCCTTAGCTTGGGCTGTTATAACAAAATACCATAGACTAGATGGCTTAACAAACTTTTATTTTTCATAGTTCTGGAGGCTGGGAAGTCTAAGAATTAGTGTCTGATGAAGGCACTCTCCCTGGCTTGCCTGCTTGCTATGTCCTCAAATGGCAGAGAGAGAAAGCTCTACTCTCTTGGTCTTCTTGTAAAGACACTAATCCCATCAAGGAACTATATTTCATTTACACATAATTACCTCTTAAAGGCCCCACCTCCTAATACCATGACATCAGTGGGTTGGGGTTTAACATATGAATTTTTTTTTTTGAGGTAAAATTGACTAACAGTAATTTGGGACATGCGAAAACAAAATTCACGCAAAATAGCACAGCCTATAGCATTTTCACCTTAGCGCTGGATGAGTTCTTCCTAAAGACCCCTGAAGTCCTGGGAATAAAATCATCCTGAAGGTAGCAAGATTTTTCTCTGTACTTATTGTGCTTTCTCTGGGAAAATTAGGACATATAAGTAAGCAAAGAGAAAATTAAGATTAGCCACAACGTGGAAAGTTTCTTGTTTAACGAAAAGGGTAGCTTTTCCAAATCCCCCTCTCTGTCTCTCTCCTGCCCCAGTCACCTCGGGTATTGGATGCCTCTGGTCTTCTGGCTGCTCCTCTCAAGGTGCTGTTCAGTAATAAGTCTTCATCATTTGGAAGCTCAAAAGTGGCCTCATAATGGGGGGTGGTGGTTTCCAGAGTTCTGGAGGGTATTGAAGTTCAAGTTTTAAATTTCTATTACACTGAATATCTAAGCAGTATAGTAATAAGAATACAGAAGCGGGGGATATATCCACAAATATATATATCCTGTTCCTGGCAGAACAGGAAAAGGGGAGGCTTTGGAATCATACAGGCTGAGTTCAAACCCTAGCTCAACCCCTTACTATTGTTGGCCCTTGTACAAGTTACTTAATCTCTTTAAACTGATTCCTCATCCATAAAAGAATAAAGTCTATTTTCTAGGGTCCTTTTGACACTGAATAATCTATGTAAAGTATCTATTAGTGTTTAGCACTTAGTGGAGGCTCAGTGTGGATTAGTTCCCTTCCTTGTTATGCTTGAAGAAGTTGAAATTAACTCTCCATAATTAGTTACCCCTTCCCTACTAAAAATGGGTAACTAATCTCATAGGCAGATCAAATCCATAAACACTGAGTGTTTACTACGAGAACTGCACTGAGGTTGGGCGGAAAGGGATGCATCAGAAGACAAATACAGGCTTCCAACCCTTGAAGGAAAGGGGAAAGGAGAAAAGATATAAATGGAGGTAAATTTAAACAATAGAAAAGGTTTAAATAATAGCTCAAGATAGTGTTATGAAATAGTGCATATATGCTTAATTTTCACTGAACTAGATAGCTGAAACTATACAGGCAGAAATCCCTTCAGGAAAGAATGGAAAAGACATTATTGGCGTTGAGCCTTGGAAGTCGATAGGATTTGGACAAAGTTAAGATTTGGTAAGTTTAAAAGGATATTAGGGAGTGTCTTTTTGCATAGTTTTCTGAGTGGTAACTCAGTAATCTAGTAATCTCTTGCCAATTCTAAATATAGGCAGTGAAAAGAAAGTTATTGGCTTCCAATGGATTTGTAAACAAGGGCTCAAAGACTTGTGAACAAATAAATCAGATTGCCCCTGGGCTTGAAACCACTTTCTCTAGGAAGTATCCTAGATTCATTCTCTCTATTCTGAGCTTGAGCTTGTCTTCTACTATGCAGTTCCAAGTTTATATGTTTATTGATATTTTGCCTTTTAAAGTTCACTTCACTTGTACATATCTGTACATTCTGGATGATGATAAATCTCTAAGCAGAATCTTCGTCAATCAGTTGTTGTAAGAGTCAGATTTAATAGTCTGTGGCTTGGGTGATGTCACGACACTTTGTAAACTGCAAAGGACTGTGAACATTAGATTTTTAGATTTAGAAGCAATCTGAAGGGTGTTCTAGTTTTGCAAAAGAGATTAAGTATAGTCCAGGACGAAAGTGCTAAAACCAGAACCCAGCTCTTTTGATTATTAGCAATGCCTGCCATCTTTTCTCACTACATTTGTTAATATTTGAGTGTCTATATGTATTAGGCACCAGGCTAAGGGCTAAGGAAATAACTACATTCAAGACAAATGATTCTTTCCCTTTACAAGCCTATATGGAGGAGACAGACAAACAAGTGCAAACAAATCAAGCTATTACCACTTGTTAAAAATAAGTGGACGATATTAGGTTGCTTTTGATAAGGTAGTGAACAATTATCATTTCAGGTTAACCCTGAGATTTAAATCAGCCAAAACTGAATTCGGAAGGAAGAAGGGAAGAGGAGAACTTTCTGGCCAGAGGCAACATCAAATACAGAGCCCTAATGAAGGAAAGAGCTTGGCGATGTCCACCAGGAACTGACCAAAGGCTGGGGTTAAGATAGTACCAAGTTGAAGCAGTGGAGAAGAGTTAGCTCATAGGTTACAACCCCAAATGCACATCTGGGCTGACAAATGTAAATGGAAACACTGGTGAGGCATAAGCACTTCCCCAAGTGATAAAGACTGTGGAAAACCAGAGCACATCCTGCCCCATCTACAGGGCCATATGTCCCTGTTGCCCAGGTCTGCCAGATCTTTTTTTTTTTTTTTTTAATGTTTACTTATTTTTGAAGGAGAGAGAGACAGCGTGAGTGGGGCTGGGGCAGAGAGAGAGGGAGACACAGAATCTGAAGGAGGCTCCAGGCTCTGAGTTGTCAGCACAGAGCCTGATGAGGGCTTGAACTCACGAACTGTGAAATCATGACCTGAGCCGAAGTGAGATGCTTAACCGACTGAGCCACCCAGGCGCCCCGTGGATCTTCTATTTAAGAGATGCAAATCGTATTTTTAAGGTGTCCTGATTTTTATATGTTTGTTCAAATGTGTTTTAAAAAAACATTATAAGCCAAACAAAACACAATATGGTTATCCCCACAACATGCTCAATCGGCCCAAGCCACCTCCTTGTGCTCACTTTTCCTTCCTTGCAGCAGATCCCAGGACCCAACCAGTTATCTTCTTCTCTTTGTAACCACCCACTCTTCTCACCAACGTGATCTTTTTATTTCCCAAGATCCTACTGCAAATCACTGGGCAAACAAAGAAGGGGTAAAAATGACTTGATCCAGAGAAGTTACCAGGGTACAGAATTCACCTGTTAATTCTGGCCCTTGACTCTCGCTCAAATAGTAACTGGATGCATCTAGGCCTTTATAATCAGGCCCTTATACTTCAGTGGGGGGCTTTGCAAAACTCAGCCCTTCTTTTGAGTTTCCTTTCTCCAATTTAGAGGACGAGTTCAACTCCATGAAGGTGGAACTTCCCAAACAGTGCATATTCCAAGGTGGCAGGAAGAGAACTGGCATTCCTTAATTGTGTGACCTTGGGCACCTGACAACTTCTGGCCGTTTTCTAATCTCTAAAGTGCTAATCACACCGTCCTCTGAAGGGCTGTCGTGATGTAAAAATGAGATAAAAGTCTATAAGGTGAGTGGCACATAGTAGGTGATCAGCTAACGTTTGACTCCCCCCATTAAGCAATGATCCCCTGTGGGCATTTCTTCACAAAATTTCAGAAAATATTTCTGTGGTTCTCTATCCAGTTTTCTTCACTGTTTGTTTCAGCACACACTAGGCCTCCCACAAAAGTTACTGAGTGAAAACTCCTGGCAGCGAAGGGGACCCATCCCAACATGTTCAGGAAATGATGCTACAGGCCTTTGGTTACTGGGCTATGGTACCTTTCAGAAGCCCCATGGTGCTCTCCCATTCTGCCTGGCTGGCCTGGTCCAAATGGTTCATTTAACCACGGTCAAATTAAAATCTTGGTTGCTCGGAAAATGCAGGAATAGACCTCTCTCAACAGCAGGAGCTGAAGGAGAACTGGCACCGGCAGGGCCCCAAAGATCCCGCCTCTTTCCACCGGGCGAGCCTATCAGCGTTCCTTTACCGATGAGCGGCAGCTCTTTAGGAACCAATGAACTCAGCTCGCTGAAAGAAACCGCCCACCCCTTGTGTCGTCAGTTGGTCTCCAGTAAGATTGAACGAGCACCTGCGCTTCCTCGTAGCAAGCTTGTTGGCGGGTGTTTGCGTTAAAATTGACTGAGGCCGGACCTTAAAGGGGAGGGAGCAGAGGGGGCCAGGGCCCTTTAAAACGAGGCGCCTGGTGCCTGCCCCTTTAAGGCGTCCGGACGACTGAATCTGAGCTCTAGATTATCCCGAGTTTCCGTCGCAGGCTGCGAGGAAAGGCTCGTTGGCTGGGTCCGGGTGCGTGGCGGCGGCGGCGGCTTCATCCCCGCTCGTCCTCCCCGGGCCCGGAGACACCCCCGCCCCAGTCATGCTGAGCAGAGTATGGAAGCAGCTGACTACGAAGTGCTATCCGTGCGAGAGCAGCTATTTCACGAGAGGGTTCGCGAGTGCATTGTGAGTACGGGCAGGAAGGGTAGGACCAAGCGGGGGAGAAGCACGGGTGTCCCGGGAGAGGGAGAAGTTCGGGTCGGAGTGCGACCACCTGGGCTCAGAGCGAGGTCCAGGGGCGACCGACGAAGGGCCCCGGCCTGACATGAAGGAAGGACTAGTGCCCGGGCTGGTGAACCCCCAGATCGGATCTGTTGGGTAGCTGCGTGGTAAACAAAGCCCTGGGTCGGTTTCCGTTCCTCCCCTCTACACGCCCCTCCCCCCGCCCGCCCTCCTGCCTCCCCTCACCCCTGCCTGGGTTCAGGGCGTGGGCCTGCAAGACTGGTGAGTTTCATCGATCGTAGTCAGATAGTCTGAAAGGGATGGCTTTAATTGAGGGAGGGCTTATTTGCATTACCCGCAAACTCCACTGATGTTTCACGAAGGGGGGACGTCCAAACACTGAACTAGAGTACAGGAAAAACTTGGGAGGTGTAGGGGTGGCATGTCAGAGGAACGGGGGACAATTGTGGGTCTCCCACTGCGGAAGAAAGGTCTCTTGCTGGGATGCATTCTGTGTAGAGATGGGGAACAATTAAGTTTCCCCCTTCTTTTCCTTCCTCATTGGTGTTTTTAGAAATCCCCACAAGCTAGGTTCCTAGCTCTCCAGCTGTGCCGGGATTTCCCCTGTGAATGCCCCTCTCCCTCCCCCGTGCTCCAGAGGGCAGCAGGCTGCGTTCCCTCCTCCCCCTCACTGCCACCTAAAGCAACTGCTGAACCTGCCACCCAGTGTTGGACTCCTCACTCCTGGGCCCCAGGGGAGCCTGGTGGGACTTAGGGAGCTGCATCTTCCCCAGGCCTGCTTTCAATTCTCATCCCTCCTCTATCTCCTTCCTCAGACTTCCCCAGAGTAGCCCTCACCCCCATACTAAATAGAAGGCAAAGAGGAAAGGTCTGGAAGAATAGAAATCTAAATGAGTAGGGGGACCCACTGATGGGGTCATCCTTTATTTTTCTCAGTCTGCCCTGGGCAGCCTCAGACTGGAGGAGAGGTAAAGTGAGCCATGACATAATTAGGTTTGCTTTTATCTGTGAGGACTGAAAAGTAGGGAATGTATCAGTCCATGTGTGGAACTCCAGATCAGCTTTCCTTGGGTGATCCTTAGTGGATAGTCCCACATGGTGAGGTTTGGCATATTGTGGAGACACGCCAGGCCTTGAAACAGTGTAGGGACAGACGCCCACATTCCTAGAGAATGGGGAGGGATGAGACCTTGGACAGAGAAGCAGCCTCCTAGATGTCTCCCCCACTCTTTAGTACTCTTAGCTGAGGACATCAGTGCTGGCCAAGGGCAGCCTGAAGGCTTCTGGTGCCTCCCCCACCTGACTCCCATGCACTGCTCTAGAGAATGACCTAACCTCTGCTGGAACTGCGTGGAACTCCAGCCTGACCTTTTGAGCCCTCCCACCTTCCTGGCTATTACGCAAGCCCAAGGGCAGAGAGAACATTAGGCAGTAGAAATCCTCAGTACAGTCTGAGTAACTCATTCTACTCAGCTTCCCTAATATTAAAAGCTTAAATTTTGTTCTAGATCCATTGCTCTCCTTCGGTCTCTGACTTCTTCCTTCCTTGTACAGATCACTGTGTGCAGATTCCCTGTAGGGTCAGCTCCTCTTGGGGATTGGAGGACCCATGAGACTGATCCTGCTTTTTTTGCTTACTTTAAATGCAATAACATTTCATGGTGCCTGGCTGGCTCAGTTGGAAGAATGTGTAACTCTTTTTTTTTTTTTTAAGTTTATTTATTTATTTTGCCAGAGACAGTGCAAGTGGGGGAGTGGCAGAGAGAGAGGGAGAGACGATCCCAAGCAGGCTTCTTGCTGCCAGCACAGAGCCTGATGTGGGGCTCGAACCCACGAAGCCATGAAATCATGACCTGAGCAGAAAACAAGAGTCGGGGAGGCTTAACTGGCTGAGCCACCCAAGTGCCCCAGAAGAGTATATAACAACTCTTAATATCAGAGTTGTGAGTTCAAGCCTCACATTGGGTATAGAGATTACTTAAATAAATTAAAAAAAAAAATAAATGCAGTAACATCTCTTCTTAAGACTCTGGCACTGATTGCAGAGCCAAGCTTACCAGTGGCTCCTCCTCTGGGCGGCAGCGGATTACTTAGGGTACGGTTGGGATGCATGCACGTGTAGTTACCTGGCCAAGTCCTGCCATAACTGGTGATTGGAGGCCCAGTTGCCCAGGGACATGGGACAGATCCTGAGAGGCCTGGCTCTGGAGTTGGAAGTCACCTGAAGTAGGGACCAGGAATTAACAGCCTTTCAAGGGGCTGATGTGAGCACTGGGTATTGTTATGTAAGCGATGAACCACGGGAATCTACCCCAAAAACCAAGAGCACGCTTTACACACTTATGTTAGCTAATTTGACAATAAATCATATTATAAATAAATAAAATGTCAAAAAATAAAATAATTATAAAAGAAAAATGAATAAATAAAAATAAAAAAAGAGGGGGGCTTATGTAGCTCTAGAAATGTTGTAGATTTTAGATGTTGGGCTTCAGCTAAGGTCTGTTCTCAGGGGCAGGGCATTAAATGAGTTCTAGTTTAGCCCAGAGCAGATCTGATCTTTCAGGGCCCCTGAATAAACACAGAGTAGAAATTCTGACTTAGCCTAGGAACATGATTCCTACTTATTCTCTCCTGGAGCTTGGGTCAAAGTGGCAGCAGGGGAAGGGGGAGAAGGAGGAGGGGTGGAAGATCAAGGCAATGCAGGCATCCCCTTCTTCCCTGAAACCTGCTTTTCTTTCCAATAATGTACTAAGAGTAAACTCCCTCTGGTTCTGTGGCCCATTTTGGGGTATGTGTGTATGTGCATCTCTAAGGAGTTTTCTCTGCCCATTTACCAAGCAGGATTCAGCTGAAGCCATTTTCTCCCAGACATACCTTCATAGGGCTGGACATAGTACTGTCTGTCTCCCACACCCCCGCCCCCGGCCCATACCCTGTCTGGTGTTTCTTAGAGGCACCTGGGGCCCTGACCAGAAGAAAGTACTGGGGAGAAAGATGGAACCCCAGGGAAGTATGGTGCCTTGTTTTGGGAAAGTGACCCCATAGAATTAACAGGCCGCGGGAACTGTGGACTCTGCTAGGGATTAGAGCTTCTCATCCCAGCTCATACTCTGCCACAGATCTCAACGCTTCTGTTTGCGACACTCTACATCCTCTGCCACATCGCCCTGACCCACTTCAAGAAGCCTGCTGAGTTCACCACAGGTACGCGACTTCCCTCCCTCCTGCCTGCCCTCTGCCAGTGTTCCTGTTGCCATGGGGCCAGCCTCAGGGGAATGGGCCTATGGTGCCTGCTGGGAAAGGAGAGGAGACTGTTCTGGAGCCTTTGCCTGTTCAGCTTCCTTCTCCCACAGGCAGGGCAAGGTGGTATAGTGGAAAGTCTAGGCAGAAGGATCTGCAACTAATAAAGCCTTTGGGCAAGTCATGTAACTTTTCTGACCCTCAGTTCCATCCCCTACAAAACTGGCCTAATAGTATCTAACCAGTTCATTGACATTGTCTGGACCAAATGGGATGGTTAATATGAAAGCCCTCTGTGAACCTAAAATGGATAACAGGGTGAATGTTACCATGGGCACAAGCTCTGTTCTCTCACTGGTGCATCCACACCCAGGGACAGAAACCTACTGACCACTGGGGCCCTAGGACCTGGTGAAGGTGGCCTTTCACTTTATAGAGAGCCTAAGTGCTTAGATTGGAGCTTTCCTTCCTGTAGGACTGGGGGGGGGGGGGCATACTTGCCCCGGTTCCCTCCCTCTGCCTGTCCAGATCATCCTGTCCCAGCCCTAGCCTTTCCTCCCCTCAGAAGGCTTCATGAGCCCCCACCCTAGAAGGCAGCTACTCCTCAGTGTAATTCTCCTGAGGACTTTCTCTGTGACTCTCCCCTCCCCCTCCCCTGATTTCCCTTTGCTGCATCCAGCCACTGATGTAACCAGCCTTACAGACCAGTTGTTTCTTATACTTTCAGCTTGCAAAGAGGAACCTGCAATGAGAGAGATTGTGGGGAGGGAGGGAAGTGAGAGAATTTCTGGCCTGTACTCTCTCAACCTGGGACCACAGATCTTTAAGCTGCCACCTTGGCCAGAGAATAGGTTGTGGGGTTCATAGCGTGGACTCTCCTAGAGCCTCCAGTCCAGCTCTGACTCGGGGCAGGGAGGGGGCAGGAAGGGGGCAGGAAGGCCCCCTGAAGCACAGATGGTTCCCAGGGCTGCCCACTGATGCTCTACCTCTTCCCCCTTGCCCCACCCCCACCCCCGTAGTGGAAGATGAAGATGCCACAGTCAACAAGATTGCGTAAGTGTTGCTGCCTCAGCACCTGGCACCAGGAGCCTTTAAAAGCTGGGATCTAGTGAGACTCCTGGAGCTGGAGGGAGAGTGGGGTATTGTACAGTGAAGAGAGGGTTCTGCTCCTATTCCGTTTCTGGCTTCTTCCGGCTTCACCCTTCCCTGGGGACGCTTGGAAAAGCTGTTGTTCCTGTCTTCCTGGTTAGGCCAGGAGTTTCTGGGAGCCTCTTGGCCAGGAACTGTGATCTGGGGCCTGAGTCACCGGAAGTGGTTCCAGCTTGGCTTCACCTCCCAGTGGCCATCAGGGAAGGAGTGCTGCAGGGATGTAAACCAATGGAAATAGAGCAGAGGATGTGGAAGGTGGAAGTGTCAAGGGCAGGGCGTGCTTGGTTCTGAGAGGATAACCCTTGCTCCAGGCTGTTAGTATTCACTAGCACATATAGGGAAAATAGATGGCGCCTCCAGGTCAACAGATTAGAGGAAGGCAACTGTCCCCCCTGGTGGACCAACTAGATAAAAGTGTGTCTTCTTTTCAGCTGAGGCAGCCCTGGCTACAGGCCTTGGCTGTCAAGCTGGGTTTCAGCTCCTCCTTTTTCTCCTTTGCCTAGTGCCTACATGCAAGGCATAGCCACAGGGGGTGACCCTGCTCTTATTTGGGCTGGAGAAGGCAAGCTCAGAAATCCATGTCTCTGAGCAGAGAAGAGAAGACAAGCCCCTTAGTTTGGATGCCTGCTGTATGCAGCAGGCATGTGTAGGAAGACCGCATACCTGGGGACAGTGTGGGCAAGTGTCATGGCAGATGACATGAATGCCTAAGGTGTGCCCATCCTTTGTGCCATGGCTCCCCTGGAGGGGGTGTTCAGGGGGGCAGCGGGTAATGCCCTAGCTGGATGGCTCCTTCCCTCAGTCTGTCATTGCTATATGTAGTTCACAGGTGCCCATGGGGACAAATAGGGCTTCTTGGGCCAAGGAAAGTGAGTGTCTGAGCTAAGGCAAGGACCCACCCGTTCTCTGCCCAGGCTCGAGCTCTGCACCTTTACACTGGCGGTCGCCCTGGGTGCTGTCCTGCTCCTGCCCTTCTCCATTATCAGCAACGAGGTGCTGCTCTCACTGCCTCGCAACTACTATATCCAGTGGCTCAATGGCTCCCTCATCCATGGTATGTTGCTCCTGGTTGCAACTTGGGGTGGGAATAGGAAATAGCTAGGTTCAGACAGACACAGACAGCCTAGGCTAATTAGTCATGTATCACCCCACCCTTGCCCCCTCCTCTGCCACATGGTCAGTCCCCAATGGGTCACCCCTACTGACCACCTCTGCTTTCCTTTTTTGCTCTAGGCCTCTGGAACCTCGTTTTTCTCTTCTCTAACCTGTCCCTCATCTTCCTCATGCCCTTTGCATACTTCTTCACTGAGTCTGAGGGCTTTGCTGGCTCCAGAAAGGTGAGTGGGGTTATATCAATCAATCCAGGCAGGAAACAGAATTCCCCTCAGATGGTTCAACTGAAGAGATTTTAACAAAGACTATTGGCAGAGGTTTAGTCAGAGTTAAGGGGACCAACAAAGAGTTTGAGGGGCTACTGTCAGGAAGTCATTGCCACCTCTAGGCATACAGGAGCAAAGGGAAATAGTTTCTGGAACCCATTGATACTTGAAGCTGGAAGGTGCTTCACAGCCACTGCCAAAATCATAAAGCCAAAGGTAGGAGGAAACCGAAGAAATACCCTGATCCCTCTCTCTTCCTACTTTCCACTCTCCGGCCTGTTCATCCCATTGGGCAAGCTGAACCAGAGGGCAAAGAGTTTGTGTGATGCAGCCCTCAGGGGGTCAGCCTCCCAGGGCAAGGCAGGATAGGGAAGGTACCTGGGGTGGGGGGTTGGAAATGAAGCCTGTCAGATGATCTGGCATAAAGAGTGGCCTAGATGTGTGATAGGAGGACAGAGTGATTTAGCAGAATAAGAGGGAGATGCCCTTCCCTGTCTCCTGAACCCAGTCCTCTCTGGTTTCCCCAGCCAGGCTGCCATCCCCATGTCTCCTTCCTTCCCCTGATGTTGAACCTGCCCTTAACCTGTTGCCTTCTCTTATAGGGTGTCCTGGGCCGGGTCTACGAGACGGTGGTGATGTTGATGCTCCTCACCCTGCTGGTGCTGGGCATGGTGTGGGTGGCCTCGGCCATTGTGGACAACAACAAGGCCAGCAGGGAGTCACTCTATGGTGAGAGGGCCAGCTTCCTCCCCTCCCTCCCAGCTGAGTGGCTCTGCAGTTGGCTGATGTTCCCCTGCCTGGACCAACAGTATCCCTCTAAGGTGGAGAAGGTTGGGACCGTGTTTCTTAGACTGAAGTTTCAAATTGATGGACTTCAGGCCAAGTCCAATCTCCAGAAATGATCCATTGGACCCATGTGATGATTAAAAATACAAAGCGTCAGTTGCTGAGATGTAAAAGTTGGGAAATTTCACATTAATATCCGGATTTGTGGCTTTGCCTGACAAGGGGGAGAATCCAGCCACACTAGACCCCAGGGGCTAGGCCTAACAGCAGTTGTGTTCTTTAGATATGGCTTAGGACCTCCAGTTTGCTGTAGTCCCTGCTCCTTCCTGTTCTGGTGACACTGGGCCAGCTTTCCTCATTCATATTACTTGCCTGACACCTGTAGGCTTGTGTGTGGTATCCTTGTGAGTCTCTGAGGCCTGTCAGCCCTCAGGAAGCTGGAGGAGAGACGAGCTGACATGCTTCTTTTTTTACCCTTAGACTTCTGGGAGTACTACCTCCCCTACCTCTACTCCTGCATCTCCTTTCTTGGGGTTCTGCTGCTCCTGGGTGAGTGTTCAGGGTCTTGAAGAGAATGGGTAAAGTCCATGGATCAGAGTTACCAGGATGGAAGGAGGGGGAATGGAAGGGTGAGTAGGGAAAGTGGTTGAGAGAAAGATCTGGCAGGTAACTGGCTCCTGTCCCCACAGTATGTACTCCACTAGGCCTCGCCCGCATGTTCTCAGTCACTGGGAAGCTACTGGTCAAGCCTCGGGTATGTAGTACTCTTTACTCTTTGATTCCTGCAAAGCTGGGGCCAAACAGTGAGACAGGCCTACGGTTGTGCAGTGCACACCTTGCAGAAGGCCACAGCCTTAGTTGGCTCCTGTGCCCTTCACTTCCATCCTCTGGAACTGGTCACCAGACATGTAAGGCAGAACACAAGGCAATTGGGAGGGACTAGATAAAGCTGCTGGCCGCAGGGTGGTGAATGAGGGTTAGGGAGAGGAATGAGCCCACAGAGCCTGGGATGAGCAGGGGTCTCCTGGGGGCCTGGGACCAGGGAACCTCTGACAGTTTCCCTTTTCCTCTGCCCCCAGCTGCTGGAAGACCTGGAGGAGCAGCTGTACTGTTCAGCCTTTGAGGAAGCAGCTTTAACCCGCAGGATTTGCAGTGAGTCGTGGTTCTCCCCAGCTAGGATGGTGGGCGTGGCTTGGGCAGGGGCCTCTGGACTGCTGGGCAGCACCATCTTCTCTGCCCTCAGATCCTACCTCCTGCTGGCTGCATTTGGATATGGAGCTGCTGCACAGACAGGTCCTGGCTCTGCAGACACAGAGGGTCCTGCTGGGTATGTAGGTTGGTAGGGATTGGGATACCTGTGTTTCCCCAAGGAGAGTAGCCCTTCATTCTAGGCCCCTGCTAACAGCCTTCTATCCCTGTACAGAGAAGCGTCGGAAGGCTTCAGCCTGGCAGCGGAACCTGGGGTACCCCCTGGCCATGCTGTGCTTGCTGGTACTGACGGTAGGTCTTCCATTCCTGTTGGGGGGAGGAATAGTAGGCTCTTGAGTACGTTGGATCTTCTCAGGGAAGTGGGAGGAGATTCGGGGACCTGGTTATCTTCAATAATAGTAATTGCCTCTCACTGATTGCTACTTTGTGCACTGCCCTGTACTGAGCACATCAATCCCCATTTTGTAGATGAAGAAATAGAGAAGCGAAGGAGTTTGCCTAAGGTCATACATAGCCACTGAGTAGTTACACAGATTTTCCCTGGGGTGAAAATAAGGCTTGAAATCAAGTACATCCCCTCACTTACCATGTTCTGGATTTGGAAGTAAGTCAAGTAAGGCTTACCAGTTGGGAGGAAGAAGTACATTTTTCTATTCGACCTTTTTGTGATTCTTCCACCCAGAAAGAGAGTGTCTTATAATAACCTCAAAGGTGCTCTGTTGCTAGCAACAGCCTTGTAAAGGCCCCACACGCCTAATGGGAAACTGAAAATGTTGGACCAGAGTATCTGCTCTTAACATTCAACTCTGAATACATCTGTGGGCTGAGGCAGGAATGGGAGTCCATGACCTTGCTTCACACAGGGCCTCTCTGTGCTCATTGTGGCCATCCACATCCTCGAGCTGCTCATCGATGAGGCTGCCATGCCCCGAGGCATGCAGGTACCGGGCCACCCTCCCACCACATCTTTTGGGCAGAGTCTAAGAAAGGCTGGGGTGAGAGACAGCAGCTGAGACCAGAGAGGAGGCTGGGTGCTGGGTGGTGCTGCTGGTAGGAAGTACTCCATAGTGACGCCACTCCCATCTCTCAGGATGCCTCCCTGGGCCAGGTCTCCTTCTCCAAGCTGGGTTCCTTTGGTGCCGTCATTCAGGTTGTACTCATTTTGTATCCTTCCGAAAGCCCACCATTGCCTCTGTTCACTGGACCTGTCCCTTGGGACTGTGGCAGGGAGGTGTGGTGGGAATGATGGGGAAGGGGGCAAGTCTTCACCAACCTGGGGTTCAGAAAGAAGATTTTATTTGAAAGGAGGGTTAGGGGAGAGGTCCGTTCCCTTTGAGATGACTCTAATCCTTGGGAGCTGGCCAGGTCTTCCTTAACCCAGTGGCAGTTACCTGATGGTATCCTCAGTGGTGGGATTCTACAGCTCTCCACTCTTCCGGGGCCTGCGGCCCAGATGGCATGACACAGCCATGACGCAGGTAGCTGGGGACTGGGAATAGAGGAAACCTCCTGGGGGCACGCATGGGTGCTAGGTGCTGGCAGCTCTGCTACCCTCACCTCCCCTTTTCCTTACTCCCACCCAGATAATTGGGAACTGTGTCTGTCTCCTGGTCCTAAGCTCAGCACTTCCTGTCTTTTCTCGAACCCTGGGTAAGTAGCAAAAGGAGGTAAGGGAATTAATTGGCTTTTTCCGACTACTTACTGGTGCTAAGCTTATACTTTCTATACATGCTGTCTCTAATTCCCACAACAAACCTTCAAGGAGGTATTACCCCCATTATACAGATGGAGAAATTGAGGCCCTGTAAAATGCCTGTGTTGAGATTCAGAATAGTGTTGCTTCAAAGTTCATACTTCTCCCATTAGCTACATTCCATAGCCCCTCCCATTTACTTCCATGTTTTGGTGGAGAAGCACCACTTTTCCCCCAAATCTTCCTTTGGGCTGGTTCCACTAATAAACCTTCTCATTTTATAAAGGCAAACAGAGAAGCTAATTGACTTAGCCAGTTAGACAACTAGTTTGAAGCAAGACCAAGTCAGGCTAGAACCCTTGTCTCTTTTGATTATTATTATTTTTTTAATGGTTATTTTTGAGAGAGACAGAGCGTGAGCGGGGGAGGGTCAGAGAGAGGGAGACACAGAATCTGAAGCAGGCTCCAGGCTCTGAGCTGTCAGCACAGAGCCCGACGCGGGGCTCGAACACACAAACTGCAAGATCATGACCTGAGCTGAAGTCAAATGCTTAACCAACTGAGCCACCCAGGGGCCCAAGAACCCTTGTTTCTTAAACTCCAGTCCAGTGCTTTTCCCACACACTGGGGCATCAAGTAATACACTCAGTCCTTCTCCCATCTTTAGAGCTATGATCTGGTAATTACCTGGTAAAAAATGTTCAGAAGTATAGCAGTTCCCCCCAGGGTACCATGGGAGTTGCATAGGTCATCCCCCCCCCCCCATCCACACATCCATCATATCCATCATCCATGTCTCCTAAACGATTTAGTATTTACATCAGTTCTGTCTGGCTCTTCAGTTCTGTCTCCGGTTACACCATTTGTACTACTAATGCCATGGGGATTCAGTAGGATACTAGGTTTGTGGGTCCACTAGTCAATTCCTTACCTGGGTTGGATGCAGGTAAGAATGTTTTTAGGTGGGGGAGGACCCCAATATTTGGACGTATGATGACATTATTATGATGGTTATGGCTCAGTGAGTGTTTGAATAGTGCCTGGCACATACAGTGTGTGTTGTCTCATTTAATTCTCACAGTCCCTTTATTTTCTCTACTTGATAGTTAAGGACACTGAGGCACAGAAATTTAAAGAATCTGCTGCAGATCACACAATTAGCTAGGGGTGGAGTTTGGATATGAACCAAAGCAGCCTGACCAGCATCTGAGCTCTTAGCCTCCACACTGCTCTGTCCACTAAAAAAGCACTGAGTGACCAGCTTTTAGGTTCCTGGCTCAGGAACAAGTAGCAGGCCCAGCGAGCTCCTAGGGACATGTGGAGCCAGAGGGGAGCCCCACTGGAGGAGAACATGCCAAACTCTGGAAGGGAGGTTGGAGCAAGCCTAGCTGCTGAGGCTTTCGTCAACATCCATGAACTCCCTTGAGACAAGTTGGGAGTGGCAATAATTAACGCAAAGGGGAGGGCAGCCTATCAATTGCAGTGTTGAGACGTGGCCACCAGGAGGCAGCAGAAAGCTGGGTTCTGAGCCAAGGAGGAGCTGGGGAGCCCACTCCCATCCTGGCCTTTTTTACTTTAGGGCTCACTCGCTTTGACCTGCTGGGTGACTTTGGACGCTTCAACTGGCTGGGCAATTTCTACATCGTGTTCCTCTACAATGCAGCCTTCGCGGGCCTCACCACTCTCTGTCTGGTGAAGACGTTTACCGCAGCTGTGCGGGCAGAGCTGATCCGGGCCTTTGGTGAGAGGGAGTGTGGGGGCAGGCTAGTGGGGTGGTTGTGAGGTGGGGCCCTCTGGAACCATGATCATTCATGCGGAAGAGGTGGCATGCTCTCTGCTTCATTTGTAACATGCCTCATACACCCATTCTGTGGCTCGGTTGCCTTATCCCCAAGATTGGACCTATGCCCCACTTTTGACTGCCCACCCTCCCTCTTCTTCAGGGCTGGACAGATTGCCATTGCCTGTCTCCGGTTTCCCCCGGGCATCTAGGAAGACCCAGCACCAGTGACATCCAGCTGGGGGTGGGAGGGAGAAAACTGGACACTGCCATCTGCTGCCCAGGCCTGGAAGGGTGCCCAGGAGTGGGTTGACCTCAGGACCTGGAATACCGAGAGGGTGGGTGGTAGAGGGGAGCTGAGCTGTCTGCACTGTTGCATAATCTGAGCCAGAGTTTGGGACCAGGCCCCCCTGCTTTTTCAGATTTAACTATGGGCCTCAGCATGGGGTGGGGCTGGGTGACTGGGTCTGGCTCCTGGTCCCAAATCTGTTTACACATCAATCTGCCTCACTGCTGTTCAGGGCCATGCCCGTAGCCATGTTTACATGATTTGATGTGCAATAGGGTAGGGTGGGGACAGGGGAGGGACTGAGTCCGGGGCCGACTTGGGAGGCAGATTGTCTCCTCTGCCTCTGGCCCAGCAGAGCCTAAGCACTGTGCTATCCTGGAGGGGCTTTGGACCATCAGAGAGAGGAGGGCATAGGGAAGAAGAGACCACAACCATCAGCAATAAAGTTGATTCCAGGGTTTGCTTTGGTTTTTTAAATGGCCTGTCTCTGTCTCTGTGTCTATTGAACAGCCTTATTCCCACCAGTTCTGAGTCTACCAACTGAGAAAAACAGAGGTATCCTGCCCACCATACTTTCCCTTCCCCCTTCTTCTGCATTCTTAGTATCTTTTAGGGACTTGGGTCTAGTGTTAGGTCATACAATTAAGCAGTGGGAAGCTCCTCCTCCCTTAGCCTTGCTTAAAGCTGACTGGTTCCTTGACTCTTCCTTGTTTTCATGGTTTGTTGCTGTGCCTTGGTTATTGGGGGTAAATGAGCATGAGTGTAGAAATAGGATAATTTCCCCCTATACACACATGTCCTCAGCCCTGTCCTCCCTGACTTGGATGTAAAGTAAAAGGAGTGGCTGACTGACCAGGGTTCGTAGTTCTCAGAAAAGAATGTAACACCATCTTTCTGGAGGCCACCAGTGCCTAGATTACAACGCAAGGCCGCTGATGTGTTGGGGGGTAGGGACAAAGTTTCTGCTCAGAGTGATACAGATTGTGCATTGCGCAACTTCCAGGGGCACCATTCACCTCATACTCTTTATGTGACAACTAGTTTCTTGCAAATGGCAGTCAGGTGTCTTGAGGAACACTTTTTTTCTAATGTACACGAAGTTGCAGTAAGTGTTAGCCATGGAGCTGAGGGAGGGGGAAGTGGAGAACACACACAAAGTTTAGCTGCCACAAATATTTGCTGAGCCCACCCTACTGTAGGCCAGGTGCTTAGCCATGGGAATTCAGGGTAAACAGTTTTGTACTTAAGAATTGCTTTGTCTAGTAAGGGTGACATAATTCTAATACATAACGTGAAGGTTGACAGTTAATCACTGGTTCTCAGGGAAACAGCTGGGCAGTGTCAGAACATCAGGGAAGACAGTGATTTCTAAATGATAATAGATGGGTGGGTGAAGTGTTGTAGGCTCAAAGCCTCTGAGATAACCTGAATGGCTGGAAGCAGAGCCCCAGGGGTCCAGAGAGGGAGAAAGCTATAGAGAGATGCCTAGATGAAAGGTAAAGGGAAGCGTCCATTAGCCTGTTAGAGACTGTAACTTTAAGTATCCACTTTACCCTCCAGCAGCTTCCAATTGACATGTTATGCATTAGAAGAGAAGCAGCCTTTGGGTGTCTGATAGGGTGGGAAGTTTGAAGTCTGGAGCTAGATTATAACTACAAAACTCTGTCCCTGATTCTGGGGGAAGCTCTCAGAAAAAGGCTGCAGAGTTACCAGAGAAAATGGTCCCCTGGTACCTACCCCTTCTAGTCCTGGTTACTGCCCAGGAGAGATGAAAAGTGGGGGAGGTTTGGGGAGGACCCCTGAGAAGAAAGGCTCTGGTTGTATGCCCAAAGGGCTTGGCTGGCCTTGGGTAGAAACTGGAACCCATACTTCCTGGATGATAGCAGAGGACAATGGCCTGCTAGGATAGGCTTTGGGAGAGTAAAGATCCAGTTGAAGTATCAGAGGAGGGTGGTTTGGTGCCAAGCTTAAGTTTGTAAGTAGAAGGATGCTTATCCAGGCAGCTACAGACTGAAATGCTACTAGGATTTCTTAGACAGGTGCCTGCCGGGTTTCCAGGATGGGACACACTTCAATGGGCCAGCGGTGACCAGCTAGAGCCCCCGCCCCGGTGGGGGGAGGAGTGACGGTCCTGGGAGAAGGGCGGGGGGCGGGGCCGGGGGCCACTTAAGGCGGAGCCTGGGAGTTCTGGCAGCGCAGGAGCAGGGCAGTAGAGCCAGGCTGGGCTGGCACTCACCCACGACCCCCCTTCCCTGCTATGATGGCCCATCAGTAGCAGGTTCCAGACCCGCTGGGGGTATGTAGGTAGAGCTAGCGGCAGCCAGGTGCGCAGAGCCACTAGAGCTCTAGGGCACTCTGGGGGCAGCTCTGCCTGCTAGGCTCTCTGGTGCCTAGGGAAATGCCCAACTGACGGGCGAACGGGCGAACTAGTGAGGACAAGAACGTTCCCTTTGGCCTGAGTCCTCTGCATCCATGGCGCTGCCGGCCAGTCTGGTGCCCCTGTGCTGCTTGGCACTTCTGGCGCTGCCTGCCCAGAGCTGCGGGCCGGGCCGGGGACCGGTTGGCCGGCGCCGCTACGTGCGCAAGCAGCTCGTGCCGTTGCTCTACAAGCAATTTGTGCCCAGCATGCCCGAGCGGACCCTAGGCGCCAGTGGGCCGGCGGAGGGGAGAGTGGCAAGGGGCTCTGAGCGCTTCCGGGACCTGGTGCCCAACTACAACCCGGACATCATCTTCAAGGATGAAGAGAACAGTGGTGCAGACCGCCTGATGACCGAGGTAAGGAGGACCTCTCGCCACCTGCACCAGGGCACTGCCAGCTCCTGCAGCAGCCCCAGAGGGTGAGCTGGGCTCCATCTATAGAGACCTTAAACTCACAATCTCTCTCCACCATTCCACCCCTCCCCCCCCCAAAAAAAAACCCACCTTTGCTCACTGGACTAAGTGATCTGGAGGGATCCCAAAAGCGAGAGGCTGGAATGGGGAGGGGAGGAGGGACTAGTGAGAGTGAAGCTGGGAAAGACAGCGAGGGCGGGGAAAGGAGGATGGCGGCAGGCGAGACGGGAAATGGCTGAGGCGTGGACCGGGGGTCAGCTACCGAGCCAGGCAGGAAGGGCTGGGGTGAGCTGGGGGCCAGGAGCTGGCTAGGCAGCAGACAGAAAGCTCTACCCTTTGCCTGGCTCCTGACCTGATTGTGGAAAAGATCTGTGGGCTAAAGAGATTGAAGGAGGCTGGGAAAGGGGTGGCCAAGGGTGAGATCACCAGGCCATCTACCTGAGAAGGGGCTGGGTAGGAATTGTCTTCAGCATGGGGGAGGCATCCTAGAACCGAGGCAAGGCTATTCTGGAGTCTAAACAACTGTCCTGGGTGAAAAATAGTCCTCAATGGGAAGAACAGATGGGCCTACCTGAGAATCAAAGTGTTCCAGGCATATTGCAACCTCAGCTTAGCTCAGGGGTTTTCCTTGGAATTAAAGAATTAAATTCAACTACCACGTATCAAGCATCTGCTGTAGATTGGAATCTAACTCACCTAGGATGAGGTGAGCAATACCTTAGGAGTAAGGGACCACCTCTGGCCAGTGCTCTTAAATGTCAGAACTGGAAAAAAAAAAAAAAAACGAAAAACCTTGGAAGTCACATTCTTCCACCTCCACCCCCCCTCAATTTTGCAGCTGAGAGCTGGGCCCCAAGAGGAAAGGTGATTTAATCAAAGTCTTGAAACTAATTAGTGGCATGGCTGGGACTAGAATTCAGGACTCCTGATTCTAAGCCCTATACACTTTCCATTACACCACCTAATTGTGTATGGAGTGGGAAGGTGGGGGGAGAGGGAGGGGTACGGATTTCCTCCGATTAATTGCCATAGTTTTCCAGGTTACTTTGTTGGGAAAACCTGTCCAGGGGAGAAAGAATTCCTTCTACTACTACACAGAGATTGGGAAGAGGACACTCCTTCCCCTTCTTTGGTCATGGAATATTGTGACCTGTTCCTCTGGCTGCCACCTGTAGCAGAGAGGCCAGGGCAAGGGACAGCGCCAGGAGGGACTCTGACAGGCCTGGGAACCCCTCAGTCCTGCTTATCTCCCACACCCTGGCTGCAAAAGGCCTCCATTGAGTTGGCTCTGGACTGGGCTGCTGCCCCCGCAGGTCAGGGCCTCAGGGCCTCCTTAGGGGACAGAATGACAAAAAGTTGGAAGGAGTTACCACTTTTCCTGTCTTCCCCTCCCCTGCTCTCCAACCCTGCGGAGGTGTAGAAAACTCGGGAAGAAGGGAAGGGGGAAAGTGCCCCTCTGGTACTTAGGAGAAAACCAAGTCCGAGGTGAGAGGTCGGATTGGGGAGAAGAAAAGGAAACTGTCTTCTCCGAGCCTCCTCCCGCCGGGTCCGTGCTATGGTGCGTGCCAAGGTCTTCGGCTCCCAGACTAGAGCCGCCAAGATAACCGTGGTCTCACTCCCCCTGGTGCAGGCTTCCAGCCACAGATGCTTTTCCTCCTCTCCACTCCCACCCTGCAGGGGGCCCCCCAGTTCCGCGCAAGGGCAGCTCCTGTTAATCTCAGGTGCTACTCCCACGCCTTTCTGGGCTGCATCTGGAACAGAGATGGAAAGACGGGGGCTCTTGGGGCTGGCAGAGCCTGAGTTGGAATTGGGAGGGCTGGTCGCGCTGGGGGAGGGGGCCCGGCGGGCGGGAGCAGGCATGGGGGGCGCGGCTTTCTGCCCTTTCCTCTCCCCGAGCCGGGGCGGCTGAAAAGCGCCTTTGTCGATGGAGCTGCTGAGTCCGCTTCTCCCGGCGCGTCCCCGGCCTCGGCCTGGGATTCTCGCTCGGTTAAGTCATCCCGGAGAATGGCCATTGTACTTCGCGCAGCCCCCGCCACCCAAACCCTTTTTCCAGCAGCCTTGATCCCTCACGGCTCCGCTTGGGCACCTCTGTGGGGGGCACTCGCACCACGAAGGGGTTAATGCTAGGGGCCGAAAGGAGGAGGAGGAAGGAAGGAAGGAAGCGGTGCCCGGTGCCAGGGAAGGCAACGAAACAAAAGATGAATCAGGCGGAGGGAGGGCAGCCGGGGCTTGGGGCGGGGGCCAGGCCCAAACAGGGGCTCCTCTCCGGGAGCCAGGCTGCTCAACCCCTCCCTGACCGAGCTTTCGCCCGCCCTCTCAACTCTTGCCCTCTCCCAGGTTGAGCCGAGGTCCCATAACGAGTAAGGGGCGGGCGTCGAAAGTGGGGGAAAGAGCTAGGTATAGGCACCCCCTATCAGTCTCTTGAGGGGACCCCACAATTCTCCCACAACGCTCTGGAAAGGGGAGTGCATACTGGCGACTGCACCTATTCGGATTCTCACTTATCTGGGACACTCAAAATCTGGGAGGGAGTGGAGTGGGGCCAGGAAAACAAAGAATCGACCCTCCCGTCCAGGTCCCTTTTGCCCCTACGGTGAGAGTGGTAGTGAGGAGACTGATTCCTTTATTCCCTGCCAGCGCTGTAAGGAGCGGGTGAACGCGCTAGCCATTGCCGTGATGAACATGTGGCCCGGAGTGCGCCTACGGGTGACCGAGGGCTGGGACGAAGACGGCCACCATGCTCAGGACTCACTCCACTACGAAGGTCGTGCCTTGGACATCACCACGTCCGACCGCGACCGCAACAAGTATGGGTTGCTGGCGCGGCTGGCAGTGGAAGCCGGCTTCGACTGGGTCTACTACGAGTCCCGCAACCACGTCCACGTGTCGGTCAAAGCCGGTACAGTAGGGGGGGGTGGGGAGGTCCACCCAAAGGGGGCTCCTGCTGGGAAACTGAGGCTGCACATCTCCGATGCGACCCTAGGGGAGACCAAGTGGGAGTTAGGGTTGTAAACAATCCTTCCGTTGGGGAAAGATCCATGGGAAATTACATGCTGCCCCAGGACTGGCGAGTTCTGCTCTGGGCTTGACCCACATCTTTGAGAATCTGTACATCCTGGAACCACTGGTCTTGATTCAATCATCTCTGTGCATGTTCCCTGCAGATAACTCACTGGCGGTCAGGGCAGGCGGCTGCTTTCCGGGAAATGCCACCGTGCGCCTACGGAGCGGAGAGCGGAAGGGCCTGCGGGAACTGCACCGCGGCGACTGGGTGCTGGCGGCAGACGCGACTGGCCGGGTGGTGCCCACGCCCGTGCTGCTCTTCCTGGACCGGGACTTGCAGCGCCGGGCCTCTTTCGTGGCTGTGGAGACCGAGCGGCCCCCGCGAAAGCTGTTGCTCACGCCCTGGCACCTGGTGTTTGCCGCTCGAGGGCCAGCGCCCGCACCAGGCGACTTTGCACCGGTGTTCGCGCGCCGGCTGCGGGCGGGGGACTCGGTGCTGGCGCCCGGCGGGGACGCGCTTCGGCCCGCGCGCGTAGCCCGCGTGGCGCGGGAGGAAGCAGTTGGCGTGTTCGCGCCGCTCACAGCACACGGGACTCTGCTGGTCAACGACGTCCTGGCCTCGTGCTACGCGGTCCTGGAGAGTCATCAGTGGGCGCACCGCGCCTTTGCTCCTTTGCGCCTGCTACACGCGTTGGGGGCGCTGCTTCCGGGCGGGGCCGTCCAGCCGACTGGCATGCACTGGTACTCTCGGTTCCTCTATCGCTTGGCGGAGGAGCTGCTGGGCTGAGCGGGGCGGACACAGAAACCAAAAAGCGCCTGCTGAAACCGGGGCGTTCGGGCTGAGATCTGGGGATGTGGGCAGCAGAGGATGCTGACGGGGGGGGGGGGCGGGGGGAGGATAAGGGGAAAAATGGAGGCGAGACTGGACTGCTTGGTTTAGGGGCAACCTCCAACTTAGAGGAGATCCCTGGTCCTAGGTAGATGGGATTGATGGTGGGTACTCCTTGAGGACTATTTCACCGCTTCCTGAATGCCTCAGCCTCACCCGATTATTTTATTTTATTTTATTTTATTTTCTATTTATAAAGTGTAATATAATGATCTGCTTGCCCCACCTGGCAAGGTGAGGGGCCAGGGCACGGCGTTAACACTGTCTGACACAGCCAGCCAATCTGAGGTCTGACATTTTCCTACAGGTGGGCTAATAAAGGGAAGGCTTGCAGGAGCTTATTGGAAAAATATCTCTATTCAGAGAGTAATTCATCTCCAGAGTGGAGAAAGGGGACCAAGCCCAAGGCAATACCTTCCTTCTGACTCCCTCCACCCCACCCCAGCAGGTCTTCCCGCTTGCTTCCTCCCCTCAGAGGGTGTGTCCCAATTGATCAGTCAGGGAGACCAGATGAGTCATAACCTTTTCTAGGCTGCTGGTCCCTTCTCTCACCATGAGAGAACCAGCATTCCAGCTCCACGGTTCCATACAGACTGTTGGAGGGTCTGGGTTGCTGAAGGAGCGGGAGGGTCCAGGCACATCCTTTCTTGTTCATAAGGGTTCCAGCGAGGTCTCTGACCATTGAGTTACTGATACACAGAGAATTCTGGTCCCTTCCCAAAGGCCATGAATCAGACTAATTCCCATTCTACCCTAGTGTCAGGGTCTGGATGGGTCCCATGTTTTATTCTGGGATGTTGCTGGACCAACTGATGACCCTTGGGAATCCCTAGCTAATTTATAGCTGATAGTTCCCACACACTCTTTGTCAAGAGAAAGAATGGGTACAGAGGGCTGGAACCTATCTCTTCCGAAAAGCTATGGGCAGAGAACAGCTTTAAGTCCTCGTGTGTGTGTTTGGGGGGACAGGGGAAGCCTCTCCAAGCAAGAGCATATAGGTATTACAACCTGAGTCCCCTTCTTTTTTAAACACCGTTATTTATTATTATTATTTTTAGTAATCTCTACACCCAAAATTGGGCTAGAATTTGTGACCCTGAGATTAAGAGTCTCATGCTTTTCCGACTGAGCCAGCCAGGTGCCCCCCCACCCACCCAAGTCCCCTTCTTGATCACCTGTCCTAGTTGTTTCTACTGGCTTCCTTCACCATCCCCTTTTTCCTCCCCTGTTTTGTCTCTCTTTCGGCTCTGCTTCCCTGGCCTGGGTGTTCCTGGAAACTTCAGGTTCCACTGCAGCAGACTCGCAGGAATTTGGGTGCCCCTGAATTAGGAATGGAGGCTCCAAGGAAGTTGGGCCTCAGTAAAAGGGGAATGTCTGGGATCTGGAGAATGGAGAGGTTTGGTGGTACCACTGAGGAGCCAGCCCTTGCATGTAGCAGCTGTGCCTCACAGTCCACAGGGACCCTGCTATACACTGCCCCCTGGTGGCATTTAGAATCAGTTCTCTTCCAGACCAAAGGAAAGAGAGAGCTATATGTATACTGCAGGGATGGGTGGACTGATCGGCACAGAGGAGCCTTATATCAGGAGGTGAGAGATGGTGTGCAGGGCTTGGTAAGTTGCCAGGGTTGAGCCACAGGTGTCAAGGGCTGGTGAGGAGTCCACATACCTCACCTTGTGAAAACCCTTCCAAGCCTGGCACTTTTGCATCCCTTGTGCCTGGTTTAGATCTTTGGCTCCCAGTTGCTGAAGGTATAGTTGTAGCCAGATTCTGTGAAGATCCAAGTAGCCATCTCATCTCCCTCACCTTGTGACACTTGAGTTCAATGTCTGGAGGTCAAAGTATACTTAGGGTTCTAGGTAGTGCTTGATAAAGGCAACATTTGGAAACAGAACATGTTTACTTTTAATGTCCTGCCACTCACTATTTCCTTCAATCCATACCAGGTACCTGTTGCCACCTTCCTCCCCCTTTCCTGATATCAGAAACACAATCCAGGCTGTGGATCTTGCCCCAGAGCATAGCCTCGAAGTCAGGCAGACCTGCAGATAATGATGCCACCCTGAGAGGACTGTTGACAAGATGAGTGTATGTGCCCAATGTGGAATAGGCACTCATTCCATGTTTTCTATGATCTACTCCATTTCTCACTGCCTTTGCCGCTTTCTATTCTCCATTTCTCTCCTTACCATTCCACCAGAAGCAGGATTTATCCACGATTCCCAAATATTTTGGGGATTGTTTCCCCTATAATTGTTTCATTTCATAACACTCCTTCAGAAGGTGCTGTGTGAAAGATTTGGGTTTGCTTTGAAACTATAATTGGGGCACCTGGGTGACTCAGTCGGTTAAGGGTCCAACTTTGGCTCAGGTCATGATCCCTCGGTTTGTGAGTTGGAGCCTCATGTTGGGCCCTGTTCTGACAGCTCAGAGCCTTGTGCCTGCTTTGGATTCTGTGTCTCCCTCTCTCTCTGCCCCTCCCCTGCTCACACTGTCTGTCTCTCTCTCTCTCTCAAAAATAAATTAACATTTTAAGACATTAAAAAAAACTGAAGTATAATTAAAAGTAATCTTGTTTTGAGAATTTACAAAGCATTTTGTGGTAATCTTGGCCAGACCTCTCTGCATACTGGGAAACCAGAGTTAAGAACCATTGCTTCAAGGTTCAGATGACCTTTATAGGCCCCCGAATCCAGACATTCCCCTCCTCCTTTCTTCAAGCAGGATTTACTTAACATCTACAGTATAGCACTGTATTAGGCATGAAAAACACACAAAATATTAAGAAACAGCTTCCTCCATGGAGGAGTAGACTTAAAGGTGTAAGATGGTTAACCAGCAAATCAACACTGTTACTTAATCAGGATGAGCTGAATGGGTGAAAAATGTCGTATTAGTACAGGGAAGGCCTTGTGGAGGAAGTGAGGCCTGGATAGAATGTTAAAGCATGTAGCTGATAGCAGAAAGGGCATTCCAGGCAGAAGTAGCAACATGAGCAAGGACTTGGAATCTGAAGTGAAGATGTGGCTGGCTACATGTAGTTACACTAACACACATTCGGGGAGTGTAACTACATGTAGCAATTGGTTCTTGAGAACTTACTACACATCAGGCCCGGTTCTAGTTCTTTACATGCATTCTCCTTTCATCCTTAAGATAGCCCTGTGGGGTTATATTACAGATGAGGACATCGAGGCAAGAGAGGTTTAAGTCACTTGCTTGAGTTACCACAGCTAGTGAGTGGTAGGACTGGAGCAGGAATAACAAGAAATGACTGCCCTGATGGATGGGGCCACATCCTAAAGGCCCTTAAGAAGTTTTTGACTCTCATTCCCTTCACTGAGTGACTAGTAAGTCCTAGCTTTTTGGCAGTTATTTCACTCTCATTTTCATTGGCTCTTCTTTCTCCTGCCTGGATGTATGGCTGCCTTAAAAAAAATTTTTTTTAATGTTTATTTTTGAGAGAGAGCGCATGCGTGCGTGCATGCATACGCGAATGTACGGGAAGTAAAAGAGAGAAAGACAGAGGATCCCAGGTGGGCTCCACACTGAGGGCACGCTGGGCTGGAACTCACAAACCTGGAGGGATCATGACCTGAACAGAAGTTGGATGCTTAACCCACTGAATGACTGGCTGGCTTCCTTAACTAAAGTTACCTAGCCAGTAAACCAGTAAAGGATATTTATTTATTTAAATATATATAATTTTATTTAAAGTATATATTTAATTAGAGGAGAAAGAAGACTGAGCTTTGTTATGGACTGAATGTACGCTCCCCCCCCCCCCAAATTCATATGCTCAAACTCTAATGCCTATGTGGCTGTTTTTGGAGATGGGGTCTCTAAGGAAATAACTGAGGACAAATGAAGTCATAAGAGTAGGGTCCAGATCTGATGGGATTAGTGTCCTTAAGAGACACTAGAAAGTTACTCTCTCTCTCTTTGCATGCACCAAGGAAAGGCCATGTGAAGACATAGTGAGAAGGCAGCCACCTGCAGGCCAGGAAGAGGGTTTTCACCAGAGACCAAATTGGCCAGAACCTTGATCTTGGACTTTTCAAGCCTCCAAAACAGCGAGAAAATAAATGTTTGATGTCTAAAGCCACCCAGTTTATGGCATTTTGTTACGGCAGCCCCAGCAGACTAAATACAATCTTTCAGAAATGTTTGAAGTAAGAAGAGGCCCCTGCTAAGATGGGTCTTTACTTAGTGAAAATAATGTACTCTGCTTGAATGAGCATTTCTGACCTAGAGCCCTGACTGCTTTTGTGGTCTCCACCATATTGGAGGAATCTTTCTTCTCTGGCTGGGAGACTGAAGCAGCTGTCTGTGGGAAGAAGGTTATGGCTGGTCAGGGTATTTCCCTGTGGGAATTATGTGGCCAGTTAACACATTCTGACTCTCTTCTCCCTGTGATTGTCTCTATATGTGGATTGGTTGATGTATACAGAGGAACATTTCCCATTAGAGGGGGAATATCTTCAGCCAGGTTTTCCTGAGTGCCCACTTGGTGCCAGATACTGTGGTGTGCCATGGGGAAAGGACAGTAAGTCAGGCGTGGCTCTTACAGTTCACCTGGCAAGACAGACATAGTGATCAGAAGGTTGTTGAGTGTGGTGAGATAGATGAGGAGTGACTTTTAAGCTGAGACTTGAAGGATAGGTAAGAGGAGTTCAAGCAGAGGGAACGGCATATACAAAGGTCTGGAGTTAAGGAGCAAGAGTAAATTGAACCCAAGGAGCATCAATAAGTTCAGTTTAGTAGAAGAGAAGTGTGAACTATTTAAAGATTTTTCAATTTTGTCGTAAAGATGAAAAGCAGTTGTAAGATTTGAAGCAGATGGGGGTGGGGTGGGGAATCAAACTTTAATTTTAAAAAATAAATTGGACGGGCTTTTTAGGTCATCTTTATCCCTAAGTATGTTGGTCTTCCTCTGTGCATGTGAGTGTTGCTAGTTCTTTCTTTCTTTCTTTCTTTCTTTCTTTTTTAATGATTTTTTATTAAAAAAATTTTTTTATGTTTTTTATTTATTTTTGAGAGACAGAGAGAGACAGCGTGAGCAGGGGAGGATCATAGAGAGAGGGAGACACAGAATCTGAAGACAGGCTCCAGACTCTGAGCTAGCTGTCAGCACAGAGCCCGACGCGGGGCTCAAACCCACGAACTGCGAGATCATGCTCTGAGCTGAAGTCGGACACTTAATCGACTGAGCCACCCAGGTGCCCCTCTTTTTTAATATTTGTTCATTTTTGAGAGAAAGAGAGAAAGAGAGAGCAAGCAGAGAAGGGATAGAGAAAGATGGAGACACAGAATCTGAAGCAGGCTCAGGCACAGCACAGAGGTGTCAGCACAGAGCCTGACGTGGGGCTCGAACCCTTGAGATCATGACCGGAACAGAAGCTTAACCGACTGAGCCACCCAGTTGCCCCCAAGTGTTGCTAGTTCTGACTGCAAGCAGAAAATGCCCTCATCCCTGTACAGAATGTGTTATGGGAGCAGATGGTGGGGGGCAGTGGAGGGATGCTGGAGCAGGGCAGGATAGGATAGGACAGATTTGAAGGTGATACCTTCCATACCTGGCTTTGCTTCTCTCTGAAACCTAAACCCAAACTTTCTCTCAACTTGTCTCCTTGGGACCACATAACCTAAGAACACAGCTGTCTGACTCCAAACCACATGGTGTCCAAACAGTCCTTGGAACTGGGGGCTCCTTTTCTGCTATTCTCTTTTACTTCCCAGCCATTCTTTCATCAGAGTTTGGCTTAGTTTGGAGCTGAGGGCCCTAAGCTGAGACAGAGCTGCCACCCTGAGAGCCAGGTCTGGGATGAACATTGCAGCTGCCCAGGGAACAGCTGGTTAAGCCCTCAGCAGCTGCAGCAGCTGGGATCCCACCCAACATTTGAGCTGGGATTAATCCCGTTTCCTCCACACACACATCCCTTCCCTGTTCTGGTCCCTGGCTAGTCTATAGTATCTCGTAGAATTTTTGAGACTAAATGTCATGAGCCTCTTCCTGAACTAAGTCAAAGCCAAAGTCATCCACCTTCCTCCTCTTTCAGGGGCTGGTGACCCAAAGCACCTCAGGACCATCGCAGGAATGAGAGCCTCCTTGCTCTCATTCTCTCAATCCTTTGATAAACTGGCTAGGATGGATTATTCTTTGAAATGTCTGATTTTCAATAACCATTAAACTTAGTGGGGTGAGGAGGTAGATTTCCTTTATCTTTGAAAGACTCTATGCCAAGGCCTGAAAACTTGGTGGGAGTGTGACAGGAGGATCAAACATCATATGGGTATTTGTCACTTTATAACCATGATTGTTTCTCCCTTAACTGTGATTCTACAGTTGTGAACAACGGGGCTGTTTATTCTATTTGGTGCTTATGCACCAGCTGTGTGACCTTGAGGAAATCACTTTGTAAGAGATGCCAGAGGCTACAATGAGGTTCTTCCAAGAAGTTGGAAAGAAGGGGGTGCCCTGAGATTTGAACAAGGCAAATTAACACACAAAGGAACAAGGCATTTCCTCCCAGGCCTGGAGAGCTGACTCCCTCCCTTCCACAAATATTTATGAGGCCCTTGCAAGTACTAATAGGCATTTTACTTTGCTAAGGATTTTTAATATTTTTCTAGGGAAACAGACAATCATTTTAACAGATTAAATTAATTAGGTTTTAGCTTGGTGAAGTGGCCTGATCAAATCTGAATTTTAGAAAGATCACTCTCATTGATGAGTGGAGAATGAACTAGAAGGGAGTTAGTGAGTCCAGGGAGGAGGGCAAAAGCAAAAAGGATAGTGCAATGATGCAGATGAGAGATGATGTTGGCAAGATAAGGAAGAGGCAGTGGAGATGGAAAGAAAAGACAGTTCCAGGAGATATTTATATTTGTGGGACTGATAGGACTTGGTGGTTGATTGAATGAAGTAGGGAGCAAAGAGTAAGTAGGAGGAGAAAAAGATTTCTTACAGTTTTCTCTGTGTGATATTCATGTGTCTAAAATGAAAGAGAAAGGGTAATTGATCAGCTAATATCAATCTATTAATCCAAAATGGAATGTGGCAAATGGGCAACTCAGTCAATGAGAGTTGTTACTCGGTGCCCAGAAGGCTCTTGGTGAGGGAGGTGCCAAATGCAGTCACCGGTGGGGCAAGAATGGTTCTTCAGGCCTCCAGACAATTGGCTGAAATCTCCCATAGAGATAGTCATAATTTTCTGCTCTTCAGGCAGCAATCTCGTACCTCAAAGGGAGTGTCCTAGATCGAGGACACAGGCATCCTGGCTAGTGGAAAGGGAGCGCGATGGGTCCTTTGGCATGGCGGGACCCAGATCAGGCACTCAGGACTTCTTCCAAGGCTTCTCTAGCCTATGAGGATTTGGTGGTATCCTGAGCAAATCCAGTTCCCAAGTTGGCTATACTGAGTGTTCTTCTCAGGACCATCTTTCTCAGTGGTGTCCAAGGAGGGGCCAGACCATCTGTCTTCCTCTAGGCATACCTCTCTGGCTAAACTGTCAATTCACTTTCAAACTAATAGTGATACCTATTTTGATGGCTTCAATTCACTGAGTACCAGCCTTCTTTTCTTTTTTTAATATTTATTTAATTTTGAGAGAGAGAGAGAGCGAGCAAGCAGGAGAGGGGCAGAGAGAAAGGGGGACAGAGAATCTGAAGTGGACTCTGCACTGACAGCAGAGAGCCTGATATGGGGCTCGAACTCACTAACTGTGAGATCATGACCTGAGCTGAAGTGGGACGCTTAACTGACTGAACCACCCAGGTGCCCCTAGTACCAGCTCTTTCTTAATAGAGTACTTGGGATATCACATACCTTATTGCATTTGCTTCTCACAACAGTTGTGCAAAAATGAGTATTCGATTCTAGAAGGATTTAAGCAAGTCACAGGGACCACCGGAGACCTGGGTTTCGAGGCTGTGCAGCCAAAAACATTGCCTCAAATCACAGAACCAAGCCAGTGGGGGCACTGTGGCAACTGCCACTAAACACTAGACACTGCAATTTGAAGACCAATGCTGACAGTGACATGGATACTGGAAGTCACTGCTGACACCACTACCACGGGCCACCCTGGAACTTGATCTTTCTGCCAGCAGCCAGAAAGACTGTCAGACATCTGCTACCATGTTGTTCCAACCATTTCATAGAAGAGAAACTGAGGCTCAGAGTAGTGAAATAACCTGCTTAAAATCACACAGTGAATAAGCTAGGATTTGACACCAGGTCTGGTTGACTGCAAAGTCCATGTTCTTTCCACTGTGTTTTGCTGTTGTAAATCACTTTATTTCCCCAGGCTGCTGCTTCGTCACCTGAAGTCTGGAGAAACAGTCTGGACCAGGTGATCACCAAGGTCCTCTGGCTCTAATAGGTTATAATTCAATTATTTCATATATTGCTGGTTATGGTCCCTGGATTGAGAAAGATCCCCTGAGAGGAACTAAGTACTTCCCATTTTCCTGAAATGGATTGGTGTTTATCATCTCCATATTAACAGAAGTCAAGAGTAGGTGTAGGAGCGAGGGGAGAACCAGATATAGGGAACACGCAAGGAAGATGCCTGCACATATATCGTGGTTATTTTTCTGTGGAGTTCCTAGAGACACATATCCTTCAATTGCCCATCAACATATGAATACTGGGGAGTGCCCCTAAAACCACATGTCAAAAATAAATACATTAATACAGTACTTTCCCCTTAACCCCACTAAAAATTCCTATTCTTCCTCCCATGTCTTCTAATCCTATACATGGAATTGCCATCTTCCTTCACTTTGTCTGCTTTAATCAGGTCATCAACTTCACTTGCATCTGGAGTGCCCTCCCTATGAGTCCTCACTATCCTCTCTGTTGTGACCTGGTCAAGGCCCTCATCTTCACCTTTCTGGGTATTGGCTTCCTATTAGGGCTTCTGTCTCTAGCCCCAACCTCTCTTGGTACTACCTTCTCTACAGGGCCACCAGTGTGACCCTCATAAAGCCTCCCCGCACCCCCCACCAAGTTAACTACAAAGATTCCACTGCTTACAGCAGTGCTACCCAAACCTTGTACTGTTTTCATGACTATGTCCATAGTCTCTTTCCACCCATATAAAGGTTTAGTATTCTTCTTGAATTCCAGTGGCTTTTCTTACTCCCAGCTTTAGCTTCTGTGCAAGAATATTTGTGAAGTCATAGTTTTAGCATTATCACTATTGTTTTTCCAAACACACATTAAAAATTACATAACAAAACAAAAATTTAGGTGTGTATGTTACCTAAGTCATCTAACATATCACTAATGGTATATTTTGAGAACCCTGGATACTGAACAAAGGTTAAATTCTTTTTAGTAAACTCCACCCCCAACAAGGGGGTCTCAAGCTCATGGCTCAGAAATCAAGGGTTGCATGCTCTAGACCCTGAGGTCAAGAGTCCCATGGTCTACTGACTGAGCCAGCCAGGCACCCTAAAGGTCAAATTCTTTTTATTTTTATCTTATTTTATCTTTATTAGTTTTTTTAATGTTTATGTATTGTTGAGAGAGAGAGAGAGAGAGAGAGAGAGAGAGAGAGCGCATAAGAAGGAAAGAGGCAGAGAGAGAGGGGGACAGAATCTGAAGTGGGCTCTGTGTTGACAGCAGACAGCCCGAGATTGGGCTCAAACTCATGAACCTCGAGATCATGACCTGAGCCAAAGTTGGATGCTTAACTGACTGAGCCACCCAGGTGCTGTCCCCTCAAAGGTCAAATTCTTATAACTTAAAAAAAAAAATATTTATTTTTGAGAGAGAGACAGAGACAGAGGATGAGCAGGGGAAGGGCAGAGAGAGAGGGAGACACAGAATCCAAAGCAGGTTCCAAGCTCTGAGCTGTCAGCACAGAGCCTGACTTGGGGCTCGAACTCATGAACTGTGAGATCAGAACATGAGCCAAAGTCAGACATTTAACCGACTGAGCTACCCAGGCACCCCAAAGTTCAAATTCTTAAGGCTGGCATTCAGAGCCCTCCCTGATCTGGTCCCAGTCTACTTTACACCCTTAATTCACAGACAGCCACATTCATAGAATGTTGCAGGCACAGGGTCCACTCTATATTTCCAGACACGCTGTGTTTTCAATCCTGCCTTAACTTTTTGCTATTTTCCCTAGGGCCTTCTCAAGTTTTTTTTTTTTTTTTAACTTTATAGTTTATTGTCAGGTTGGTTTCCATATAGCACCCAGTGCTCTTCCCCACAAGTGACCTCCACCAAGACCCTCACCCTCCATTACCTTTCCCCCTTCCCCTTCCCCCCTCAGTTTGTTTTCAGTATTCAAGAGTCTCTCGTGTCTTGTCTCCCTCCCTCTCCCTAACTCTTTTTCCTCCTTCCCCTCCCCATGGTCCTCTGTTGGGTTTCTCCTGTTAGACCTATGAGTGCAAACATATGGTATCTGTCCTTCGGGCCTTCTCAAGTTTTAAGGCCCGGCTAAATTATCAATTACCATGTGAAATCTCTGAACCTTCCAGACAGAATCAAGCTCCTTCCTCCCTTCTTTTCTTTCCCCCTCCCTCCCTCCCTTCCTTCCTTCCCTCCCTTCCTTCTTCTCTTCCTTTCCTTTTTTTCCCCTTGAGAATAATTTCTTCCTCTATGCTTCTAGCTACTCATACTCTGATGTGCGACTTAAATATCATTTTGCCTTCTAATATTTTACTTGATAATTTTCCCTACTGTAATTTAGAGTCCTTGGGGGAAACATTGCACAAATGGGGAACTGAGGAAAATATAATGAAAGGGCTGTTCATAAAGTTGTGGAAAGGGTTAAAGAATATCTTGGAGAGGGGTGAGATATTGAGTCTGGCTTCAGTGAGGAGCCAGTAGAAGGGGTGACCCCTAGGCCTAAAGGGGCAAGGGAAGGAAAGGTTATAAGAACCCAGAAAGACTGTAACTGCAGCTGTAGTTGAAGGAAAGGTCCTCCCAACAAGGTCTGTGGCCTCTGGTAACCATATGTGTGAGTCCAGGAGAGAGAACAGAAGTTAAACCCACAGAATCAGGAGAAATGGTACATTGTCATTTTAAATCACCAACGTTGTTGTTGTTGTTGTTTAAGTCATCTTTACTGCCGCCCAACATGGGGCTCAAACTGACAGCCCTGAGATCAAAAGTCACATGCTCTGCTGACAGAGCCAACCAGGTGCTCCTAGAACCCATACTTTTGATATAAACATAGTAAAAATGTTTTCACTTCTCTTTTTTTAAAAATGTTTTAATGTTTTATTTATTTTTGAGAGAGAGAGAGAGAGAGAGAGCATGAGCAGGGGAGGGTCAGAGAGAGAGGGAGACACAGAATCTGAAGGCAGGCTCCAGGCTCTCAGCTAGCTGTCAGCACAGAGCCTGACGCGGGGCTCGAACCCACGAACTACGAGATCATGACCTGAGCTGAAGCTGGATGCTCAACCGACCGAACCACCCAGGCACCCCTGTTTTCAGTTTTCATAGAGATACTTAAAACAGTTTTCTGGGAGCATTTGATCTTTGTTTTATCTCAGTTGTTTGAGATATAACAAAATATATGATGCTGTCACTGGAAATTTTATTGTAAGCCCATTTATCTACCATTAGAATAGTTTACTTCCTTTAGGTGATCCTATATTGGTGATCTTTGTATATCTGTGATATTTATAAAGTAACCATTTATGCATCACTCTTTAAGGTGTTTGATATTTAACAAACAAATATCTTGGTCCCGAGGTGTGCAGGTCTTATAGATCGGCTCACTGAACATTTACTCCTAATCACCTTCTCTTTTGTCTTCCTTTACTATAGAGAGTAGAAAGGAAAATGCCAAAATTTCCAGGCTCCCTTGCAGCTAGAGATGGCCATATAATAGTTTGGTTTAAGGAGATGGAGGTGAAAAAATCTGCTGTGAGATCTCTTCCTGTTTAAAAAGAAAAAGCCAGGGGCTCCTGGGTGGCTCAGTTGGTTAAGCATCTGACTTCAGCTCAGGTCATGATCTCACTATTTCTGAGTTTGAGTCCTGCATCGGGCTCTGTGCTGACAGCTCATGCTCTGTCTCTTTTTCTCTCTTAAAAATGAATAGACATTAACAATTTTTTTAAAAAGCCATAGGAAGAGAAAGCCTTTGTCTTAGCCCTTTTGCTTTCCTCCTGATTGAAAACAAGAGAATTTGAGAATGATTTAATAAAGAGACTATTTACAAAGGTGTGAGCAGGGTATAGGGAAACCACAGGGGTAGTATAGTACCCCAGGGTGAGTATCAGAGAAACTGTTATCACTGTAGGCCTGAAGTGGGCAGAGCAACTAGAAACAGAACAAGAGGTGTGGGGGTGGGGGGAGAGTTGGAGGAGTGACTTGAGGGGTGCTGGAACCTTCCAAAGGGGACATAGATACTCTCTTCCATCCATCTGATTTTCTGTGAGGGCTTTTCTTAGGCTGAACTCCACTGGGATCCAGGAATCTGGAAACAGTCTGTCTCCTGGAAACAAATCTGGTAGAAAAGAATAGAGAGTTGATCTGGAAAGACAAACAGCATAAAAGCCATCTCATTTATCTTTATATCTGTACTGCGCAACACATTATGAGAGTGTCTGGTACAAAGTAGGAGATGAATAAATTTTTTTTCATGTTTATTTATTTTTGAGAGAGAGAGAGAGAGAGAGAGAGAGAGAGATACAGAGCATGACCAGGGGAGGGGCAGAGAGAGAGGGAGACACAGGATCCCAAGCAGGCTCCAAGCTCTGAACTGTCAGCACAGAGCCCAACTCAGGCTTGAACCCATGAACGGTGAGATTATGACCTGAGCCGAAGTCGGCCGCTTAACTGAATAAGCCACCCAGGCACACCAGAGACGAATAAATTTTTATTGAATTTCATTGAATCCAGTTCTTTGTTCTACCCTGCATTGGTTAAGCCCCAATCTGGAATCTCCACCAACCTCACTTAGGCCAAATAATCCATCATAAAGTTGCTGGTCTGCAAGGAACTTCCTTTACCCAGTTGAAAAGGTATTTGGGTCCCTTTCTGAGGCCAGATTAAGTGGTTCTTTGAAACAACATTTGTAGATCTGGACTTTTTTTAAAAGCATTAGATAATTCCACAGTTATACAAATTCTGTCCTCCAGTACAATCTGACTGCTAAATACCAATTCATCAGGATCTTCCAGAAGAAATAACTTCTGTGTGCTATCTACATGGCTAAGTCTCAGTTTCCACATCTCTAAGATAAGGGTGATAATAGCTACTCATCATTCAAGTCTCAGGTACAAATGTCAACTCCTCAGGCTTTCTAGGATATCGTATAAAAGAAGAGGAGTACCACACCCCCATTACTCTCTAGTTCATTAATATATTGGGTCCCCCCCCTGCAGTTATTATTTTTTTGTTGTAGCTTATTTATGGTTTACTCTTAGATTGTTGGTCTTCTCCCAAAAGAATACTTGCTCCTTATGAGCAAAGACCTTGTCTGTCTGCTGCTGTGTTGTTGTGGTTTGCTGCTCTATTCCCAGCACCTAGAAGGGTACATAGGACATGATGGTTGTTTGATAAATATTGTTGATAATTGGATGAATAATACCAATTACCAACTTCAGGACTGTTGTGAATATTAAATGAGATAACGAAGACATGCACCTGGCACAAAGTAGAACTCTCTATAAATCTAGCCATTTTCTTTCTTCTTTTCCTCTCCCTTACCTCCTTATCCAGACTTTTAGCAAGTCAGATTGACCAGGTGCCCCTAGACCAAACTTCTTTACATAGCCTGGCCCCTGCCATCCTCTTGGACTTCGTCTGTTTAAGGTTGACTCTCTCTCTCTCTCTCTCTCTTTCTCCTCTTCTCCTGGAATTTAACAAATTTATATTCATCGTAGCTCATAGCACTGATGGATTCTTCTGTCAGAATTTGTTCTAGCTGGCTCTTTATTGTCTTTCAGATCTCAGTTTAAATGGGGCTTCCTTTGAGAGGAAGTATTACTAATGTAATGTGGTCATTTCTTATTATGCTGCCTTTTATAGCACTTAATTCTATCTAATATTTCCTTGTTTATATGTTTGTTTCTTCCACTAGGTTTTAAGCATTGTGAGTACAAAGACCTTGTCTGTCATGTTCACCGCTCTATCCCCAAAGCTAGAACAATGTCTGAAACATACAGTATGTGCTGGATAAATATTTGTTGAATAAATGAATGTCTTGATTATATTGATGACAACAAAACTTCAGATGACCTAGCCGCAAATTCAATAACTTTCTTGAGTTGCATTTCCGAAGATCCTGATAGACTGTGGAAACTGACAATAAAATATCTGGGGCTGAAGTCTTGGGGGAAGAAGAGATACTATATTGGAACTTGGGCCTTTTTTTCCCCTGTCCAAGGATCTCAGAGACTTTGCAAAAGGGAAGCCTAGAATCTTTTGACCAGAAATTCCAGCCAAGCCACACGGGTATTTTCCATCCACGATTCTTGATTCTTCGCAGCCACTTCTGCTAGATTGCAAATGCGCAAACACCTCTAGGACCCCGGGTTCCTTTCTGTTTCTTTATGAATGAACCGGCTCTAGTCTGCGCAGGCGCAGCTCCTGGTTCTCCAGCTCCACGTGAGGCCCACCCTTCCCTCCTGCTGGCGGCCCCGCCCTTATCCTTTCCAATGAACCAATGGCGAGCGGCCTGGGGGGCGGAGCCCGGAGCGGCGCGGCACTGTAGATCCCCCGGCGCCCGGCTCCCTCGCGTTAGTCTTGCTGTGTTGTGATCACATGGCCAGCTCCGGGCGCGGCGCTTGTTTTGGTTTCCCTCTAGCTTGCCCCTGGCAGCTTCGGGGTGAGCGACTTTCCTGTGCCGGTTGCTGCGCCTACCTTACACTCTGATCTCCCTTTCTTAGGGCTCTTTCAGCCCGCAGTTCTGCAAGCCCCTCGGGGCCGGCTACTGCGATGCCGTTAGTTCGCTACAGGAAGGTGGTCATCCTCGGGTACCGCTCTGTAGGTGAGTCTCCGCCGTGGGTAGAGCACCGACGCACCGCGGCTTTGTGGCCAGAGGAGGCGCGCTGTCGCGGGAACGCGACCCAGACAGGAATGGTGGCATCGTTAGAACGGGGCTGTAGGGCGAGGATTCAAAGGATGGAGGAGGAAAGGCTGGGGTGGTGGTAGTGTGTGGAGGGTTGCAGGAAGCAGGAGCACGTAAGGGTTAATGTGGGCTTGGTTGCGGGAACACCAGACTGGTCCTCAGTGTTACCCTGGGGACGGGGAAAGGATGGGGTCAGGATTTGATGATGGGGGCGCGGTCTGTGTGGGGCAAGTCGCAGGTGTCCGAGTGCGGGGCGACTTGATCCTAGGGGAATCTCGGATCTTCCCTGGGGTGGGGTGGGGAAAGGCGGCAGGAAAGGCTTCCTGCGGCGCTGCTGAATGCATCCGGTGGCCAGGGTGCAGAGACCTAAGGCGAAGAGGGTGAGGGTAGGCTAAGGGAAAACATTGCACGGCACCCACAGGCTAGGGTGCTAATTTGGGGTCCTCTTTAGTCCTGGGCCACAGCCCCCGAAAGGGCAGAGGATGTAAATGTGGATGGATGATTTGGATACAACTACCACTGCTTCCCACAGGGAAGACATCTTTGGCACATCAGTTTGTGGAAGGCGAGTTCCTGGAAGGCTATGATCCTACAGTGGAGAATAGTGAGTAGATTTCTCCCCTAGGGGTGGGGCAGGGAGGTCTTTGTTGCCCTATCTAGTTCTGTAATCTGGGATTTTCCTAGTGCCAACAGCTGATTTGATTACACCTTAAATCAAATCTTTTCTCTAGTAATCCTATTCTGTGAGTGGAGCTAGAGTGTGGATTTTGCAAGATACCGCGTCCAGGATGGTGTAGACATAGACAATAAGAACCCTAACATTGTCTTTGTAGCTGCCTGCAGAGCTCCCTAGACTTTGTCCATCTATATCACCCCTAGGGTTAAGAATGTATGGGGGCACACATTGCTAGCCCTACAAGCACCTCACAGTCAAGTTTTCTTTTCTTTTCAGCTTACAGCAAGATAGTGACTCTTGGCAAAGATGAGTTTCACCTACACCTGGTGGACACAGCAGGGCAGGTACCAGTTTGGGGTAGGGTATCTAAACGCGGCAATTCAGTTGTGGGAGATGAAGTCTGGTTGCCTCTGTGGCTCATTTGTAAAGTAGTATTAAGAGAAAAGCATTTTAGCAGAGGGTAGCGTGCAGTGCACATTGGAGCTACTCTGTAAATTCTTGTTGAATAGAAATGACTGGAATAGTGAGTGCCCTAGGGAGGGTCCCCAGGATGCAACCCACAAAGCTTTGCCACCTGAGTGTTACGTATCTAGGTATTGATGTTTCTGTTTCTTGTCAGGATGAGTACAGCATTCTGCCCTATTCATTCATCATTGGGGTCCATGGTTATGTGCTTGTGTATTCTGTCACCTCTCTGCATAGGTAAGTGACCAAGGTTATGAGTGGGGAACTTGGGAGGATCTGAGGGCTGTCCCAGAATTCGTTTATAGCTCCATTTCTTGTGTTTAAAGCTTCCAGGTCATTGAGAGTCTGTACCAAAAGCTACATGAAGGTCACGGCAAAACTCGGTAAGCGGGCCTGGGAGATAGAGATATAGTATGGGCATAAGGGGATGCAAGAGAGCAGAGGGTCCAAGTTAGGGAGGAAACCAGGACAGATCCTGTCTGATCTGATGGGGAGTTGTCCAGCCTTGATGTGAAGGAGGTTGGGGTCCATGCAGACTGGGAGGGGATCCTATTGTAACTGGTATTTCTTCACAGGCTGCCAGTGGTGCTAGTGGGGAACAAGGCAGATCTCTCTCCAGACAGGTACGGAGATCTCTATACCTCAAGGCAAAGGAAAGTGAGATGGACTAGGAATCAGTCAAGGCTCTAGTCCTGGCTCCGCCACTGACATCAACAGTTATTTCACCTCTTTTCCTTCTAACTTGAAGGTTAAGACAAGATAAATCCTTCTTTTTTTTATTATTTTAAAAATATTTATTTTTGTGAGGGGTGGGGGGGTGAGGGGCAGAGAGAGCAGGAGACACAGAATCTGAAGCAAGCTCCAGGCTCTGAGCTGTCAGCACAGAGCCTGACACGGGGCTCAAACTCATGAACTGTGAGATCATGACCTGAGCTGAAGTCGGATGCTTAACCTACTGAGCCACCCCACAAGAGGCTACAAGATAACCCTTCTGTTGCAAAAGCTATAATTTCATACTCAAGCCTCAGTCCTAGGCTTCTTTGTTTTCCTTATTTTCTCCTTCCCCAAGCCTCCTCCCAAACCTTGGAAGTGGAATGGGTCAGAGGAGGTCTAGATTCTATAAAGATTTTGCAGAGAACATGGGGACATTGCTGTCCTCCTTCTTCATGTCACAAATTTGCTTCTAGGGAGGTCCAAGCAGTTGAAGGGAAGAAGCTGGCAGAGTCCTGGGGTGCAACTTTTATGGAATCATCTGCTCGAGAGAATCAGGTGCTTGGCCTGAATATTGGGAAGGTGGTCGGGTAGCAGTGTTTTTCTTATGGCAATTCTTGGTCATGGGGATGGTGGGGGTGTGAGGTATATACCTCAGAGCGGGGTCATACAGTGGCAGTGAACTAACTTTGTTGTCCTGATTCTCTGTCCTTTGCAGCTGACTCGAGGCATCTTCACCAAAGTCATCCAGGAAATTGCCCGGGTAGAGAATTCCTATGGGCAAGAGCGCCGCTGCCATCTCATGTGAGCCCTCAGGCATTGGGTAGCTGCCTTGATTCTGCCCCTGGCACTTGCCAGGCTCCAGTGGGTGTAGGCCCTTAGGACTTCACGGGTATAGTTACCAGCTGTGTCCCCTGTCCTCTGGTCACACAGTGTGGTACCCTCATGTTTGCACACTTTTCCCAGGCTCCAGTGGCCTGGTTGTCAATGTTTACAATGGGGCAAGGATGTCTCATGGGCACTGGCCTCTAGTCCTCTGTTTTTGCTAAATGAATTGTTATAACCTGCAGGGTTGGGATATGAGTCCTAAGCATTCTTTATTCAGGACCCAGTCTTCTGTGCAGGTTTTGGGTGTTGGCTGGGTGAAGGGAGCTGGGGACTCCTGAAGTGGAGCTGGCTCCCTAGGGTAACAATGTATATATACAAATAAACTGAGAAATCTTTTTGTTGTTGACTTCTCTGTATGCGGGGAGAGCTCAAGGCCAGTATCTCCTTTTCCAAGGAATGGAGACTATGGCCTTTGGTGGGGAGTAAGGGCTAATTCTTTCCTCCTACCTCATTCCTATTCCTTACTCCTCACTTATTCAGAAGGACCATTACCCTAAAACTTTTACTTATTTTTTCCCCACTTTTCTTTTCTCCTAGGTTCTCCTGTACAGGTACCAGTTGGCTGCCACTCCCATCCCTTTATAGGCTCTCAAGGTCCCCTTAACTACAGAAACACCACCCTCTAGTGGCCAGCTGCCACATGCTGACCTAGCCTTCCTCCTGGGACCTTGGCATTTGCTGGCACTCAGAGAGAGGGTAGGGTTTGGGGAGGAAGGAAACCCCTCATCCTAGTGATGAAATAATTGAGAAGAAGGGTAGAGGCAGGGACTAAAGTGTTGGTGAAGATTTTGGTTTTCTAAAAGGGTTGAGTAAGGTAAGAAATAATGCCCCTGGTGTATATCAATCCTTCCATTCCCCATGTCCCCAGAGCCTTTCATTAAATGGATGTTCTTTGGTCTTTTCATTACCATTGGTGACCTTTTCACACCCTTCACACCTTTGGAATTATGTCACTCTTTTTAGGTGTCAAAAGGTATTGCTTCTACCCTTTCTTATTGACCGGCCATCTCAGTAGGAGGATGGACATTTCAGCTAGGAAGGATTGGTCCTATCTGCCTCTACTTTTCCTGCTTACCCCCCAGCCCCACAAGACCTAGGGTCTACCTGGCATAATATCTCCTCCAAGGATTTACAAGGGTTACTGGAATAGTACCATTCACAGGGAGAACACAGACTACTCTTGCCAACTGAGGGAGTCTGAAGTACTCTGTCAATGCACTTAGTTGGGGAGGAGGGGCAAAATCTTAGCTGTGACCTTGCTAGTGCCTGAGTCTAGGCTAGTTGGGCTTACAGTTGGGGTGATTGTTTGTCATCCTGGTTTTCAAAAGTTCTGTCAGCAGCTTTTGCAACTCTAATCCAGAATCTAAAATAAAAAGGCTGCTGGAAGGAGCATTCTCCAAAGAGCAATCTCAGTGGTTAAGGATTCTTTTTAGGGTGGTCACCCTCTTTCCTTTTCTTAAAATTAGGTCATTTGGCATAACTGACCTGGAATACTCAATATAGATTATCTGTCACCCTGTTGCCATTTCCATGAGGCCTGGGATAGACTTATAAATGTTTGAAGTTTTCTAAAAGTGTATCAAGCAATCTCAAAGTCCTGACAAAAATAATGAATAGTAGTTAATAGCTAGGTTGGATTACTTTTCCACTTAGCTGTGTGACCTTGCAGTCACTTAACCTCCCTGAGCCTCAATTTCTCATTTAGGAAGTGTAGTTAAATCTGCATAGGGTTGAGGTGAGAATTAAGTTGTGATATATGAAATGAAATGCTTAGAACAGTTTCTCATATATAATAAACTCTTAAGAAAGGTGGCTATTGTGATATCGGAGGTCTTTTTGGTGAAGGTCAGCCTCCCTGGCTCTGGATGTAGAGAGTAGGGAGGGACCCTCCATTTTCCACCTTCTGTCTTTTGGTTAATTTATTCACTATAGCTGGGACAGGTGTGGGGTTGCTGCTGGCTTTTTTTGCTGAAATAGACCTGAATGGTCAGTGCAGGGTACATGATACCAGTGTGTGGCTAGCACAGGGCATGCCTAGTTCTAATCCTTCCTATGACCCTGGCTAGTAGGGATTTAAAGGTTTTCTGCTCTGTTAATATGGAAGCCACAAGTCACATATGGCAATTTAAGTTTAATTTAGTATTAAAATTAAACAAAAAGTTCCTCAGTTGCACCACCTACATTTCAAAGTGTTCAATAGCTATATGCAGTAGCTATAGTATATTTCCATCACTGCAGAAAGTTCTATTGGACAGCATTGTAAACCCTTTCCCACAAAATCAGCCCTGCACCTGATTTACCTCTTTCTCCACATCCTCCTTAAAAATAATTTTTTATCATCTAAATATATACAATCCTAGGAAAACCTTGGCCATTGGTTTGAATCATGGATATCACTAGATGTAATTCGTTAGGAAATTTTACCTATTTTATTCAGCCTCAATCTCATCATCACAGAAACATAATTCTATATAGTTCATAAGGAGGGTGAGGAATAACTAAGAATATATAAAGTATCTAGCACATAGTTAATTTGTCTCTTTTTATTCATCCCGTGGTTACAGCTAATGCAGACAAGGCTTTCCAATCCTTTCGCATCCAGACTTACGGGGGTGTGTGGGGGAATGCCTGCAAGTAGAGTGTTTTGGGATCTTGTCTAGAGTAACAGTATTCCGGCCAGGTAGCAGAAAGGCTCCAAGGTACATCCCCTCTACTTACTAAAAAAAGGGAACACAGGCCCGGAGGGTCCCAAGAGAAAGACTAGGGGTGGGGGTGGGAGCACCCGGGGAAAGGAAGTAAACTCCACATTTATGTTTTGATGGGGGGAGGTGTGTGTGGTGATTGTGGTAGCACTGAGTCTTCTTTCCTCACGAGGGGGTTTGAGAGCCACAAGGAACGACTAGGGATTCCTACCGCTTTCCTTAGGGCGCCCGAACGTGGCAAGAACCCACCCTTTGCAGCGCCAAGCGCCGTGCCTCACTTTCTCCATTTGCGGACTCCAGTTCCCAGGATGCAGAGCAGCGGCCAATCTCCTGGCTCTTCTTCCATCCCCCTCCCGGGAAAGATTGCCCCTGGCCAAGGCAAAAGGGCTGGTGGAGTTTCAGGGACTGAGAACTGTAAGGGAGCGGAACTAGAAAGTAGCCGGAGTCCTCGTTTCAAAATCCGGTCAGTGAAGTAGGCAGGTCCAGGGCCGGGGCGCAGAGGAGGGGGGCTTCATTCCCACGTGTCTGCACAGCGGCCGGCCCGGCGCAGTCGGGGTTAACCCGAGGCGGAGGGTTCCCGCAGCGTGTGCGTAGAACTGCAGAGTCACAGCCTTTCCTCCGAGAGGGCCGTATCCCTCCGCCGCTCCGCTCCAACACAAAATAGGGCCGCGTCTTCTCCTTTCTCCGCTTCTCGAGTGGGGTTCCCCAGGCAAAAGGGCCCCCCGGATCTTGCACCGGAGGCTTCCTGAATCTCTACGACCGCTGCCGAGATCTCGGGCCAGGAAATAGCTCCTTCGCAGGAACCACCCTACCGGCCGAACAGGAGGCGGAGGGGGGGGGAGGCGGAGCGGCGCCGCGCTGCACTACTTTCCTCTCCGGTTGCAAATGGCTGCCTCGTTCCCCACTTTCCGCTCAGTTTCCTGACCCCCCGGTGCCGGGAGCCGGGGTTGGGCCATGCACCTCTAGGCCCCCCGCGATCACAGCCAGCCGGGGGTCGAGGGGGTGCCGCCGATCAGAGCGGGCCAGGCCGGGGGCGGGGCAGCTCCCGAGGCCAGAGGGGAAGGGAGGCGAGCGCAGGGCCTGGAGCGGCCGGAGGGGAGCGGGCAGAGGGCTCGCACCGCCCGCCCCTTCCTCTTCCTCGCCCACCTACCCTCCTCCCTTCCCCGGGGGGGAGCAGAAGGTGGGGGGCTCGAAGCCTCAGAGGGCGAGCGCTCGGGGTCGAGGAGCCCGGCGCTGGGTGTGTGTCAGGTTCAGCCCCGCGGCCCCGCCGGCTCCGCGTCGCCGTAGCTTGCGCGGCCCCGGGGCGCCGGCCCGGGCGGGGAGAGGGGCTCGGCGCTCCAGCGAGGGTCTCACGTTCCATCCGGGCCCGGCGCGGGGCGGCGCGGCATTCCTTCCGGGCTGCTGGGGAGGCGCCTAGACGTTCCATCTGGAGAGCCTCGACGTTCCGCCCGAGCCCGGCGCGGGCGGCCGGGGCGCTGGCCCGGCCCTAGGACTGAGAGGCCGCCCGGCGACGCGGATGCGGAGCCTGCTCGCCCAAGATCAAAGCCACCGGTGCTCTCTTTGTGTCCGCTCGGGATTCGCCGCCCTGGGGCTGTCCATGGAAACCTAAACTGCTGGAACCCGAGGCAGAGAACCCCTCTTTGGCTTCTTGCGTTTTTTTTGGGGGAGGAGGGTGGCCACTCCGACCTGGATTTACCGTTCTTGGCCCCCCTAAGCCCCCCCGTGCGGGGGGCGGCTGTGATCGCTCTGGCGGTTGGAGGTCGGGGAGCGGCCCGGGCTCTGGCCATGTTCTCGGATGAGGATTTCTGGATCGCCCTGTGAAGAGGTGAGTGAAGTCTGCCCGGCCAGGGCCCAGAAAGGGTTGGACTGGGGGCATAGCCAGATGGACTATCTTGGCCGGAGCTGGCCTTTAGGTTGGAGAAAGGGGTGCCAGAGCTGAGGAGGGTTCCTTTGGCAGTGTCTGTCAAGGGAACCTGAGCCAGTCGCCAGGGCAGAACTGAGGCCTGGTGTCTTGGGGTGTGCCTCTTTAAAGACTGGGGGTTCAGGGAACCACGGGAGTTTGGGAACCTGGCCAGATCGCCTTTCTGCTTGTTTATTTTTGTGTTGGGGGGAGCTCTGCTAAACTAGGACCCAGGCCCTGATGCCAGCACCAATCCTAGTTGGCTGCTTCTCCCTCAGGGTTCCTTGTGGGCCTTGGGAACAGAACAACTTTGGGAGGGAGGATAGAGTGCCACTGCCAGGTCAGACTTACTGCCAGGTTGGACTTTAAGGTTGTTCTTGCCCATCCGGGCACCCAGAGCAGTCTCTGGGAGGCTCCAGGAACCCTAGATCTTTCACCAGGCCTTATTTCACTGTGCAGAGGGAGAGTGTGTGGAAATTAACTAGTGTAATGAAGGGGGTGGCTGGGGCAAGAAGGAGGCGGGGCTGGGGGCAGCTCTGGCCTTGCTGTTCAACTTTAAACTGCCCCTGCCTGACAAAGTGACCCCAGCAAGGCCTAGTGCTGTCTTAGCCTGCTTTGCCTCCCCTCCTCTGGGGATGGACATAATCTCTCGGGGATTATAGAGTAGGCCGTTGAGATTTGCTCCCTGCAAATGTGGGCTGCAAAAAAATGGCTTTTGTCTCCCGCTTTCTCTGGCCCTGGTGTGGAGAGCTGGTCGCCCATAAGTCCCTGGCCAATCCCACAGGCCCCTCCCAGACCTCTCCAAACCCTTTTCAATCAGGGAATGTTAACTGGTCCTCTGATCCTGTCCCAAGCCTGCAGAATAGGGTGGCCTGTCCGTCTTTGGAAGAGAAATGGCCTGATCAGAGCTGTTGCAGCCGAAGCCTGTGTTTCCAGCCCTGGCAGGAGGTGTTGGGGAGAAGGGGTGTGTATATGAGTGCATGAAGGTGCAGCGTGAGCCTCATGCCTCTGAGCCCTGGGCTGGGACAGCCCCTCTCACAGCTGTCATGCTGCCCAGCAGGGATTTGGCTAGTGTGTTTTGCTCCCTCACTCCACCCCCTCCAACATACATAGGCTAGATCTCTTCTAGCCTGATCTTGGAGAAAATAGGGGGTTTGCCCTTGACAAACTTCTGGGTGGTAACCCTGAGATGAGAGGTGCTACAGGGGTGGTGGAGTGAGGCTAGCTGTCACCCATGCTCTTTGCCACTGCCGCCTCTGGAGGGTCTCTCCTGTTATCTGTCTCCAAAGAGCAGACCTCTCCTTGTTAGCTGTGGCTGACCCCAAGATAACCCAGGGACAGTCGTGAGGGTCCACGGGGCCACTGTTGCCGTTTGGATTCTTCCTGGAGGGCTGGCCCAAAATGGGGGTGGGGAGAGGTGTGGTTTGATTCTCAGGCTGGGAACCAGGAAGTCCTGAGTCCTACAGAAGAGCTGTTCACTCAAGGGCCTACCTCAGCCTTTCACCTCTCCAAGCTTCCATTTCCCCTTTGGCTGGGAAAATGGAGTTAAAACTATTGGTCTGGGATGGTGGCAGGGAGGAGAGTGGGTTGAGATGAATCCCTGTCTTCTTCCTTGCTGTTTTGGGCCTCTTAGGCCCAGGGCTAAGGGAAGCCAGCACAGTTTTACCTCCCAGATCTGTACTTCTTTGGGATCTCTAGTTCCCCAGAGGAAGCCTGGCTAGGCATTAACCCAACTGAGATCCAGGGAAAAACCCTTGGTGTATATGTATGCATGTATGTGATTTCTGGCTGTGAATGATGGGACAGGGGAACCTGTGGTCTTTATTTGTTTAGCTGTGTTCAGGAGCCTGGCAACTGGGACTTGGCTTTGGGGCACAGGTGCTAGAATGCAGGGGTAGAGAAATGGAGCCCTGGCTTCTTGGAGGTGCCCCTAGATTGTTTTTGGTACAGCTTGGAGAACACTCTATTTTTTGCTTCTTAGTCTATCTTTCATGGGCCCATGAATGAGGCCGGGGCTTTAGAGGATGTTGGTACTCTGTCTTCCAAGGCTGGACGAAGGTGGTTTCTGTATCTCCCCAAGCAGTGGCAGCCTTACCAGCTTGAGAGGGCTGCGCTTGGGGGAGGGCAGAGGAATTTGTCCCTCTGGCCTTGTGTGAGGCAGTCCTCCTCCCACCTACTGTATTATCACTGTTGCTTTTTATTTCTTACTGTTTGTGACTCCTTTGGCCTCAACTTTGAGAGCAGAGCTTGTAGAGAATCTTTGGAGGTATGTAGTGGTAAGGTGCAGTAAGATGCACACATTTAGGAAACTTTGAAGTCTTTGGGTGTGGTCGGACCTTGAACGACTGAATGGGAAGAGAGGGCTAGCTGGTGCCCTAACCTCCAACCCCTACTTCCCAACAGTGGCTTCTAAGAGCCCCTTGAAGTTCCAGAGCAGCTTTTCTGTGGGCTGGCCAGATGACCACCCTACTTTCCTTTCAGGTGTGGTAGTGTGGACAGGTGTGGGAAAGAGATGACCAGGGAATGGAGGTAACAGGTATCAGGTGATACTTCACTTTCCCAATCTAGTAGATTCTGATAGTATGAAGGCAAAAAAGTAAAACAAAATTTCTTTTCCTGTGATATGTCACAGAAGGTGCATTGCCAGTCTCTGGAAATGGAGGGTGAGCTCAGGGGAAGAGAACTGATATTGTGGTTCTTAGGTAATTGATTCATCAATCCTAGGCACTTTTGAGGGTTCCCCCATCTCATCCGCCCCAGTCACTCAATCCCAGTGGCTGACCACTGGGGTAGTTGGTTTGGGAAGAGAGTCTTGTCCTTACTAAGGTTGGTGTGATCTCTCTGGTTAAATAATAGGAGTGGAAAAGGTAATAAAGGAGTGGAAAGATAAATTTCTCAAACTTTTATTTAGAGTTCTGTTTTAGGGATCCCCCCATGCCCCCACCTTCCTTAGGAACATACTTTCTTTTCTCTGCTTAAGCCCCTGTCCCTCCCATTTAGAGCTGCTGCTTTCTCCCTTTTTCTTTTTTAAAACTTTTTAACGTTTATTTTTGAGAGAGAGAGAGAGAGAGAGAGAGAGAGAGAGAGAGAGAAAATGAATGTGTGGGGGAGGAGCAGAGAGAGACAGAGACACAGAATTCAACCAGGCTCCAGTCTCTGAGCTGTCAGCACAGAGCCCAGCACGGGGCTCGAACCCACTAACTGTGAGATCATGACCTGAGCCGAAATCGGACGCTTAACCGACTGAGCCACCCAGGCGCCCCTCTCCCTTTTTCTATACGATGACTTTCTTCTTCTTCACCTCAGTAACTTCACTTTTCTCTTTTTTGTATTGTGCTTAGTTCCCTCTGAGGTTTAGGAAAATATGTTCAAAGGGTGGGTCTCACCCTTCTTAGGTATAACTTTTAGATTGTTTCATTTAGTTCTGGTATGGGCAGGAGTATCTTAGAAGAGGGGACCGTTATCCCCCACCCCCATAGTGTGTGTGGAAACCCTGCTTTACGGAAGAGGAAGGAAGCTACCCTGCTATGCTGTGTCCTCCCCGGTTTAGAACTCCTCTAAGTGGCAGTGTGCTTCCTGAGACTACAACTCCCAGCATGCCTAGCCTCAAGCCTAGCTACACATGCTCAGTAACTCTTAAGGCCCACTTCTGTTAACTACTAGGGACATCTGAGGAGGAAGGGCAGTTAGCGTTGCTAAGGGCAACGACCTGAGGCCTTCAGGCTGGGTGAGATCTTGAGCTCTGTCACAGCAGGGGGGTGGGGGCTGAGCTGGATTTGGATGGGCCATGGGTAGAAATTGGGGAGTTTCTTCTGTTGTGATTGGGATCTCCTGGTTGAAACTGGTGGAGGTGGAGGAGATCCATCCATAACTAGGCTTTAGTCCCAGTAATGTATTCCATACACTGTAAGACCCCAGACTCTGTCTCTGGGAGAGGGATTTTGACTGGATTCAGACGTCTTGGGTTATGGCTACCTCTGGGATGGTAGCTGACTTACATCTGAAGAAGAAGGCCAGGGAATAGGGCACACCAGGAGCCAAGAACTCAGACGTGAAGCAAAGGGCAGTACTAGATATAGATTGGATGTGCTTCTCGTTGGATGCTGTTGCCCTGGGAACTTTGACACAGGAGGTAGGAAGTGGGATAGGGGAGTGGATCTCCTGAGAATCCAGAGTGGGAGAATAGGGTATGTGTTTATCTGGGGAGGAAGTAGACAGTGGATAAGGGTTAGGGAGAAAGACTGTCCTTGTCACTAGAACAGGAGTTTGTACGTATGGCTTTGCTCTGCTTTCTCTAAAGTAGTTACCAGTAGCTGCCTTCCTCCTAGGATGCTAAGAAAAGTGTTTAGTGGGGAGACTTACTAGACATATAGATCTTTCTTTTGGCTCTGACAGGTCTCCCCGAGAGGGCCCTGCCCAGTCGGAGAGAGGGATGGACAGCCAGAAGCCGCCTGGTGAGGATAAAGATTCAGAACCGGCAGGTGAGTAGGGCAAATTCTGGGTTTGCTGGCAGCGGTCTGCCCTTCCCAGGCAACCTTAGGTTTCTGGCCCTGGCACGAGGACAGGAGCTAAGTCTGTCTAATAGACAGGTAATTGAAGGACTTTGTTCTTTGGAGCAAAAGTCAAATTGCCACCACTGTAATTCACCAAGGGTTTTGGTTAATCTCATGGGTCTGATGAGTGAACTAGTATTTTTTTTTTTTTAATTGAAGTTAGTTAACATATAGTGTAGTATTGGTTTCAGGAGTAGAAATTAGTGATTCATTATTTACATATGACACCCAGTTCTCATCCCAACAAGTGCCCTCTTTAATGCCCATCACCCATTTAACCCATCTGCCCCCCCTACCTCCCCTCCAGCAATTCTCAGTTTGTTCTGTGTATTTAAGAGTCTCTTATGGTTTACCTAGGCTAGTGTTATGTAGAAAATGATGGATGATGCTTGCTTTTCTGTTCATTCAGCTGATGGACCTGCAGCCTCTGAGGAGTCAGGCACCACTGAGCCAGACCTTCCCAACCCACATGGGGGGGAGGTCTCTGTGCCCAGTTCTGGAGGTCCTAGGCTTCAGGAGCCTCCCCAGGACTGCAGGTAACTAGTTTGGGGAAATGAGGATGTAAAGCCACACAAAGATTTGATTTGAGAGTCTGGGCTTTCAAGGAGGAACATTTAGGAAGATGAGTGTTTGGGAATCAGAGGCATGCCAAGTCATGGGGATGTTAGGAGTGGCTTTGGGCAGGGTCCTGGCATGGTGCTGATGCTTGTGTGTCCACAGTGGGGGTCCAGTGCGGCGTTGTGCTCTCTGTAACTGCGGGGAGCCCAGTCTACATGGGCAGCGGGAGCTACGGCGCTTTGAGTTGCCATTTGACTGGCCCCAGTGTCCAGTGGTGTCCCCTGGGGGGAACCCAGGGCCCAATGAGACAGCGCTGGCCTGTGAGGACCTGTCACAGATTGGTTTCCCTGAGGGCCTGACACCTGCCCACCTAGGAGAACCTGGAGGTAAGTGAGGAGAGGTGAGGTAGCTGACTTGGGCAGGAAAGGGGGTAGGGGCTGGATTGTCCTGATTACCTTTCTGCTAACTCTTTCCTTTCTGTTTATCCTTTTCCCTTATAAAGGGTCCTGCTGGGCTCACCATTGGTGTGCTGCATGGTCGGCAGGCGTATGGGGGCAGGAGGGCCCAGAACTATGTGGTGTGGACAAGGCCATCTTCTCAGGGATCTCACAGGTGGGGCTGGGGCCAAGGGATTGCATAGGCAAAGGGTAGAGCGAGCAGGGCTGGTGGGCTTCTGAGAGGCGAGAATGAGAAGGGCAGTGGGTAGATGGAGGCAGAGCTAGTACCTGACATATTGCTCTGGAGAGAGCTGCTGGCACTGACACTTTGTCTCCACCCTGGCAGCGCTGCTCCCACTGCACCAGACGTGGTGCCTCCATCCCTTGCCGCTCACCCGGATGTCCACGGCTTTACCACTTCCCCTGTGCAACTGCCAGCGGTTCCTTCTTATCCATGAAAACACTGCAGCTGCTATGCCCAGAGCACAGTGAGGGGGCTGCACATCTGGGTAAGCAGTCCTGCCCTCTGGACACAGGGCAAATAAGGAGCCAAGTGTGCCTGGGGTTTTTGTGTGTCTGTATGCCCTGCTAAAATAGATGTGAACTCTGTGAGCACAGGGACTTTTCCTGTCTTGTTTTCCACGGTGTGTGCAGAACCTTGAAGAGTGCCTTGCATATATTGGGCAAATACCCAGTAACTATCTGTTGTTTGTTCATTCTGTGTCTATGGAATGCCTGTTATGTAGAGAGCACTGTGCTGAGTCCTGCAAGGAATCCACAGCTGACCTATGTTCTCTGTCTCTTCCCACTATAGAGGAGGCTCGTTGTGCGGTATGTGAGGGGCCGGGGGAGTTGTGTGACCTGTTCTTCTGTACCAGCTGTGGGCATCACTATCACGGGGCCTGCCTGGACACTGCTCTGACTGCCCGCAAGCGTGCTGGCTGGCAGTGCCCTGAATGCAAAGTGTGCCAAGCCTGCAGGTAAGAATAGGAGGGCAGGAGAGAAACCTTAGGTGAAGCACAGGTTAGGGATGAAAATGAGGGCAGGAAGGATCTGTTATGTGCCCTCTGTGCCTGCAGGAAACCTGGGAATGACTCTAAGATGTTGGTCTGTGAGACGTGTGACAAAGGATACCACACCTTCTGCCTAAAACCACCAATGGACGAACTGCCTGCTCACTCTTGGAAGTGCAAGGTGATTTTCTCTCTGATTCTGCCTTACTCTCTGTAATCCTACCTCCTGTCACCTCTCGTTTCCCTGTTGCGATGAGCCCTGTGCTCTCCTCCAGTCCACTCTCTGACCAGTGTGCCTGTTTTGCTTGCTTACTTCCCCTAGGCATGCCGGGTATGCCGGGCCTGTGGGGCAGGCTCAGCAGAGCTGAATCCCAACTCTGAGTGGTTTGAGAATTACTCGCTCTGTCACCGCTGTCACAAAGCCCAAGGAGGACAGCCTGTCAGTTCTCTTGCTGAGCAGCATCCCCCTGTCTGTAGCAGGTAAGCAACACGGACTGGAGGAGATTGGGATGGCAGTTTGGAAGTACTGAGACTGGCAGGGGCCATGTTAAAGCAAGTTGACTTTGAGAGGGGAGCCCCAAGGGGGGCAGTACGATCCGTAGCCTTCATGCCTCGCCCCAGTGTGCTGTCTAGGAGCTGATAGCTGATGAGAGCCCTGGTGCCTGCTCCCCTGTACCCTTTGCAGGTTCTCACCCCCAGAGCCTGGTGATACCCCCACTGATGAGCCCGAAGCTCAGTATGTTGCATGCCAAGGGCAGCCAAAGGGCGGGCACGTGACCTCTATGCAACCCAAGGAACCGGGGCCCCTGCAATGTGAAGCCAAACCACTAGGTGAGTAGGGTTTGAGGGTTCCTGAAAGTAATTCCTGTCTGGTCTGTGGCAAGGGACAATTTCTGCTTTGCCTTAAACCCTGTACTTGTGATGGAGTAGAGGTGGGCTAGGTGGGAGCATAGTGTGTTATGTCTGCAGGGAGAGCAGGGGCCCAACTTGAGCCCCAGTTGGAGGCCCCCCTAAATGAGGAGATGCCACTGCTGCCCCCACCTGAGGAGTCGCCCCTGTCCCCACCACCTGAGGAATCGCCCACATCCCCACCGCCTGAGGCATCGCGCCTGTCCCCACCACCTGAGGAATCACCCCTCTCTCCACCGCCTGAGGAGTCTCCTCTGTCTCCTCCACCTGAGTCATCACCTTTTTCTCCACTGGAGGAGTCACCGTTCTCTCCACCAGAGGAGTCCCCTCCATCTCCGCAACTCGAGACCCCCCTATCTCCACCGCCTGAAGCATCACCCCTGTCCCCACCATTTGAAGAGTCTCCCCTGTCCCCCCCTCCTGAGGAGTTGCCTACTTCCCCACCTCCTGAAGCATCTCGCCTGTCTCCACCACCTGAGGAGTCACCTATGTCCCCTCCACCTGAAGAATCACCCATGTCTCCACCACCTGAGGCATCTCGTCTGTTCCCCCCATTTGAAGAATCACCCCTGTCCCCTCCACCAGAGGAGTCTCCTCTCTCCCCACCACCTGAGGCATCACGTCTGTCCCCACCACCTGAGGATTCGCCCATGTCCCCACCACCTGAAGACTCGCCTATGTCCCCCCCACCTGAGGTATCATGCCTATCCCCCCTGCCTGAGGTGTCATGCCTGTCCCCACCACCTGAGGAATCCCCCCTGTCCCCACCACCCGAGGAGTCTCCCACGTCTCCTCCACCTGAGGCTTCACGCCTGTTCCCGCCGCCTGAGGACTCCCCCGCTTCCCCACCACCCGAAGACTCACCTGCTTCTCCGCCCCCGGAGGAGTTGCTCATGACCCTACCGCTGGAGGAATCGTCCCTGTTGCCACTGCCTGAGGAGTCACAACTCTGCCCCCGACCTGAGGAGCCGTGTCTGTCCCCTCGGCCTGAAGAGCCGTGCCCGTCCCCTCGGTCTGAGGAACCGCGCCTGTCCCCTCGGCCTGAGGAGCCGCGCCTGTCCCCTCGGCCCGAGGAGCCGCGCCTGTCCCCTGCACTTGAGGAACCGCGCTTGTCCCCCGCGCCTGAGGAGCTGCATCTATCCCCTCCGCTTCAGGAGCCACACCTGTCTCCCCAGCCTGAGAAGCCATGCCTGTCCCCTGCCCCTGAGGAGCTGTGTCTGTCTCCCCGGCCTGAGGAACCCTGTCTGTCCCCCCGGCCTGAGGAGCCACTCCTGTCCCCCCGGCCTGAGGAGCCACTCCTGTCCCCCCGGCCTGAGGAGCCACGCCTGTCCCCCCGGCCTGAGGAGCCACGCCTGTCCCCCCGGCCTGAGGAGCCATGCCTGTCCCCCCGGCCTGAGGAGCCGCAACTGTCCCCCGTGCCTGAGGAGCTGCGCCTGTCCCCCGGGCCTGAGGAGCCGCGCCTGTCCCCCCGGCCTGAGGAGCTGCCCCTGTCCCCCCGGCCTGAGGAGTTGCGCTTGTCCCCCCAGCCTGAGGAACCGCGCCTGTCCCCTCGACCTGAGGAGCCCCCTGAGGAGCCAGGCCTATGCCCTGCACCTGAGGAATTGCCCTTGTTCCTCCCACCTGGGGAGCCACCTTTATCCCCCTTGCTTGGAGAGCCGGCCCTGTCTGAGCCTGGGGAACCACCTCTGTCCCCTCTACCTGAGGAGTTACCATTGTCCCCATCTGGGGAGCCATCTTTGTCACCTCAGCTGATGCCACCAGGTAAGGGGATGTTAGTCCTCCTTTGTCTGGGACAGCCTTACTCCTTTATGGTACATCTAATCTCAGAGTCTCCCTTTTTCTCTTTCCAGATCCTCTTCCTCCTCCACTCTCACCCATTATTACAGCTGTGGCCCCGCCGGCCCTGTCTCCTTTGGGGGAGTTAGAGTACCCCTTTGGTGCCAAAGGGGACAGTGACCCTGAGTCGCCATTGGCTGCCCCCATCCTAGAGACACCCATCAGCCCTCCACCAGAAGCTAACTGCACTGACCCTGAGCCTGTGCCCCCTATGATCCTTCCCCCATCTCCAGGCTCCCCAATGGGACCAGCTTCTCCCATCCTGATGGAACCCCTTCCCCCTCAGTGTTCTCCACTCCTGCAGCATTCCCTGCCTCCCCAAAACTCCCCTCCTTCCCGGTGCTCTCCTCCTGCTCTGCCACGCTCCATTCCCTCCCCGCTGAGTCCCATGGAGAAGGCATTGGAGGTCTCAGATGAGGCTGAGCCACGTGAGATGGAGACAGAGAAAGTCCCAGAACCTGAGTGCCCAGCCTTGGAACCCAGCCCTACTAGTCCTCTCCCCTCCCCCATGGGGAACCTTTCCTGCCCTGCACCCAGCCCTGCCCCAGCTCTGGATGACTTCTCTGGTCTGGGGGAAGATACAGCCCCTCTGGATGGGACTGACACTCCTGGTTCACAGCCAGAGGCCGGACAGACCCCTGGCAGTTTGGCTAGTGAACTTAAGGGTTCTCCTGTGCTCCTGGACCCCGAGGAGCTGGCCCCTGTGACCCCTATGGAGGTCTATGGCCCAGAATGCAAGCAGGCAGGGCAGGGTTCACCCTGTGAAGAGCAAGAGGAGCCACGTGCACCAGTGGCTCCTACCCCACCAACTCTCATCAAATCCGACATCGTTAATGAGATCTCCAATCTGAGCCAGGGTGATGCCAGTGCCAGTTTTCCTGGCTCCGAGCCTCTGCTAGGCTCTCCCGACCCCGAGGGGGGCGGCTCCTTATCCATGGAGCTGGGGGTATCTACAGACGTTAGTCCAGCCCGAGATGAGGGCTCCTTGCGACTCTGTACTGACTCGCTGCCAGAGACTGACGACTCGCTACTGTGCGATGCTGGGACAGCTATTGGCGGAGGCAAAGCCGAGGGGGACAAGGGGAGGCGGCGCAGCTCCCCAGCTCGTTCCCGCATCAAACAGGTGAGGGGCCATCCAGCCACTGGTTGTGGTCATTGTGATGCCAATGTCAGGGGTGTGGTCCTGTGTCATGGATAGCTTTCCACCTGGTTTACTGAATCCTAGACTCTCAGAGATCTTTTAGTTCATCCTCTTTGTTAAGGGAAATACTCATACATATAGAGGGAAGTGAGTTGCCTGGGTTCGCGGTTACCCAGTAAGAGAATAAGGACTAGAAATTCAGGTCTCTCTAGCCAGTGTTTTTCTCATTGCGCCCTGTTGGCCACTTTCTCCTTGGGACGGTGGAATAGTTTGAGCTGGAGCTATCTACCTGTCGCTGAGAGCTTGGCTTTTCCCCTGCCCTGAGTAGGACTCCTGGGCCTTATCACCTGTTATGCCCTGTCCGTTCATCTCTCCCCTTCCCCCCGAGCCTGTAGACCCGACACACTACAGGATTACAAACTCCTGACTTGCCCTTGTAATCATCCTCTTCCGTCCCTCAGGGTCGCAGCAGTAGTTTCCCAGGAAGACGCCGGCCACGTGGAGGAGCACATGGAGGACGCGGGAGAGGACGGGCCCGGCTAAAATCAACTACTTCTTCCATTGAGACTCTGGTAGTAAGGAGAGGCTTCCCATTTCCCAAACATGCTTCAGCTGGCCCCTTCAAGATTAAACACCCTTTAAATCCCTGCACGCCCACCTACCTGCTTGTTAGCCTAGGGCCTGTCCAGCTATGTCTGTGCTTCTGTCCACCTGGCCCCCAGGCTTCTCTGAAATCTCTGCTGTTGGGCTGAGGCCCAGTTTGGGAGCTGGGGTGTTCTTCTGCTTCTTAGTCCTGGCTCCTGGCCTTCATCTTAGCCAGGGGTTCACGCCTCCTTCCCCCAACACCAAAGAGGAAAGCGGCTTAGTGGGGGCAGATTTAGCTGCCTCACTTGCCACAACTCTCTGCCTGTAAGGTTGCTGATATCGATAGCTCTCCCAGCAAAGAGGAAGAAGATGACGATGACGACACCATGCAAAATACTGTGGTTCTCTTCTCCAACACAGACAAGTTTGTCCTAATGCAGGTACTGTACTTGCCTGGTGTAGTTCCATCCTCAGCACTGAGATCTGGCAGACCCAACGTTGGCTGTGCATATTTTGGTGGGAGGGTAAATGGAGAAAACCAAACCGAGGACCTGTTTCTGGGGCTACCCAGCTAATGAGAAAACACAGTGAATCAGGATCATGTTGTTCATTTGTTTGTCCATCCATCAGATGTCTCTTTAGTGTCTCCTCTGGGCTGGGCACTGAGCTAGTAGCAAGGAGTATAGCCATGAAAAACGCAGAAATGATCTCTGCCCTATTGAAGCTTATAGCCTAGGGAATTTCGTGTATGTTCCCACCTGAATAATCTCAAAGCTGATAGAATTTGTCAGATATATTACTCTCTCATCCTGACCAGTCTTTACCCTTCTTACCTTCCTTTCACTTCTTCCTTTTACCCATGTCAGGGTGTACCAATTCAAATGCCCTGGTCAGATGAGCAAGGCATACTAGGAAGGAACAGGCCCGTGATGGCTAAGTGTCCTAACCACGGGGGGTAGGATTTTGGTTTCCTGACTCCCCCCCCCCCCCCTTTCAGATTAGTGTTGTAGTTGGTTGCTGGGTCTGAGAGGGATTCAAGAGGCCAGGTTGGACGTTCAGGTTTCTCTGTGTTTCTCTAGGACATGTGCGTGGTATGTGGCAGCTTTGGGCGGGGAGCAGAGGGCCACCTCCTTGCCTGTTCCCAGTGTTCTCAGTGCTATCACCCTTACTGTGTCAACAGCAAGGTGAGTTCAAGGGCCAAGACACCTGGACTGGGAAATGGGGTCAGTTATTTCTTACATTAGGCCCCCGTTCTGGTCACACTACATGATTTATTTTTAAATTTTTAAATTTGAGTATAATTGATACTTGTTCACACTACTTAAAATGGCCATTGGTCATGGAAGTTACTTATCAGTCACTAGTGGTTACAAACTCATCTTGGGGCAAAGTACTTTGGAAATCGTGGTGGTTTTTATTAAGTTTCTTTGTCGTAGATCATGATTGGTATAATTTCATCTATCGTCTAACTTGTGAAAAACTTTACTAGTAGAAAACATGATATGGCCTGGAGGTAAAGTACAAAATCAAAATCATAAGCACGTGTCTGCAAAGAGAAAACAATGTTTTTGACCCAAGTGTGATCACTTGTTTTGGGGTTTTCATTAATGTTAATATTAGAACTCATTCACTGCTGACATTCACTAATTTGTAGCGATAGCAGGTTCTAAATGTTCAAGAAATGTTGGGGGAAATACAACCACAGTCTTTTTGGGGACTTGGCTAGTGATTGATTGTAATGAGGTAGTGGCTGGGTGAGGCCATTCTCTGATCAGCAGAGATCCCTGGGAGCCCAAGTTTAGAGTCACTACTTTTGGGGATGGAGGTGCTCTGCATAGCCTTCCTGTGTTCAGATGGAGGTCTGGCCTAAGCACTGAGGTCCTCCAGCCCTACCCACGTAAGTCCCACCCTCCCCTAAGAGGTCTTCCCTCTCCTGTACGTCACACCCTGAAGAATTACCATCTTCTGCCCCAGATCACCAAGGTGATGCTGCTAAAGGGCTGGCGTTGCGTGGAGTGCATCGTGTGTGAGGTGTGCGGCCAGGCCTCGGACCCCTCACGCCTACTGCTCTGTGATGACTGTGACATTAGCTACCACACATACTGCCTGGACCCGCCACTGCTCACTGTGCCCAAGGGTGGCTGGAAGTGCAAGTGGTAGGAAGACCGGGGATCTTGAGGGGTTCTGGGCCGGAGACGCTGGAGGGATGTGATGTTGCTGACGTGACAGAGGCTGGGTTTAGAAGGCTGGGCTGGTTGCTTGCTTCTCAGTGAAGACACTTCTGGGTATCTTGGGTAGGCTAGGTGCTGAGGGTCTGTCTTTTTGCACCCACCAGGTGTGTGTCCTGTATGCAGTGTGGGGCTGCCACCCCTGGCTTCCACTGTGAATGGCAGAATAGTTACACACACTGTGGGCCCTGTGCTAGCCTGGTGACCTGCCCTATCTGCCATGCCCCGTACGTGGAAGAGGACCTCCTAATCCAGTGCCGCCACTGTGAACGGTGAGGGGGTCCCTCTCCCCTTGTATAGGCCCCCTCTTCCCTATTCTTAGCCTTGCAGTGTCTGGGTTTATTCTTCCTGTCTCCCTTCTTCCAGGTGGATGCATGCTGGCTGCGAGAGCCTCTTCACAGAGGATGACGTGGAACAGGCGGCTGACGAGGGCTTTGACTGTGTCTCCTGCCAGCCTTATGTGGTAAAGCCTGCTGGTGAGTACCAGGTGCTGGGGAGAGGGGAGCAGGGGTCAGGGCGGGCTGTCTTACTTTGGGACAGGGACTCAAGCTGCCTTGGTTTGCCTCTCTCTTCCATAGCGCCTGTCGCGCCTCCAGAGTTGGTGCCTATGAAGGTGAAAGAGCCAGGTGAGTCACAGAAATCCCAGATGCCACAGCTGGAAGAGACCTCAGACACTGTCTAGTCCAGCTCCAACCCAGTTTCATCTCCTCATTTTCAGAGGAGGAAACTAAGATCCTCAGAGGTTGAGTGACCTGCTCAAGGTCACCCCAGTAGGTTAGTGGTAAAGTTATGACAAGAACTAAGGCCTCCATTTTCCCAAGCAGAGTTCATTCCACTAGGCAACATGGCCTTTGCAGAATCTCATCTCCAGAGAGTACAGAACACAGATTTTTCTTCTCAGTGAGGGAGGCTGGGGCCTTTCCTTCTCCATCATGCTGTGGGCACTGTATGCTGGCATTTGGCAAGTAGGGGCCCTCTTAGGCCTGGGCAGCTAGAGAATATTTTTGGTGAACTAGTGTGAGTCCTGAGCAAAGTCAGGCTTCTGTAGTAACAGTCTCTGTGAACCCCTCTGGGTCACTGATGGAGAACTCAGGCCTCAGCTAGCACCCGCTGGTGGCGTGTCCCCTCCAGCCCTCACACCCCAGCGTTCACCTCAGTCCGTTTGCTGCTTTTGTCCCAGCTGGGGACTTAGGCCGCAACTTGGAGTTCTGGTTTCTCTGGGGCCTCCATCCAGGGACTATATGCTCTTCCTCTTTGTGCAGAGCCTCAGTACTTTCGCTTCGAGGGTGTGTGGCTGACAGAAACTGGCATGGCCGTGCTGCGTAACCTGACCATGTCACCCCTGCACAAGCGGCGCCAGCGGCGAGGACGGCTTGGCCTCCCAGGGGAGGCAGGGCTAGAAGGTTCTGAGCCCTCAGATGCCCTTGGCCCTGATGACAAGAAGGATGGGGATCTGGATGCTGACGAGCTGCTCAAGGGTGAAGGTCAGGCTGGGGAATCTCAGGGAGTGCCCAAGTAGTGGGAGCACTCCTGTGAGTGAGAGTGGAGTGTTGGGTGGGGCAGCATGGCCACTCCCAGTCCCCTTCAAGCCACTGTTGGGCTTGTCCAGATGGCTCTGTGGCAAGGCACTAGGCTTTCTGTTCTCGGATAGCAGGATGATAAGGTTAAAAGGGGGCCCATGCCTCTGATCTTCCTCCCTCTTTCTTTTGTCTCCATACACAGGTGGCGTGGAACACATGGAATGCGAAATGAAACTGGAGGGCCCTGTCAGCCCTGATGCGGAGCCTGGCAGAGAGGAGACCGAGGAAAGCAAGAAACGCAAACGCAAACCCTATCGGCCCGGTGAGGCCCTGGAATGGGGAGGTGGCTGGTGAGGGACAGCTCACCACGTCCCCGGCAGCTTCTCAGTCTCAGGTCTACCTCCTCATAGGCATTGGTGGTTTCATGGTGCGACAGCGGAAGTCCCACACACGTGTGAAAAAGGGGCCTGCTGCACAGGCGGAGGTGTTGAGTGGGGATGGGCAGCCCGACGAGGGTGAGACGGGTGAGGGCTCCAGTGGGGCCTGGGAGAAGGTGGGGATTCTAGGACCTATGGGGCACTGCCAGGGAGGCCCGGGGGGTGAGGGCTTACTCATAGGGCCACAAGGGTGGTGGGCCCAACTGGCGCTGGGGAGAGAGTGGTCAGAGAGTGTCCCTTGACTGAGTTGGGAGTAGCATGCCTGGTGTCCCCTGAGAGGGGCTGACACCTCTGCTTCTGTCCCTAGTGATGCCTGCGGACCTGCCTGCAGAGGGCCCCGTGGACCAGAGCTTAGCTGATGGGGATGAGAAGAAGAAGCAGCAGCGGCGAGGGCGCAAGAAGAGCAAACTAGAAGACATGTTTCCTGCTTATCTGCAGGTGGGTCTCTGGCTCTTCAGGGTGAGGGTGCGCCTGCCCTGCAGAGCATGAAGAGGCCTATTTCTCTTACTCCTCCTGCAGGAAGCTTTCTTTGGGAAGGAGTTGCTGGACCTGAGCCGGAAGGCCCTTTTTGCAGTTGGGGTGGGCCGGCCAAGTTTTGGACTAGGAACCCCAAAAGCCAAGGGGGATGGAGGCTCAGATAGGAAGGAGCTCCCCACCTCACAGAAAGGTCAGTTATGTGCGGGTGAGGTGGTCTGAAAGGATCCAACTTCCCCCTGTGCTTAGGAGCTGGTGAGGGAATTTGGTGGGGAGCGGGCTGGTCTCCCAGAATTGGGGGTGGGCCAAGGCCCTGGCCTGGGGAGCTGGGGGCCCATTCTGGGCATCAAGTGTAGGGCATCTCTGACTGGAGCGGGGACTATTGCTCATAGGAGATGATGCTCCAGATGTTGCAGATGAGGAATCCCGTGGCCCGGAGGGCAAGGCTGATACACCAGGTGAGGGCTGCTTGGAGGACTGTGTCCTGTCTTGGTTTTGCGTCTGTCAACATGTTTTGCCCCTGAGGACCATCTGGGTTGGTGGCTGGAAACTGTTTCATGCCCTCTGGGGTCCAGGGTGGTTAGTGTGGTGCCTCTACACTTCCTTGGTTGACAGATTTTTCCTGGCAATTGCAGGACCTGAGGATGGAGGCATAAAGGCATCCCCAGTGCCCAGTGACCCCGAGAAGCCAGGCACTCCGGGTGAAGGGATGCTTAGCTCTGACTTAGATAGGATTCCCACCGAAGGTGAGGCTGTGGCCCACGCTTCTTGTATATAAGGGTCCTCTGTGGGAGAAGGAGAAGGTCCTACCTGTGTGACTGCCATTTGTACAGCCAGCTTCTTTGGTGGGGAGTCCTGGGCACCCTCCCTGGCCATGGCCATCTGTGGCCTTGCGGTGTCCCGTAAAACCCCCAGCCTTCCTCAGCGGCATCCTTCATCGATCCCCACAGAGCTGCCCAAGATGGAATCCAAAGACCTGCAGCAGCTCTTTAAGGATGTTCTGGGTTCTGAACGAGAGCAGCACCTGGGTTGTGGAACCCCCGGCCCAGAAGGCAGCCGTACACCGCTGCAGAGGCCCTTTCTTCAAGGTGATACAGATGGGAGTGGCGTCAAGACTGGGTGGCCAGATTTGGCCAAGTTCGTTCCCAGGATGAGCCTCTTGCTCTCTTTCTCTGATCCTATGCCTCTTGTAGGTGGACTCCCTTTGGGCAATCTCCCCTCCAACAGCCCAATGGACTCCTACCCGGGCCTCTGCCAGTCCCCATTCCTGGATTCTAGGTTGGTATCTATGCTTAACCTTTGTGGGCAGTCCCTGTTGTCCCTTCCCTCTCACTGGGGCCATGCCAACGGAGGGGACCTTGGACTCTTGGGTGTGCTGTAGAAACACTTTTCTCTGCTCCTTTGTGAGTGGCCCTCCTTATGGGGGCAGGCAGTGGCCTGGGAATGCTAGGCAGTTTGTCTGGGGTGGGGCTTGGCTTCCCTGCCCTCTGTGACTCTCTGCCCCTGCGCCCCAGGGAGCGCGGGGGCTTCTTTAGCCCGGAACCCGGTGAGCCAGACAGCCCCTGGACAGGCTCAGGGGGCACCACGCCCTCCACTCCCACCACCCCCACCACAGAGGGAGAGGGCGACGGGCTCTCCTATAACCAGCGGAGCCTTCAGCGTTGGGAGAAGGATGAGGAGTTGGGCCAGCTCTCCACCATCTCACCTGTGCTCTATGCCAACATTAACTTTCCCAATCTCAAGCAAGATTACCCAGGTACCCATGGAATGGAGACAAGGGAAACAACCTGGTAACGTGGTGGGTACAGGGGTCACCTGCCAAGTCTCCTCTAACGAAATACCTCTGCCCTCCAGACTGGTCTAGCCGTTGCAAACAAATCATGAAGCTCTGGAGAAAAGTTCCAGCTACTGACAAAGCCCCCTACCTGGTGAGCCAGAAGGGAGCCTAGGTCAAGGTGGGAACTGGGGCTCAGGGGTGTCTTTGGGAAATTCACCTCAGTTCTTTCCATTACCCACTCCCAAAGCAACTGGGCCAGAGGGATCAGCTTCTGGGTAGGGAGTGAATGACGTGAGGGATGAGGGCTGGGCATGAAACTGAGCCCTAGGCCTAAGGCTGTGTCCTGTATCCCTCAGCAAAAGGCCAAAGATAACCGGGCAGCTCACCGCATCAACAAGGTGCAAAAGGTGAGTGGGGGCCAGGCCGGGTCGTGCCATCCAGGTCCTATAGCCGGGCGCCTTTTGAGGGCGTGGGGGACATAGAGCTTGCCACAGCAGCCTGACTGCTCTGTACCTGGTCTCCCCCTGTAGCAGGCTGAGAGCCAGATCAACAAGCAGACCAAGGTGGGCGACATGGCCCGTAAGACTGACCGACCGGCCCTACATCTCCGCATTCCCCCCCAGCCAGGGGCACTGGGCAGTCCGCCCCCCGCTGCTGCCCCCACCATTTTCATTGGCAGCCCCACTACCCCCGCCGGCTTGTCTACCTCTGCGGATGGGTTCCTGAAGCCGCCGGCGGGCACAGTGCCCGGCCCCGACTCGCCCGGTGAGCTCTTCCTCAAGCTCCCACCCCAGGTGCCCGCCCAAGTGCCTTCGCAGGACCCCTTTGGACTGGCCCCCGCCTACGCTCTGGAGCCCCGCTTCCCCACGGCACCACCTACTTATCCTCCCTATCCTAGTCCAACAGGGGCCCCCACGCAGCCCCTGACGCTGGGCGCCTCATCTCGTCCTGGGACTGGCCAGCCAGGGGAATTCCACACTACCCCACCTGGCACCCCACGACACCAGCCCTCCACACCTGACCCCTTTCTCAAACCCCGCTGCCCCTCACTGGACAACCTGGCTGTGCCTGAGAGCCCAGGGATAGGGGGAAGCAAGGCTGCCGAGCCCCTGCTGTCACCGCCGCCTTTTGGGGAGTCTCGGAAGGCCCTAGAGGTGAAGAAGGAAGAGCTTGGGGCATCCTCTCCTAGCTATGGACCCCCAAACCTAGGCTTTGTTGACTCACCTTCCTCAGGCCCCCACCTGGGCAACCTGGAGTTAAAGGCACCTGATGTCTTTAAAGCCCCCCTGACCCCTCGGGCATCTCAGGTAGAGCCCCAGAGCCCGGGCTTGGGCCTAAGGCCCCAGGAGCCACCCCCTGCCCAGGCTTTGGCCCCTTCTTCTCCCAGCCACTCAGACATCTTTCGCCCTGGCCCCTATCCTGACCCTTATGCCCAGCCCCCATTGACCCCTCGGCCCCAACCCCCACCCCCTGAAAGCTGCTGTGTCCTGCCCCCTCGCTCATTGCCCTCAGACCCTTTCTCCCGAATACCTGCCAGTCCCCAGTCTCAATCCAGCTCCCAGTCCCCATTAACACCCCGTCCTTTGTCTACTGAGGCTTTCTGCCCATCCCCTGTTACCCCTCGCTTCCAGTCCCCTGACCCTTACTCCCGTCCACCCTCACGCCCTCAGTCCCGTGACCCATTTGCCCCCTTGCATAAGCCACCCCGACCCCAGCCCCCTGAAGTTGCCTTCAAGGCTGGGCCTCTAGCCCACACTCCACTGGGGGCTGGGGGCTTCCCAGCAGCCCTGCCCTCAGGGCCGGCAGGTGAGCTCCATGCTAAGGTCCCAAGTGGGCAGCCCCCCAATTTCGCCCGGTCCCCTGGGACGGGTGCATTTGTGGGCACCCCCTCTCCCATGCGTTTCACTTTCCCTCAGGCAGTAGGGGAGCCTTCCCTAAAGCCCCCTGTCCCTCAGCCTGGTCTCCCTCCACCCCATGGGATCAACAGCCATTTTGGGCCTGGCCCTACGTTGGGCAAGCCTCAAAGCACAAACTACGCAGTAGCCACAGGGAACTTCCACCCATCAGGCAGCCCCCTGGGATCCAGCAGTGGGTCCACAGGAGAGGGCTTTGGGCTGTCCCCGCTACGCCCCCCATCAGTCCTACCACCACCTGCACCGGATGGATCCCTCCCCTACCTGTCGCATGGAGCCTCACAGCGGGCAGGCATCACCTCTCCAGTCGATAAGCGAGAAGACCCAGGGGCTGGAATGGGCAGCTCTTTGGCGGCACCTGAACTTCCAGGTACCCAGGACCCAGGCATGTCCAGCCTCAGCCAGACAGAACTGGAGAAGCAGCGGCAGGTGGGTGGACATCCTAGAGTAAACCCCCCATATCTCTGCTTTCTCTGTGCCAGCTCTGTGATTGGAGTGGAATGGATTTACCCCATTTCTCTGTTCTCTGCACAGCGCCAGCGACTAAGGGAGCTGCTGATTAGGCAGCAGATCCAGCGCAACACCCTGCGGCAGGAGAAGGAAACAGCTGCGGCAGCTGCAGGAGCAGTGGGGCCCCCGGGCAACTGGGGTGCTGAGCCCAGCAGCCCTGCCTTTGAGCAGCTGAGTCGAGGCCAGACTCCCTTCGCTGGGACCCAGGTAGATAGAGTGGCGGCATGGGGTGGCAGGTCCAGGATACTGAAGGTAGCCCCTCCTTCATCTACCTTCATCTCTCCCAGGACAAGAGTAATCTTGTGGGGCTGCCCCCAAGCAAGTTGGGTGGCCCCATCATGGGGCCAGGGGCTTTCCCCAGCGATGACCGACTCTCCCGGCCACCTCCACCAGCCACCCCTTCTTCTATGGATGTGAACAGCCGGTAAGCTCCAAAGCAAGGGGTAAAGCAAGGGAAGAGATCTCACCACTATTGTCTGTTGCCCCAGATTTCCCTGTCTGACCCTTGTCCCCAGTATCACTTGGTCTTCTTCCTCATTCCCTCTCAACTGTGTCAACTCCATCCTTCCTCAATGCCCTAAGCCCATGTTCTAGCGCTTCATCCTGATTTTATCTTACTATTGCACATTCTTCTAGGCAACTACTGGGAGGCTCCCAAGCCTTCTATCAGCGAGCACCCTATCCTGGGTCCCTGCCCTTACAACAGCAGCAGCAGCAGCAGCAGCAGCAGCAACTGTGGCAGCAGCAGCAGCAACAACAGCAGGCAACAGCAGCAACCTCCATGCGACTTGCCATGTCTACTCGCTTTCCATCAACTCCTGGGCCTGAACTTGGCCGCCAAGCCCTAGCTTCCCCTTTGGCAGGAATTCCCACCCGTCTACCTGGCCCTGGAGAGCCAGTGCCTGGTCCAGCTGGTCCTGCCCAGTTCATTGAGTTGCGGCACAATGTACAGAAAGGACTGGGACCTGGGGGGGCTCCATTTCCTGGTCAGGGACCCCCTCAGAGACCCCGTTTTTACCCAGTAAGTGAGGACTCCCACCGAATGGCTCCTGAAGGGCTTCGAGGCCTGGCAGTATCCGGCCTTCCCCCACAGAAACCCGCAGCTCCTCCGGGCCCTGAGTTGAACAGTAGTCTCCATCCAATATCCCACACCAAAGGTCCCTCCCTGCCCACGGGCTTGGAGCTGGTCAGCCGGCCCACCTCAAGCACTGAGCTTGGCCGCCCTCCTCCTTTGGCCCTGGAAGCTGGGAAGTTACCCTGTGAGGATCCTGAGCTAGACGATGACTTTGATGCCCACAAGGCCCTAGAGGATGATGAGGAGCTTGCTCATCTGAGCCTGGGTGTGGATGTGGCCAAGGGAGATGATGAGCTGGGCACCTTGGAAAACCTGGAGACCAATGACCCCCACCTGGATGACCTGCTCAATGGGGATGAATTTGATCTGCTGGCCTATACTGACCCTGAGCTGGATACTGGGGACAAGAAGGACATTTTCAATGAGCACCTGAGACTGGTAGAGTCTGCCAATGAAAAGGCTGAGCGGGAGGCCCTGCTGCGGGGGGTGGAGCCAGGACCCATGGGCCCTGATGAGCGTCCTCTGCCTGCTGCTGATGCCTCTGAGGCCCGTCTGGCATCGGTACTTCCTGAGGTGAAGCCCAAGGTGGAGGAAGGTGGGCGCCACCCATCCCCTTGCCAGTTCGCCATTACCACCCCCAAGGTAGAGCCAGCACCTGCTACCACTTCCCTAGGCCTGGGGCTGAAGCCAGGACAGAGTGTGATGGGCGGCCGGGACACCCGGATGGGCACAGGACCCTTTTCCAGCAGTGGGCACACAACTGAGAAGGGCCCCTTTGGGGCCACAGGAGGACCACCAGCTCACCTGCTGACGCCCAGCCCACTGAGTGGCCCAGGAGGGTCTTCCCTGCTGGAAAAGTTTGAGCTAGAGAGTGGGGCCCTGACCTTGCCTGGTGGACATGCAGCATCAGGGGATGAGCTGGACAAGATGGAGAGCTCGCTGGTAGCCAGTGAGTTACCCTTGCTCATCGAGGACCTGTTGGAGCATGAGAAGAAGGAGCTGCAGAAGAAGCAGCAGCTTTCAGCACAGCTGCAGCCTGCCCAGCAGCAGCAGCAGCAGCAGCAGCAGCAACAGCAGCAGCAGCAGCATTCTCTGTTGGCCACTCCAGGCCCTGCCCAGGCCATGTCTTTGACACATGAAGGCTCTTCTCCCAGTTTGGCTGGGCCCCAACAGCAGCTTGCCCTAGGACTTGGAGGTTCCCGACAGCCAGGCTTGGCCCAACCGCTGATGCCCACCCAGCCACCAGCACATGCCCTCCAGCAGCGCCTGGCCCCATCCATGGCCATGGTGTCCAGTCAAGGACATATGCTAAGTGGGCAGCATGGGGGGCAGGCAGGCTTGGTGCCCCAGCAGACCCCACAACCAGTGCTGGCACAGAAACCCATGGGTACCATGCCACCTTCCATGTGCATGAAACCTCAGCAGCTGGCCGTGCAGCAGCAGCTGGCTAACAGCTTCTTCCCTGATACAGGTATCTTGAGCCAGGGGCGCTGGTTTAGTTACTCAGGGGTGATCACTGCTATTACCAAAAGGGCACTGGAGCTAGAAACCTAAGATAATCCCCAGCTGAGGGAGGTAGGACACAAAGAGCATGGGCTAAATACCATACTAGCAGTGCAGGCAGAAGCATTGTAGCTTTTGCCAAAGGAGGAATGGTTCCTGGCAGAGCAGGCAGTTAGATGTGTGAACGAATGGAATGAACAGACGAAGCCTGGTTAGCAAAGGCTTTGTAGCTGTGGTGAGACCAGAAGATCAGGAGCTGGAGAGAAGTGGTGCAGGAAAGAGCAGTCCAGGCAGGCACAGGGCCTTCAGTGAGCAGTGTTGGGGAGAAGTCGGTGGGTGCGTTTGGAGACCATATTGAGGTGGTTAGGCCAGAGTGGACTCCATCTGGAGGAAGGTGAGTGGGTACTACCCTAATTTTGGAGACGTGAGAAGGGGGGCCAGATTGAGGAAGATCTGAAATTACAATAGCATTTATTGGGTTACCATTTGCTAAGCAGCATGCCAAGTACTTTACCCTCATCGTCTAATTGAGTCACAACAAACTCATTTAATAGGTACTGCTGGTGTCTTCAGTTAGGGAAGTAGGCATAGAGGGTGAGTAACTTGCCGAGGTCATACAGCTAACAGCTAGAGTTTGAGTCCTGCTCCTCTGATCCTCTTGACTGTTTTATGGTCTTAAAATATGAGGAGAGGGAGTTTGGTTTGTCCTTTAAAAAGTGGAGAGTTAAATTTTGAGAGCAGTGGAGAAATACATAATGTGCAGCATTTTAGGAAGGTTTAAGTTTTTGGTGGTTGCTTATTTGTCCTTTTTTACCCAGTGTCCTGAATAGGCAAGAAATGGGCTGTAGGTGATGCATATGGTGCCCAAAAGAGCACTGGCATCTAGGACTTTGGCACAGTGTCCACCTCTAGGGTTCTTGGGCTCCACTAGCTGCCCTGAGTACTTTTGAAGAATGCATTCTGGGTCATAAAGTGTACTCACAGTCTTTGTTACACTTGATTCTCGTGGTAGTTCCATGAGGTAGGCAGAGTAGGGAATCATGAGATCTGTCAAATAGAGGACAAAACTGAGGCTCAGAGAAGTCAAATGACATAGACGCGTTAGCTCAACAAATATTGAGTACTCTTTAGCACTGTGCAAGTAAAAACAGGGCCATGTATCTTGTGAATTATAAAGCTGAGTCAGCCAGGCTTCCTGGCTCCTAGTTCAGTGGTCTTTCTTCCACTTTCGTGCCATGCCATTGTTCTACTTGGTGGAGGCCAAAGTGTTTGAAGGAACAGCAGATGTAAAGTGGAGTATTGAATTCAATGTCCAGCTTACTTGGTCCCCCCTTCTCCAGATCTGGACAAATTTGCAGCAGAAGATATCATTGATCCCATTGCAAAGGCCAAGATGGTGGCTTTGAAAGGCATCAAGAAAGTGATGGCTCAGGGCAGCATTGGAGTAGCACCTGGTATGAACAGGTAAGACCTGGGAAGTAGGGGGTGGTTGGCTCTTTCCTTTCCCAGTCCTTTCCTTCTCCTTCCTGGTCCCCTTCCCTACTTGTCCCACCTCTTTGCCTTTTAATTTTCCCCATCACCTATGCGTCCCCTTTGCTTTGGTGGACTCCAGGCAGCAAGTATCCCTGCTAGCCCAGAGGCTCTCAGGGGGGCCCGGCAGTGATCTGCAGAACCACGTGGCAGCTGGGAGTGGCCAGGTAAGTGATCAGGTGGGAGCAGGAACTCGTGTCCTATACAATTTGGCCACTCTTTTTAGGGCCTGGTATGGAACAATGACCCTTTAGCAGTCTCTTTCATCACAGGAGCGGAGTGCTGGTGACCCCTCCCAGCCTCGTCCCAATCCACCCACCTTTGCCCAGGGAGTGATCAGTGAGTAGGGGGATGGGGAGGAATGTGCAAGGGAGTGGGGTATGTGAAAGAACTGGGATTGGGATCACCCTTTTGCACCCTGTTTCCTTTCCCAGATGAGGCTGACCAGCGGCAGTATGAGGAATGGCTGTTTCATACCCAGCAGCTCCTACAGATGCAGCTGAAGGTGCTAGAGGAGCAGATCGGTGTGCACCGCAAATCCCGGAAGGCTCTGTGTGCCAAACAGCGCACTGCCAAGAAGGCTGGCCGTGAGTTCCCAGAAGCTGATGCTGAGAAGCTCAAGCTGGTTACAGAGCAGCAGAGCAAGATCCAGAAACAACTGGATCAGGTAGGGATAGCAGACTTAAGCCTAGGAACCAGGAGCCCGGGAAGAGGGATGGCACGGTTGGGGAAGCCCCAGGCTGACCTCCCAACCCTCCTGTGTTAGGTCCGAAAGCAGCAGAAGGAGCACACCAATCTCATGGCAGAATATCGGAATAAGCAGCAGCAACAGCAGCAACAACAGCAACAGCAGCACTCAGCTGTGCTGGCCCTCAGCCCTTCCCAGAGTCCCCGGCTACTCACCAAGCTCCCTGGTCAGCTACTCCCTGGCCATGGGCTGCAGCCACCACAAGGGCCTCCGGGTGGGCAAGCTGCAGGTCTTCGCCTGCCCCCAGGGGGCATGGCTCTCCCTGGACAGCCTGGTGGCCCTTTCCTCAACACCTCCCTGGCCCAGCAGCAGCAACAGCAACATTCTGGTGGGGCTGGGGCCTTGGCTGGCCCCTCAGGGGGCTTTTTCCCTGGCAACCTTGCTCTTCGAGGCCTAGGACCTGATTCGAGACTTTTACAGGAGAGGCAGCTGCAGCTCCAGCAGCAACGCATGCAGCTAGCCCAGAAACTGCAGCAGCAGCAGCAGCAGCAGCACCTCCTAGGACAGGTGGCAATCCAGCAGCAACAGCAGCAGAGCCTGGGGGTACAGGCAAACCAGGCTCTGGGTCCCAAGCCCCAGGGGCTTCTGCCTCCCGGCAGCCATCAAGGCCTCTTGGTCCAGCAGCTGTCCCCGCAACCACCCCAGGGGCCCCAGGGCATGCTGGGCCCTGCCCAGGTGGCAGTGTTGCAGCAACAGCAGCAGCAGCACCCTGGAGCTTTGGGCCCCCAGGGTCCTCACAGACAGGTACTTCTGACCCAGTCCCGGGTGCTGAGTTCCCCCCAGCTGGCACAGCAGGGTCAGGGCCTTATGGGACACCGGCTGGTCACAGCCCAGCAACAGCAGCAGCAGCAGCAGCACCAACAGCAGGGATCCATGGCAGGCCTTTCCCATCTTCAGCAGGGCCTGATGCCACACAGCGGGCAGCCCAAACTGAGTGCTCAGCCCATGGCTTCCTTACAGCAGCAGCAACAACAGCAGCAGCAGTTACAGCAGCAGCAGCAGCAGCAGCAGCAGCAGCAGCAGCAGTTACAGCAGCAGCAGCAGCAGCAGCTACAGCAGCAGCAACAACAGCAGCAGCAGCTACAGCAGCAGCAGCTACAGCAGCAACAGCAGCAGCAACAGCAGCAGCAGCAGCTACAGCAGCAGCAGCTACAACAGCAGCAGCAACAACTACAACAGCAGCAACTACAGCAGCAGCAGCAGCAGCAGCAGCAACAACAACAGATGGGCCTCTTGAACCAGAGTCGAACTTTATTGTCTCCGCAGCAGCAGCAGCAACAACAACAACAGCAGGTGACCCTTGGCCCTGGCATGCCAGCCAAGCCTGTGCAACACTTCTCTAACCCCGGAGCCCTGGGCCCAACTGTCCTCTTGACTGGCAAGGAACAAAGCATTGTGGAGACGGCTCTTCCTCCAGAGGCCGCTGAGGGGCCCTCCACACATCAGGGAGGACCGTTAGCAATAGGGACTATACCTGAGTCAGTGGCGACTGAACCTGGGGAGGTAAAGCCTTCGCTCTCCAGGGACTCACAGCTCCTGCTTGTCCAACCCCCAGCCCAGCCTCAGCCCAACCCTGTGCAGCTGCAGCCACCTTTGAGAGTCCCAGGGCAACAGCAGCAGCAAGTTAACTTGCTCCACACAGGAGGTGTGGGAAGCCATGGGCAAGTAGGCAGCGGGTCATCTTCTGAGGCCTCATCTATGCCCCATCTGCTGGCCCAATCCTCTGTTCCTTTAGGGGAGCAGCCTGGGACCATGACCCAGAACCTTCTGGGTTCCCAGCAGCCCCTTGGACTAGAACGGCCAGTGCAAAATAATGCAGGGTCACAGCCTGCCAAATCAGGACCTGTCCCCCAGGCTGGGCAAGGTCTGCCGGGAGCTGGCGTCATGCCTACGGTGGGTCAGCTTCGAGCACAGCTCCAAGGAGTCCTGGCCAAAAACCCCCAGCTGCGGCACTTGAGTCCACAGCAGCAGCAGCAGCTACAGGCGCTCCTCATGCAGCGGCAGCTGCAGCAGAGTCAGTCAGTGCGCCATGCCCCACCCTACCAGGAGCCTGGGGCCCAGCCCTCTCCCCTCCAGGGCCTCCTAGGCCGCCAGCCTCAGCTTGGGGGCTTCCCTGGATCCCAGACCGGCCCCCTCCAGGAGCTAGGGGCAGGGCTTCGACCTCAGGGCCCACCCCGGCTCCCCACCCCACAAGGAGCCTTAGCCACAGGACCAGTCGTTGGCCCTGTCCATCCCACACCTCCACCATCCAGCCCCCAAGAGCCAAAGAGACCTTCCTCACAGCCCCCAGGAGCCAGCCCCTTGGTCCCATCCCAGCTCCCCTCTGAGGCCCAGCTCACCCCCACCCAGCCAGGGACTCCAAAACCCCAGGGGCCATCCTTGGAGCTGCCTCCTGGGAGGGTCTCACCTGCTGCTGCCCAGCTTGCGGAAACCTTCTTTGGCAAGGGGCTGGGACCTTGGGACCCCCCAGACAACCTAGTGGAAGCCCAGAAGCCAGAGCAGAGCATTCATCTGGAGCAGGTGAATGGGCAGGCAGTGCCTGAGCCACCCCATCTCAGCATCAAGCAGGAGCCTCGGGAAGAGCCATGTGCCCTGGGAGCCCAGGCGGTGAAGAGGGAGGCCAACGGGGAGCCAATAGGGGCACCAGGTACCAGCAACCACCTCCTGCTGGCAGGCCCCCGCTCAGAGGCCGGGCATCTGCTCTTGCAGAAGCTTCTACGGGCAAAGAATGTGCAACTCAGCACTGGGCGGGGGCCCGAGGGGCTGCGAGCTGAGATCAACGGGCACATTGACAGCAAGCTGGCGGGGCTGGAGCAGAAACTACAGGGTACCCCCAGCAACAAGGAGGTGAGTACTCTAGATGGATTGGAGCAGATAGAATGGGGGCTGTAACCCAGGGCAGTGTGAGCATGTCTGGTTCAAACAGAGGAGGCGAGGGCTCTGAGGAGGACAGCAGCCTTCACTGTGGGTTTATCTGACTTAGGATACAGCAGCAAGGAAGCCTTTGACACCAAAGCCCAAGCGGGTACAGAAGGCAAGCGACAGGTTGGTGAGCTCCCGAAAGAAGCTGCGGAAGGAAGACGGGGTGAGGGCCAGCGAGGCCTTGCTGAAACAGCTGAAACAGGTGACCCCCAGGAGCCAGCCCCCTGGTCCCATCCCAGGATAGGGGGCACCCTGGCCCCCAGCTGTGCAGTGGCAAGAGATGTACACACTGCGGGTTTCCAACCTTGTCATCTTGCCCCTCTTAGGAGCTGTCCCTGCTGCCCCTAACGGAGCCCACCATCACCGCCAATTTTAGCCTCTTTGCTCCCTTCGGCAGTGGCTGCCCGGTCAATGGGCAGTGCCAGCTGAGGGGGGCCTTTGGAAGTGGGGCACTGTCCACGGGCCCTGACTACTATTCCCAGCTGCTTACCAAGGTCAGAAAAACGGCAATACCTTTTGGGGATGACAAGGTTCTTGGGGAGGTGGAGGTGGGAATGGAAGATGAGGAAGTTGCTGATGTCATGTGGGGCCAGGAGATTACGTCAGTCTCCCTATGCCATCTTGCACACAACACCCCACCCCACCCCCAGAATAACCTGAGTAACCCGCCGACACCACCCTCGTCGCTGCCCCCCACCCCACCCCCATCGGTGCAGCAGAAGATGGTGAATGGCGTCACTCCATCTGAAGAGCTGGGGGAGCACCCCAAGGATGCTGCCTCTGCCCGGGAGACTGAAGGGACGCTGAGGGGTAAGTCAGGAGCAGATTGGGCCTCTCTGTCTCTGCTAGGATTTGGTAGCTGGGGTCCAAGTTGGTTAGTATCCCCTCTCATACAGTGTGAGGCAGAAATGGTTGCATGTTGCCCCGTGCACACATATGACAGGATGCCTGAGATAAGGAAGGGCCTCTACAGGGCTGATTGGTTAGCAAAGAGTCCAGAGAACAGGCAACAGGGGAGGTGGATGACAGGGAAAGGGTTCATGAGGCTTTTGTTCATGAGGAACAGCCCTGCTTGAGTGGGTATAGAACTACAGTCAAATCTGGATTTGAATTCAGGTTCCTGTATTAATTTAATTGTGTTAGCACAGCTAAGTAACATGATTGACTTGTGTGGGCCCCAACTTCCTTACCATAAATAGGTGTTATAATAACTCTTCTGCTGGAGTTGTTAAAAAATGATAAACAAAGCCCAGGACCTGACGTATAGGAAAGGCTTAATAAATACAGCTCATCTGCCCCAGACTTGTAGGTCAGTGGGTAGGTAGACAGTGGGCATGATAGCTAAGCTAGATCTTGTACTAGTTAGGCCTGAAATACGGGGGAGAAAGCCCTGTCAGCTCTGGTCACCAGCCTGATTTTTCTTCTCCCTTTCTACTCTTCAGATGCTTCAGAGGTGAAGAGTCTAGACCTGCTGGCTGCCTTGCCTACACCTCCTCACAATCAGACTGAGGATGTCAGGTGGGGGCAGCCAGAAATGGGGATGAGGAATGGGAGTAGGGGGCAGGGGGCTTCATCTTTCCTTTGGCCAATGGCAGATTTCAAATCTGGCTGTGACATCTACTAATTTCTAGATTTGGGAGGGGGAGTCTGCAGGTCTATACCAGCAAATGTTCTACTTTTGGCCCACAGGATGGAGAGTGATGAGGACAGTGATTCTCCAGACAGCATTGTACCGGCTTCATCCCCCGAGAGCATCCTGGGGGAGGAGACGCCTCGTTTCCCTCAGCTTGGCTCAGGCCGCTGGGAGCAGGATGACCGGGCTCTCTCCCCTGTCATCCCCATCATTCCTCGGGCCAGTATCCCAGGTAGGGGCTGCTCTGGGCATGGGCCAGACAGGGCTGCGTTGTCTGAGCCTGGAGGAGAGAGGCAGCTAGAGCTTACACAGGTCCCTCTCTCATTCAGTCTTCCCAGATACCAAACCTTATGGGGCCCTGGACCTGGAAGCCCCTGGAAAGCTGCCTGCCACCACTTGGGAAAAGGGCAAAGGAAGTGAGGTGTCAGTCATGCTGACAGTCTCTGCTGCTGCAGCCAAGGTGTGTCCTGGGGGTACCTTGGATACCAAGGGGCTCCTGGTCAGAAGGCAGTCCCTGGAGCTTGTGTGGATAAAATCAGTCACTCAGAACTGTGTACCTAGGACCTGCTGTGTGTGAGTGCCTGGGGTGGAGAATGTGGGATTAGGGTAAACAAAGCATGAGAGGTCCCTGCCCTCAGGGGGCTCATGGTCCAGTGGTAGGCCCAAGTCAACAAATGAGAGTTGCACGTAATGCGACAAATGCTGCAAGACAGCATATCCTCAGTCATGTTTGGTGGAACTCTTGTTACTTTGTTTTTTAATGCTGACAGGGTTTTGTAGTTAAAGAAAATTGGAAATCCCAGTTGAAACCACAAAACAAGTTTACTACAAGGCTCCTCAGATCCTTTAGCTTGCTAATGTGTACCATGAGTCTCCAGGTTGTGGGTATAGTGTGTGTCATTCCTAAACTCAGTTGGCACTGGTCCCTTTTTGTGGAGTGCCCGTTAATGGCCGCAGCAGTCTGCGAAAGGTGCTGTGAAGGAAGTGTGAGAAGCGCAGGACTGACTGGCTGCTTGGGGAGTGGGGTTCTGGGTGTTCTTGTCCCCATCAAAACCGGTGGCAGTGCTTACTCCACACTGCTGACATGGCCCTCCCATCCCCTTCCCTGCCCTGGCAGAACCTGAATGGTGTGATGGTGGCAGTGGCAGAGCTGCTGAGTATGAAGATCCCCAACTCCTATGAAGTGCTGTTCCCAGAGAGCCCTGCCCGGGCAGGCATTGAACCGAAGAAGGGGGAAGCCGAGGGCCCTGGTGAGTGTGGCAGGAAAACTCCTTGGGACCTGCAGGGAACGCTTCTGGTGGGAAGTTCTGACCCCTTCCTTCCTGCAGGAGGGAAAGAAAAGGGTCTGGGAGGCAAGAGCCCAGAAGCTGGCCCAGATTGGCTGAAACAGTTTGATGCAGTGTTGCCTGGCTATACGCTCAAGAGCCAGCTAGACATCTTGAGCCTCCTGAAACAGGTAGGTCTGGGGGAGAAAGGGAGGTGGGTGTCTGGCTAGGGCAAAGAAGGAGAGTGGAATCTGGGCGAGAGGAGGGAGGGGGCTAGTTAAGTGAGGAGCTGGCACTAATGATACTGGGCACGTGCCCTCCCATAGGAGAGCCCTGCCCCAGAGCCACCCACACAACACAGCTACACCTACAACGTCTCCAACCTGGACGTGCGACAGCTCTCAGCCCCGCCTCCTGAAGAACCCTCCCCGCCCCCATCCCCCTTGGCACCCTCTCCTGCCAGCCCCCCTGCTGAGCCCCTGGCTGAACTCCCGGCTGAACCCTCAGCTGAGCCACCCGTCCCCTCACCTCTGCCACTGGCCTCATCCCCTGAATCAGCCCGACCCAAGCCCCGAGCCCGGCCCCCTGAAGAAGGTGAAGATTCCCGGCCCCCTCGCCTCAAGAAGTGGAAGGGGGTGCGTTGGAAGCGGCTGCGGCTGCTGCTGACCATTCAGAAGGGTGGTGGGCGGCAGGAGGATGAGCGGGAAGTGGCAGAGTTTATGGAACAGCTTGGCACAGCCCTGCGACCCGACAAGGTGCCTCGCGACATGCGGCGCTGCTGCTTTTGTCACGAGGAAGGTGATGGGGCCACTGATGGGCCTGCCCGCCTGCTGAACCTGGACCTGGACCTGTGGGTGCACCTCAACTGTGCCCTGTGGTCCACGGAGGTGTACGAGACCCAGGGCGGGGCACTGATGAACGTGGAGGTTGCCCTGCACCGAGGACTGCTCACCAAGTGCTCCCTGTGCCAGCGCACCGGTGCCACCAGCAGCTGCAATCGAATGCGTTGTCCCAATGTCTACCATTTTGCCTGTGCCATCCGCGCCAAGTGCATGTTCTTCAAGGACAAGACCATGCTGTGTCCAATGCATAAGATCAAGGGACCCTGTGAGCAGGAGCTGAGCTCTTTTGCTGTCTTCCGGCGGGTCTACATTGAACGGGATGAGGTGAAGCAAATTGCCAGCATCATCCAGCGGGGAGAGCGGCTGCACATGTTCCGTGTAGGGGGCCTTGTGTTCCATGCTATTGGACAGCTGCTCCCTCACCAAATGGCCGACTTCCACAGTGCCACTGCCCTTTATCCCGTGGGCTATGAAGCCACACGCATCTACTGGAGCCTCCGCACCAACAACCGCCGCTGCTGCTACCGCTGCTCCATCGGCGAGAACAATGGAAGGCCAGAGTTCATAATCAAAGTCATCGAGCAGGGCCTGGAGGACCTGGTCTTCACTGACGCCTCCCCCCAGGGTGAGCACTGGACCCTTGAAATGGTCATACAGAGGTGGGAGAGATCCGCAGGGTCTTTATGAGTGACCTTCCTCCCCCTGACTTCGGGCAGGTGGAGGTCTTTTAGAGATCCCCAGAGAAGGTATTTTAGCCTCTCTTAGTCACTTCAATTTCCCTCGTAATTGAAGATGTTTTGCTTGTCTACTTCATGTATTTTAGCTTCTTTTCCTGTCCACAGTGGAACTAAAGAATATGATTCTGAGACCACATCATCTGGCTCACCCACCCTCTCCTTAACCACGTGTTCCTTATGGTTGCTTTGCCCTGGTCAAAATTCTGTTGATCTTAGTTTTAGCATTAATGATAAAAATAAGTGAGCATGTAGTATGTGGAACAAACTAATGTTAAGTGACTGATTTAGGTTATTTTGTTTATGCCAACCCTGTGATGTAAGTACTTTCATTTTGCCCAGTTCATACATAAAGAAACAGAGCCATAGATTTGAGTATTTGGCTTAAGGACCTAAAGCCAGTACTAGAACTTGAACCCAAGTCTTCCCAAGTCCATAGCACGCCTCTCGTTCTGGCCCTCGGTTAGTCACTGTGGCCTGTGCTGGGTCTTTTGGGTCCTGGGTCCATGTTTGTGTGTCACAGGGCTCTCTGATGCCCCTCCAGGGTAGGAAGCCTTCTGGCTTGTTGAGGGAGAGTGGGACTGGGAGGCGAGTGGGAAGTCCTGAAGAACCACACAGCCTCGTGACAGGGAGGTGTGCAGGCTACAGGAAACGACCGTAGCTCCAGATGGAGGTTAGGGCTGAGGTCGGTGAGCAGAAGTTATCTCTGAGGGCTGCTCTCTTTCTTCGCCTCTTAGCTGTGTGGAATCGCATCATTGAGCCTGTGGCTGCCATGAGAAAAGAGGCCGACATGCTGCGGCTCTTCCCTGAGTACCTGAAAGGCGAGGAGCTCTTTGGGCTGACGGTGCACGCCGTGCTGCGCATAGCTGAATCAGTAAGGAGGGGCTGGGGCCAGGTGGGCACTGGGAACTCTGCTCCTGCTTCCAAAATGCTCAGGCTGAGGCAAGCATGACTTGTGCCCACAGCTGCCTGGAGTGGAGAGCTGTCAAAACTATTTATTCCGCTATGGACGCCACCCCCTGATGGAGCTGCCACTCATGATCAATCCTACTGGTTGTGCCCGATCGGAGCCTAAAATCCTCACACACTACAAACGGTGAGCTTGTGTGGTGGGAGCCGTGGGATGTGGGAGTGGGTGGTTGGTAGGAACCCTCCGGCCAATTAGGAGGGTTTGGGGTTCACTCTAGGCTTCCTGATTAGAGGATATGCAGGTACCACTTAGGGTATCCCTTTCCTCTTCCTCCGCCCTGCTTGGGTGTCCTAGGTTGGCCTGGGATCTGGGACGATCTTATCTTGGGCACCCTGGGAATGACTGTTGGGGAGGTTCTGGGTAGACTGGTGAAATTTTATGAAAGATGTAAGGGAGGCAGTCACCTCCTTCCTCTTATTTTGCTTCTAGGGGGCCTGTGATTCTCCCAAACGTGAGACACCCTATAAGTACTAGGGTCACCTTCCCTTCCCCAGGCTGAGTTGGTGTCAAAAATAATTAGAAATATAATGGAAAAGTAATAAAACCTTACGTTTGTATAGCACTTTATACTTTTTTTTTCAAAGCGTTTTCACATCCATTATCTCATTTGATCCTCACAACAACCTTATGAGGTAGGTAGGGCAGGTGGTATGACCCCCATTTTACAGCTGAGAAAACTGAGACCCAGAAAAGTTAAGTGACTAGACAAAGGTCACGCAGCTGGGACCAGAACCTTACCTCTTGACTTGTGCACTGCTCTTTCTGTGTACCACGGTGGCCTGACTTTGGTCCCTGGGTAGAGGGGAGGCAGAATCCGCATAGCAGGGTTTTCTTGGAGGCCTTTTGTTGCTCCTCGGGCTGTCATAGAGCATCAGGCTCTACTACCCCAGTCATCCCTAGTCCTCGATGCTACAGTGGTTTTCAAACTGTGTGTGTTTCAGAAAGTCCTGTACCACATAAACTGAGTAAGCCGAACTTGGCCCTCTTCATGCACAACTTCCCCTTCCCCAAATTGGATTCAACCAGAAGCATTCTCTTTTCATCTAGTTTATGTATTGGAATTCCAATGACATTTTGTTAAAGAAAAAAGAAAGATTTCTGTTAAATAAAAAAGAATAAAAAACGTTTGAAAACCACTGCTCTGGGATGGGCAAGAATTTGGCTGGTGCCCTAGGGTGGTGAAAAGGCATCCTGCCAGGCAGCAGTCATTCCCCTGCACTGAGCCATCTGCACGGAGCCCGGCATTATGTCAGAGAAGGGGACAGTCTGAAGAAAGGAAAGGATACCACTTTTTGGCTGTGAATTCAGAGCCACTTTTAATTCAAATCCAGCCCGATGTGGTAGACATGGCCCCCGTTTTCAGGGCTTCAAGTATGTTCAGGAGGTAGAACTCGGATGTCTGAGCAAATCATGAGCTTAAATTCCAGGCCTGAGCTGCTTGGGGAAGACTTCCCAGAGGAGCATGGCCTTGTGTAATGTTTGGCAAGAGGGTGGTTTAAGGTGGGGAGATGGGAGAGCGGGCTCAGTGTAGGGGAATTGGTGCCCCCCTCCCTCCACACCCCATCCCCCATCCTGGGCTCTCTGTGCCACTCAGGGGTGTCGGAAGGGTCCCCATAACTAGTAGCTACCTTACCAGAGTCGAGACCCACATGCCTCCACTCCATTCTCAAGACCGCACATGCCCCTAACTGGCATGTTGCACATCCCAGGGAGGAGGCGGGTGGTGTGTGTTTGGTCTGAGGGAGAGCTATCTTGTCACGGCCTGTGTCACCTCCCAGGCCTCACACCCTGAACAGCACCAGCATGTCCAAGGCGTATCAGAGCACCTTCACAGGCGAGACCAACACCCCATACAGCAAGCAGTTTGTGCACTCCAAGTCATCACAGTACCGGCGCCTGCGCACTGAGTGGAAGAACAATGTGTATCTGGCTCGCTCCCGTATCCAGGGCCTGGGGCTCTATGCCGCCAAGGACCTAGAAAAGCACACAATGGTCATTGAGTATATTGGCACCATCATTCGCAACGAGGTGGCCAACCGGCGGGAGAAAATCTATGAGGAACAGGTATGGACTGGCAGAGGGGCCATCTTAGTTTATGGTCTGTGCTCAGCTGAGGAGCAAGGGATGGAATCGGGGTCAGGGGAGCAGGTGGAAAGCTGCGGGAGGAGAAAGGGAGAAAGGCAGAATAAGAAATGAAGATCAGCCCACTGCCCAAGTCTGCTACCTGATCTCACCACCAGCACCGATGCCATTTTTGATACTCTTCTCACTTGTACAACTTCTTCCTTTCTAGAATCGAGGCATCTACATGTTCCGAATAAACAACGAACATGTGATTGATGCTACGTTGACCGGAGGTCCTGCCAGGTGAGAGAGGAATGAGGAAGGAGGGATTTAGGGGTCCCTGGGTGACACTCAGGGTGGGCCAACAAGGAACCAGAACCATCCCAACTCAGTTGCCTGGCATCCCCGACTCTGGCCCACTGCTTAGGTACATTAACCATTCCTGTGCCCCTAACTGTGTGGCGGAAGTTGTGACGTTTGACAAGGAGGATAAAATCATCATCATCTCCAGCCGGCGAATCCCCAAAGGAGAGGAGGTGAGAGGAAGTGTCCTGTGTGAGTGACAAAGCAACTCCCTCTTCTCTGCCATTCCCCAGAGCCAAGTTCCAAGGCCACCTACCCTCAGATCAGATCTCTGCCCTCCCCGACTCCCTCTGGGGGTCTGGCATTGATTCTACCCTCTTCTCTTTCCAGCTGACCTATGACTATCAGTTTGACTTTGAGGACGATCAGCACAAGATCCCCTGCCACTGTGGAGCCTGGAATTGTCGAAAATGGATGAACTAAGAAGCTTAGAGGCTACCAGGCAGGGGAGTCCCCCCACCCCCAACCTCTTCCCTGAAAGGGATGAGGGGGAAGAGAGGTAGCAGCCAGAGCCAGGACCCAGGGCTGGGGCTGCCGGCTGACCGGAGCCCCTGGAGCAGGAGGCTGGGGCAGAGGGCCCTAGGCCAAGCCCACCCTGGGAACCAGGGGCAACCCTCTTCCCCGCCACCGGCCCCCAGGCTGGCATCTCTGCCCCCAGCTCCAGGAGGGGCCAGACAGAAGCAGCCATTGGGCATCTCAGGTTTGAGGGGGATATGGGCCGGGAACTACCCAGAAGCAACTGGGAGGCAGCAGGGAGGGGGGAGGAGGATGTGTGGCCGGGCCTCACAGCCCTGCTGCTCCCACCGACCTCTCCGGCCCAACTCAAGGCTGCAAAGAGACTTGACTAAGCTTGACAATCCCAAAGGCCGGGTCCCACACCTGGCCCTGCCTGCCGGGTCCTGCCCCCACCCTCACTCCCATCCCCTTCCCTCTCAATCTGTCTCTGTCTCCCTCTTCTCCTCTGTGTTTCTGTCTCTCTATGGGTTGTGTTTCCTTGTTTTCCACTCTGACAAATGCAACATGAACGGGAAAGAGGCGCCCAGCTGCCCAGAAGGGCGAGCCAGGCAAGCCGGGCAAGGAGACCCCGCACCCACACCTACCTCATTTAAGTGTTGGATTTTTTGCTGTTTTGAAATGTGAGACCCTCTCCAAGCCCCCTACTGCCCCGACCCTCTCTTCCACCTCACTGCCCTCTTCTGAGTGGGTGGAAGGGGGGTAGGAAGAGGAAGAAAAACAACAACAAAAAATCCATCTTTGTTTTTAATTATGGGCATGGGATGGTGGTTGAGGCTAATGATGATGAAGATTGGGGATAACTGGCCCCGAGTTGCTCTAGGACTTCCTTCTCCATCTGGACATGGGGGCAGGAGGGGGTGCTAAACCTAGGACCAGGATATCTCCCTCCTGTTTTCCCAACCCCATCATGAGCCCATTTGCCCTCCAGCCCCTGGATGGGGTGGGTGGGTGGTAGGGTGAGGGCTATCCCTGAGTGGCATGCCCATACCCAGTGAGGCAGGGTGTGGCCCGGAGCTCCCACTTTCCCTCAGTCACCAAACTGCTGCTGGTCTGGTGGGAAGGGGTGGTGATGTGGGGGTGGGGAGCTTAGTGTCAGCGCGGGGAGGGTGGGGGGTATTTATCTATTTATACATGGGATTGTACATAGTCTTGTGGGGAATGGGGGAGCCGGCTGGAGGTGAGAACCCTCCCCTCTCCCCCCACCCCCGGGGAGAGCAAATGTAAAACTACTAATTTTTGTGCTTTATATATTCTATATAAATATATCTATTTTCTTTTTACAAAACCAGTTTATAAATGGTAGGGGGGCGTGGGGCGGACACATGGAGCTCCCCTTGTGGGGGGGCCCCCTCCATAACCCAACCTACCGCCCTTTTCCTCACCCCCTCCTTCCCACCCCCTGGCTGTGACTGCTGTAAGGTGGGGGTATAGAGGCTGGGCAATTCTCACCCCCTTTGTATAGTTGGACTATGTTATAACGCACAAAAGAGAGCTGGCCCCAGGGGGAGCCAGAGGGTGATGGGTTCCCTGCCTCCCTTTCCTTCCCCTTTCTGCCCAAGCTTGTGCTGCAGTTGAACCTCTTCCTGGGGGGTAGGGGTAGGTCGGGGGTGGGTGAGGCCTCAGACCCGTCTCTAGTAGGGAGCGTGGGGATGAAGATGAAGCTTATATGCAGTTCTCTCCTAGGGGCTGTGGGCAAAGGACATTTTGTAATTAATATTTTCAAGAATCAAATGTCTGGAGTGTAGGGGTGGGCTTGGTGGCGGTGGATGGGCGGGCCTGCTGGAGGGGGAGCACGGTCGCTGTTGTGATTTTAGGTTTGTTTTGTTTTGTTTTTGAATTTGGGGGGTTGCGGATTGATGGGGGTAGGGAGATTTTTTTTTTAAGCTGCTTCCTCAACTGTTTCAAGCTGCAAATGTTTAAGAGAATAACATCCCCCCACCCCCACAGAAACCACTGTAATTAAATCAGACAGTGGGGAGACTGGGCTGCTGCCCCCAAAGCCATTGGATATTCCTTTTCCAAGAGCAAAAGGTCTACTAGGCTACAGGGAGGGGGAGATTGACTCCTGTGAGTCAGGCTTTGGTTGGGGCTTGGGCCCTGGGATTGGGAAAAGGGGATGGGGCAGACTTTGTAAGCATATGCTAGGTATCCGATAGTCCTGTAGAATTTAGTGAAGAAACCTTATACAGTTTTTAATTTTTATATAAACTAACTCAGACCCAAGCTACAAGGTTGGAATTTTGGTTGTTGGTTTTTTTTTTTGTTTTTTTTTTTTGTTTGTTTTTTTTAAGTATCCCGCCTGTATAATTGCATCTGAATTCCCTCCCCACCCCCCGTGTTTGTATTTTGGGTTGGTTTACACTTGCACATATTCAATTTTCAGTTTTCCCCTTTTACAGTCTTCTCCCCTCACCTCCAGGACCCTCCCCCTTTTTAAAAAATAAATCGCTGACAAGTGTGAATCCCGTGAAGACTTTATTTTGTGTTGTGTGTATCCTGTACAGCAAGGTTGGTCCTTCGTAACAACGGATGAAATGATTCCCTTTTTTAAAGCGCCCTCTCTCCCTCCACCCCCAGCGCCCTGTCCTTGGCATGTTTTGTATCAGCGATCATTCTGAACTGTACATAATTTATGTTGCAAGAGGCAAAGGGCAAGTTTTGGATTTTGCTTCTTCCAAGTTTGTTTTTAAACGACAAATAAAAAAAGAACATTTTAAATACAAGCGGCTCCGTCCAGTCACCCTCGCTCACCCTCGCCGTCGGCGGATCCGTGACCGTGAGGTCCGAGAAGACCCGGGGGAGGGCGGTTACTCAGGCCAGGCCACGCCGGAAGAGTGAACTCCCCGCCTTCCGCCCTTGGCTTGCGTCTGTCTGACGTAGGCGGAAGTGGTGTAGCGGTACCGGACATGGGGCGGGGTCTGTCCCCCTCCACCCCTCCCGCCCGGCTCCCAGAGAGCTTCCTAAAGCGAGCGAACCCAGTCTGCGCCTCTTGAAATGGAGACGGTGAGGAGCACGGGAGGGCGGCGGGGGGCGCTGTGGAGCCTGAGACCCCCCGTTTGGGGACAGGGAGGCCGGGGCAGGGACCGGCGCTGCTGCCCAGCAAACGAGAAGCCGGTGTCTGTCCTATGCCGTGACTCTGCCCCTCCGCTCCTTCGCTGGGCGCATCTCCTAGGACTGGGCCGCGCGGTGGATACTTTCCGTCCGCGGTACTCAGCCCAAGCTGGCAGGGTTTGCTCTCCGCTAGGAACCTGCGCACACCCTGGCGATCTTGGGCCTCCTTTCCTCTTAGCACCTCAGACGTTCAGAGGCTTGCCAAGGAGCAGGGTTGTGTTGCGGTTTTCCTGGGTGAGGCGGGGGGCTTCTAAGGGACTCCTGCTTGCAGGTAGCACCTGGCCCTCAGTTGTCTGAGTGTGAGCCCTGCAATCGGAAAGACTCCTACTGCTTCGAGGTGTCCAGCGAACTCACATGCCTTAATAAGACTGAAAAGTGGGATTTCTCTGAAGGGAATCTTTTCAGTGTTAGAGGCCGCTCTGTCCCCGGACAAGTTTAGGTTATGCCCTGCTCTGCGATTCTAAGCAGGCGTTTTGGCATAGACCGATCTTGGCTAGTAGGCATTACCCAATTGTGGCAGGTCTCTGTCATCCTCCCAGAGATGCTGCAGGTAGCCCGCTGCATGTTTGGACCCATCCTCGCTCTCAGGAGCCTTTTTCTAGCATCTGGAACCATGTATCCTCTGTCAAGCCGAGTAACCCTTCATGTGTTGGTTTTGATCATCTGTTACTGGCAGGTTCACCTTTCTCTGGGTCAGTCCCATGCCCATAGTAATTCCTTTACCACACCCTTTCTCTGCCTGCTCAAGTTAGAAATGAGGAAACAGACGGAAGTGGTAAAGTTGATTTGCAGTTGGTCACCCAGGCAAGGGAATTAGCTCTTAAAGATTAAGATTATTTTGCACAAGAATAAGGAGTTTGGGGCGCCTGGCTGGCTCAGTCAGTAGAGCATGTGACTCTTGATCTCAGGGCTGTGACTTCTAGCCCCATGTGGGGTGCAGAGTTTACTTAAAAAAAAAAAAAAGTCTGATTCCATTAAATTCAAAATAACATCTCAATTTTTATTTTATTTACTCATAAATGTGTTATAGTTTATGAGAAATTTTTATATTTTCTAATTTAGCCCTCACACTTTATGTACTGATTAGGTTCTTGGGATAGAAATTGTTTTAAAAAGAAAAGAAAACCCTTGCTTTGAAAATGCTCAGCCTGCCTGGAGTGGGGGTCAGGGCAAGCCAATGGAGCTGTTACTGAAAGTAGGCTGTAATAAATGCTATCATCAAGATGCTCACAAAGGACTATGGAAGCATAGGGGAGGGAGAAATCATTGTAAACCTGAGAGGGCATTGCAGGTTGAGAGAACAGTGTGAGCACAGGCATAGAAATCCAGGTATGAATTGGGGATGAGCCAGTGGCATGATGTTGCCGGAGCTTTGGGTTTTGCTTGCACTGGGAGAAAAAATTGGAAAAGCAGACCGAGGTCAGGTTGAAGGTATTGCATACCACACTAAGTTTGAACTTTGTTTTGTAATAAGGGGAGCCATGAAGTTCTATGAGCAGGGCAGTGAGTGTGCTTTAGGAATGTTCTCAACGGCTTCTGCAAATGGATGGAGCTAGTTCAGAAAGTAGTGAGCTCCTGGTTGCTGGAGATAAGAGTCCCTTACAAACCTGAGATGTTTAGAGAACTTGGAGACAGCATGAAAGATAAAAAGGAGATAGATTAAGGGCAGGGGGACCAATTTAGAGAATGCTGCAGAAGTGATAGGTAAAAGCTGAAGTTAAAACTTAAAGTGGAAAGGAGAGAAATGGACTTGAGGCATTTCTAACATATCAGTTTAGTTGATAGATGTTAAGGACAAGTTTAGGTCATGCCCTGCCCTGCGATTCTAAGCAGACATGTTGGCATAGCTCATTCTTGGAGGAATCAAAACTACAGTTTTAGGCACCTAGGAGAGCAATGCAAAGAACAAAGATGGGAACCACAATAAGAATAATAGGATGGAAGGACAGATGCTGTTTTGTATTGACGCATTTGAGGAGTCTGTGTGACATCTGTGGTTGTCGAGCAAACAATTAGAAATGTGGATCAGGAGTTTAGAAGAAACTGTGAGTCCGTGTCAGATCTAGCCTGTATCTCTATAATAATATTTTGTACTCATGTATCACAGTGGTACTTTCTCAGGTCTCCTGTGTTATTTAAAGCAGAGAAGAGTGGACATAGTTATCCTCCTCTGTGGAGAAATAGGCGGAAAAATAAAGTCATATTCAGTTGTGGCTGACTGTAGCGTAGGTTTCTGTATCTCTAACCGTACATCTGTTTTCTCCCTCTGTAACTTAATCATAGGTCTCTCTGTTCATATCAGTGTGCATCATTATCAGTATTAATTTGAGAGTTAAAAAACAAAGCAATTGAGATTTATGTGCAAAACCCCATGCTAGATGTTATGGGTGATACAAAGAAATACAAAATAGTTCTAGGCTTCCAGGAATTTAAAACCTGTTTGGATAGATAATGAACAACAACAACAAAAACAGACAAACAAAACAAAACACTGTAGCACAGTGCAGTATGTAAGTATTATATAAAGGGTATAATAATTTCTATAGAAGTAACTGTTTCTGTGTCTTTGTATAAATCTTTGTGAAACCGTGTTATACTATGTGTATATCTTTCCTGCTGAACAGCCCTCTCTCCCACTTTTAAGTGATGAGGCTGTTGTTCCGATAGCCTTGCCAAAATGCCAGGCCAAGCTGATAGTCTTATGCAGCCTAGAGAGAAGAGAAGGAGATTATTCCCTTTCCCCCCTGCCCCCACCCTGGCCCATTAGGGGAGGGAAGTTTAGAGCTGTCCTGCCAACTTGACCCTGTTTACCAGCCAACTTACCAGGTTCAAGCCAAGGCTTTTAATTTCGTGTTACTACAGCAGCTATGTAGGTGAAGTATGACTTTAAGTTAATTTGGGTATATTACCCAGAACAAATGGAGCCAAAATTGTTCATTCCAGTAGATTAAAATTCGCATGACCCCTCCTAGGTTCCTAGATAACAATGAAATTTCCAAATGTTCCCACTTGAGGGAGCACAGACATGGTTCTGAAGGTTTCTCTGTATTCAAAGACTGTCAGGGGCAAAGAAACTTAGAAAACCAGCATCCTCTAGGCTGTAGCAGCCTTTGACTCACAAGGGTGCTAAGAGGAGTCAGGTCCCCAGTTTCAAAGCATTGATGGTCCTCATCCACCCCTCAGTCATTCAAGCTTTAACTCTCTGTGACTGTCAACTGCTGGGAACCTCCCCAGATGTGGTCCTCTCTTAGGTAAAGGGGTATGTCTGTAATTCTAGTGTCTACCTTTAGGATTACATCACTTATAAGGCTACAGTGTCTTACACTGAGGGGAAAACAGTATTGTCTCTCTGGCTTCCATGTTTTTATAAAGTAGACCTGTGAGAACCTTGTGGGGACCGGCCCTAAGCACAGATTTTCTAGTCTTAGCTTTTAAGATCAGTGTTTCATTAAGCAGCGTAGTATATAAGGACATAGGCTTTGGAACCACACAGATATGTATTCAAATTCCTATTCTACCTCTTACCAGCTATGTGACCTTGGGCAGGCTGCTTAATATTTCTTAAATCTCAGTTTCCTAATGTGTGAAAATAAGGCTAATAATGGTATTTACCTCAGGGCGGTTCTGATGGTAAATGAGATAATATTTCAAGAGGGCCTATGGTGCTTTAAATGAAATTATTAGTTCACCAGCCCTTCTCTTAATGTTAAGCTAAAATGGATGGAGCCTAGGACAGGCTGAATCTTTGTTTCTTTTGTCTCTCCAGGTTACTTCTTCAGACAGCTCCCCAGCTCTGGAACATGAACATTCTCAAGGTAAGTTTACTAAAGAATGGAACCCCACTATGAAAGCAATAGCCCAACCATACCTTGTCTTCAGCAATGTTTTCAAATCTCTCTCAGGATGCCCTCTGGGAAAAATCAAAACTGGGCAAGATAATGTGCCAAACCATATAAATCGGGAATAGTAATTTGGCAGGAGCACCCAGGAGTAAATCATGGGCAAGGTGGGGATGACTAAGATTTTCAGTTATCAAACCACGTAAGGGAAATTTTTGAGGAAAAACTTCCATAGGCAACTCTGGGCGTCCTAACCATGAATCAAAGGTCCCTAGTATTTCTTAATTAGCCCAAAAACAATGCCGCTAAGCTTTTATCATCCAGGGATTTCACTAACGCCACTGAGTGTACACAAGAAATTATAGAAAGGCTTTGAAAGCCCTTAAAACTAACCTAGAAATTGAGGCACTAAACCATAAAATCCAGGGCACAGGAGAAGGCAATTCCAGCACCTTCCCAAATAACTGGTTAGAATGGAATGGTCAACCCTAGACCATCTAGAAAGAAGCAGAACTTATGGGCACCTCCCTTAAAGGATTTTGCCCAGGAAGACTTGTGGGTCTTCCCAGGACATATTTATGGCACCAGCAATATACAGTTTCTCAGAGAATTGAAATATGGGGTGAGGTCTTAGGACATATTATTAAGGGTCTCTGAGTTCTCCACAAGACTTTTTAAATGTTCTGTTTTCATTTTATTGGTATCCAGAAAAGTTAATATGGTCATATTTGAATTATCCGGATGATATCCTTCGTAACTGAGTACTGCCACATGATAGCACTGGCAGTTTTATGTTTCTGAGAACATTTGCAGTAGCGCCAAGGCGGGAGTCAAAAACTCAAATTGTCTGCATGAACCAAGCAGTGCTGTAGGCTGCGTATGACTGACAACCTGTAGATCTCGTCACATCTAAAAGGAGGCAGCAACAATCCAGGTCTTGTCAATTGTCACTATTTAGGAATTCAAGCCTGGTTTGGTCAGATCTGATTCTGAAAGAAATTGAGATTTTGGATTTTTATGTAAATCTCCAGATTTTTAAAATTAGGGAACTGACTTAAATTATTTTTAAAATACTGAGAAAGCCAAATCAAATATGCATGTAATTCTGTAGACTGAAATGATACTGTTTAACTATCAATGAAGGATGCCTTAAACTGATATCAAAAGACATGTTCTTGGGAACTTCTTTAGCCCATCCACCTTGGGCAAGGCAGAGGAGTTCCTGGATGGGGGACACTTGGAACATTGGAGTCCCATAGAGGCCAGCAGCACAGGGCCACAGGTTTCCCCTCCACGAGCTTGAAAAAAAAAAAAAAAAGACATGTTCTTGGGAGTCTGTGAGTTTTCAAATTTGAAAAACCATAGTGGGCTTCCAGTTAAAGGTGGTGGATTGAATACATGCATCTACTCTCGTTCCTCCAAAAAAGCCACTAAAACCACCATAAAAAATTTTTTTTTTCAAAAGGTACAAACCCACCAGAATAGGGAGAATAAGAGAGGGAACAATAGTAATTGGAAGCTGGAAAACAGAGACAAGAGTGATAAATGATTTAGCAGACCTGAGAAAACTGAATTATAAACTAGCAATGGGGAAAGGCAAGAAGCATTGAAGATCTAAGAAGCAGTCAGATTCCTAGACTCCCTGCTCCACTGAGTGCAGCTAGGAAACTGCCCCTCCCAACTTTGACAAAGACTGGAGGCCTGGAAAGGGGCTCAGGCCCAGTTAAGGGCTGAAGTACACTATACTAAATGCAGGAGCATGAAGTGAACTACGCTGGACGCTGAAATCCCAGTCCTTTTCCCAGTCCAGTTTCCGGAATGCTGACAGAAAAGACTTCACCCTCCCAAGCGTGAAACTGAATAAATAATCCTCTCCAGAATCCCCTTGAAGGGAAAGCCCTAAAAATACAAGTATGGAATGTTCCCCATCTAAACAGCTCACAGTTAACAAGACTCATGTACACTTGAGTTTCCAGTCAGCTTAGAATATGGTTTGAATGCTCCCTTTAAACCTAGGATTATCAGATATCTAAAGAAAGCCTCTAATGTTAAAAAAGAAAAGCAAAGAAATCCAAACTGCACCCCCCAAAAGAAACAAATAGGAGGGGCGCCTGGGTGGTTCAGTCAATTAAGCTGACTCCGGCTCAGGTCATGATCTCATGGTTCATGGGTTCGAGCCCTGCATTGGGCTCTGTGCTGACAGCTCAGAGCCTGGAGCCTGTTTCAGCTTCTGTGTCTCCCTCTCTCTCCCTCTCTCTCCCTCTCTCTCCCTTTCTCTCTGCCCCTCCCCCGCTAATACTCTTGTTTCTCTCTCTCAAAAATAAATAAACATTAAAAAAAAATGTTTAAAAGAAAAGAAAAGTGATCCAAACTGCCCCTGCAAAAGAAACAAATAGGAGGGGCACCTGGGTGGCTCAGTTGATTAAGCATCCAACTTTGGCCCAGGTCATGATCTCGTACTCCCATGAGTTCGAGCCCGCATCTGGCTCTGTGCTGACAACTCAGCTGTGTCTCCCTCTCTCTCTGCCCCTCCCCTGCTCATGCCATCTGTCTCTGTCGCTCTCTCTCAAAAATAAACATTATAAAAATTTTTTAAAAAAGAAACAGGAAAAAAAGCAACAGAAGGAAAAATTCAATGCATAGAGGAGAACTTTAGAAATTAACATTAATATATACTCAGATAAAGAACATATTTCCACTATGCAACAAGTACAGGATACCATTTTTTTAAGGAATTTTCAGAAAACAAAACAAAGAGGGGCTCTAGGGTATTAAAAGTATAATAGCAAAAATTTAAAACTAAGTAGAAGGTTTGGGAAATTAGGTTGAGGCAGTTTCCCAAAAAGTAGAATTAAAAATCAGAGAAATGGGTGTCTGGCTGGCTCAGTCCGGAGAGCATGTGATTGTTGATCTCGAGGTTGTGAGTTTGGGTGTAGAGATTACTTAAAAATAAAATATTAAAACAATAACAACAACCAGAAATAGGAGAGAAGATATTTTAACAACAGCAACAATTTACCAAACAAAAAACCAAAACAACCTTAAAGGGTCAGTCAAGGAAATCTTATAATCTACATAATAGCAGTTACATGGGGTGCCTGGGTGGCTCAGTCGGGTTAAGAGTCCCACTTCCACTCAGGTCATAATCTCACAGTCATGAGTTCCAACCCTGCATCCAGCTCTCTGCTGTCATCACAAAACCCGATTCAGATCCTCTGTCCCTCCCTTGCTTGCCCACGCACAGGCGCATACTCTCTGTCTCTCAAAAATAAACAAACGTTTAAAAATAAATAGATAAATAATAGGAGTTACAGAAAGAGAAAAAGGACAATACAGAGGGAAGGACACGATCAAGGAAATAATTCAAGAACATTTCCTGGAACTGAAGGACATTAGTTTTCATCTTGAAAAGACTCATTGAGTATTCAGCACAGTGGATGAAATTGACCCACCCAAAGCAGAATCATCATGAGATTTCAAAACACTGGAAACAAAGAGAAGATCCTGAGTTTTCAGAGAGGAAAAAAACAAGTAACATAAAAGGAACCAGAATTGCCTTGGACTCTCAACACACCAGAAGCTAGACAGCAATGGGACAGTGCCTTCAGCATTCTGCAGGAAAATAAATTCAGACCTAGAATTCTATATCCAGCCAAATTATACATCAAAGATGAAGGTAAAATTTAAAAAAAAAAGATACCTACAGGCTGCAGGGTCTCAAAAAATTTACCTTCCATGCACCCTTTCTTGGGAAGCTACAGGAGAATGTACACCCCCAAAACAAGGGAGTAATTTAAAAAAAAAAAAGATGAAAACATAGGATACAGGACACAGGAGAAATGCGAAAGGGGGCCCCGGATGGTGATGAAGGAAGATCTCAGGATGACAGCGGTGCACAGCAGCAAAGCAGCCCAGATTTGAGCAGGTCAGAAGGCTCTGGATAGACTTCTTTGGGTTGTTGAAATTGATAGACTATCTAGTGCTTCTGAACCTCTTGAAAGGAGATTTAAACAATTGGTGAAGAGTTTGGGGTTAATTAGTTATAAATACTTCAATTAGTTATAAAAACAAAAAGACAAGACAGTTATTAACTCCAGGGAAAACAAAGTTACAAAAGAAAGAAAGAAAAAAAAATGAAGGGGCGTCTGGTCGGCTTGGTCAGTGGAGCATATGACTCTTGATTGCAGGACTGTGAGTTCAAGCCCCACGTTGGTTGTAGAGATTACTTTAAACAAATAAAATCTTTAGGGAAAAAAGGGGGAAAGAAGGGGGGAAAAGTTGAGTTTACAATTGGGCTTAGCTCTGAATAATAATATTTTGTCAAAATTATTTAAATACTAATGTAACCAACATTATAGTTTAACTTCTAGAAGAATGGGGAGAGGGGAGATGCATGTTTGTGTCGGGGTCTTAGTAGAAAGGAGAATTAAAAATTCTTGGATTTTTATTTCTTGGATGATAATAGATAATGCCCAAAAGTGAAAAAATAGCAATATAAGCTTGTTATTTTATAGACATAGAAATAAGTGCCAAAATAATCAGCTAAAAGAGGCCTCCTCTCTGGGGAAGGCTAGTACAGGGCAGTAGGTGCCAGGGACTGCAGTTTTTCTTAACAAAATTTGTAGAACTATTTGATTCTTTAAACCGTGTACCTGTATGATTGGTAAAAAATTAAAAATTAAAACAAACAACTGGCATAGGATTTAAGATCATGAGCTTCTGTATCAGGTAGGTCTGTGTTTAAGTCTTTCTTGTAACTACTAATGGTGTGACCTTGAGTAGTTTATTGAAATACTTCCCACCTGTTTTCTCATCTGAAAAATGAGGACAGTATTTGCTTTACAGATTTGTTGTAAGGATTAAATAATGAGATATTTTTAAAGTGCACATAGCATAGTACACAGCACATTCAGGTTATTATTTTGTGGGTTGCTTCTCCAGTTTACAGCAAGTAATTAAAATCAGAGGAACAGACAAGTAAACACATCCAGGGTCTCCCATTGGTCTAGAGTAGGTGAGATGATTTCTGATTCACAAGGTCATCCCAACATGGATTCTCAGGGTGTTTGGGGCCGGGTTAATTGAGCACTGGGCTCCAACTGAATGTTGATCTCAGATGGCCCAACTTGGACCAGGACTTTCTCATCTGTAGGTCTTAGAAGAATTTTAAGAAGCTCACTTGAATTTTTAGATGCTTAATTACATCTTAACTGAGAAAAGAGAACAAGTGAAAATGTGCTTAAATATATGAAAGGGAAAATTCGAGTTAAAGATGAGAAAAAAACTTTTAGACCAAACAGGCTAATGCAAGGTATCATAGACTTTCTGTTTTAGTCAGCCATCGTTTGCGTAAGGAGCCAATAAATATAGCCCTACCTAGAGTTGGGGGCTGAATGAAATAGTTTCTAAGGGGTTTATCCAGGCTTGGTGGGAATCAGAACAAAATAGAAAGACAAGGGGCCTTATAAAAAAAATCAGCCTCTAAATATTTGAACAACTACATTTTTATTTTCTGCCTCTTTTGATTGTGAGTTGATGCATGGAAGGAAGCTTCTAACTATCCCACCCTATGCAGAGACCCCAGAATCCAACAATAGTGTGTATACTTCCTTCATGAAGTCTCATCGCTGCTATGACCTGATTCCCACAAGCTCCAAATTGGTTGTATTTGATACTTCCCTGCAGGTGGGTGAAATCCTCTTCTCCCATCCCCCTTCCTAGGAGCCTCTGGTTCAAAAACTTTCATCCTGTCTCATCCCAAGGGTAATATCCTTATCCTTATATGGGTTTAGTCTCATGTTTTCCCCAACATACCCAACCCCTTTCTTTTAAAGTCCCGAACCCTGTGAATTTTCCTTTGTGATTATTACTCTTTTGATTACAGGTAAAGAAAGCTTTCTTTGCTTTGGTGACTAATGGTGTACGAGCTGCCCCTTTGTGGGACAGTAAGAAGCAAAGTTTTGTGGGTAAGCAAAAGTTTCTGGAACACGGTATTATTGGCATCTTGTGCTGGGCAGGGAGAGAAGCTTTGAACAGTGCTGAGGGATCTTGTCTTGGCTTCTAGGCATGCTGACCATCACTGATTTCATCAATATCCTGCATCGCTACTATAAATCAGCCTTGGTAAGGAACCTTAGCCCAATGACCAAAACCACCTTCCCTACCCAAAGTCCCTCATTCTCAGTTCCTTTCTTCCAAGCGAACTACAAGGGGTTAATGAAGCAGAGAGATCAAGTCTCAAGTTCGTTGCTTCTGCTTCCAGGTACAGATCTATGAGCTAGAAGAACACAAGATAGAAACTTGGAGAGGTATGTAGAGAATTGGGGGTTGTAAAAAGAAAAAGGGATGGAGAGTTTACTGGGAAGTGGTTTTCCATACCGGTATTTTGTGAACCTCCCTTTTCCCTTCAGAGGTGTACCTACAGGACTCCTTCAAACCACTTGTCTGCATTTCTCCTAATGCCAGGTGAGTTCCAGCTACCCATTTGTCCAGAAAGGGAAGAGCTTTGTCACCAGCATAGCTAAAGCCTTAGATACCCAGAGATCTAGAGGCAGAAGAGAGAAAAGATGCTACACACACACACACACACACACACACACACACACAATTTCACACACTCTTTAGGTCTGGTTTGAACACTGCCCTCCTCTCCCAGTCACCAGTTTTCCCTGTTTATAAATATGTTCTTAGAAGCTGTTTACCCACCTCGGGCTCAGCACTGTGGGACTTATCATTATTCTCCACCTTCCCACAGCTTGTTTGATGCTGTCTCTTCATTAATTCGAAACAAGATCCACAGGCTGCCAGTTATTGACCCAGAATCAGGCAACACCTTGTACATCCTCACCCACAAGCGTATCCTCAAGTTCCTCAAATTGTTTGTAAGTGTCCTCAGCCTGGCTTTTACTCCTTATATACTGGGTTGGAGGGGTATCCAAGGGTAGTTTGGGGAGCCTTGAAGATCAAGCTGATGGTTCTCTCCTCAGATCACTGAATTCCCCAAGCCAGAGTTCATGTCTAAGTCTCTGGAAGAGCTACAGATTGGCACCTATGCCAACATCGCTATGGTCCGCACAACCACCCCTGTCTATGTGGCTCTGGGCATCTTTGTACAACACCGAGTTTCAGCACTGCCAGTAGTAGATGAGAAAGGTGAGAGATGTCACAGAAGGAGAGGGAGGACTCCAGGGAAGCCAGGGTGGTTCTGGGAAAACCTGTCCCCCAGCTCAGCCCGGAGGGTGATGCTATAGGCAGGGGGAGCCTCCCATGCCAGATCCTCCTTGCTGAGCTGCCTCTGTCCCCCTAGGGCGTGTGGTGGACATCTACTCCAAGTTTGATGTTATCGTGAGTGATTGTGGAGGGGCCGGGAGGTAGGGAAAGGGGAGGGGTATTGAATGTGGGGAGGGAGTAGAAGAGAGTCTCTTCTGGGACCTAAGGGTTTTAGAAGCTTCCAAGCTTTTGAATCCTATTTGAAAAGGAACTGGATGAGTTGGGTGTGGCTTGTGGGCATGGCTGACAACTACCCTAAATCCCTCTGGTGTGGGTGGGTGGGCTCAGGGTTTGGGGGCTGGCTCCCTTGCTTCCCTGCAAGCACCTTCCTGTCTCTCCCCAGAATCTGGCAGCAGAAAAGACCTACAACAACTTAGATGTGTCTGTGACCAAAGCCCTCCAACATCGATCACATTACTTTGAGGGTGTCCTCAAGTGCTACCTGCATGAGACCCTGGAGACCATCATCAACAGGCTGGTGGAAGCAGAGGTAAGGAGGCCAGTGACCCAGAAAGAGCTGGGGGAAGCAGCTTTGAGTGTGGGGTTTGGCAAGGAGGGTAGGGGTTGAAGGGCTCATCCTAACTGAGGCCGTCACTAAATATTTTCTCCCTTGTTGCTCCACGCAGGTTCACCGACTTGTAGTGGTAGATGAGAATGATGTGGTCAAGGGGATTGTATCACTGTCTGACATCCTGCAGGCCCTGGTGCTCACAGGAGGAGAGAAGCCCTGAGCTGGGGAAGGGGTCAGGCAGCACCAGGGGATATACCCCACTCACTGCCTGCCCAAAGTTCTAGGAACCACAGAGAATTGTAACTCTGTTCCCTGCTTGGGATACCCCTACTTGGGACTCCCTGGGAGCTGGGGAAGGTGTGGGGGGAGGAAGGAGAATGGATTTAGCTGTCCTTATCCTCACACATACAGCCTAGCCCATCCCAGCCCCTGCCTTCTTAGATATAGCCCCCTTACTGGGTGAATGATGGGCTGTGTGCCCCTCAAGCAAATTCTGATCTCTAAGAGATCCCCAGACCTCACCCAGCCTTTGCCTCTACCTTTGCCCCTGACTCCACCCTGAGATAATAGCACAACAAAACACTTCCTAAAGGTATTTTTATTTATCCTGTTTCATGCTGTATGGAGGAGGCTGAGTCCATTTAGTGACATTTCTTCCCATAATGGGAGTGGGGAGGATTGTGGGGAGGAGGGCCTTTGGGTTCCTGTGCTGTGTGCATATGAAGGGAGATGGGGTTAGGTGGAGGAGGAGGGCAGAGTGATTAGCTGAGGCTATTGCTTTTCATGGCAAACATAATTAAAATGACAGGAACCTCTTAATGGTACTGCAGTGTTTGATTCTTGTAGTTGATAGACACTACTGCTCCAGGCGACCTACTTCATATGGCTTCTTCAACTCATTACTGACAACAACAGAATAATGGCACATGTACACACACACACACACACACACACACACACACGATTGTATCAGGCACCATTCTTGGTGCTTTATGTATATTAATTCATTTAATCCTCAGAACAATGGTAGATACGATTCCACTTTTACAAATTGTTTAAAAAAAAAAAAAGACTGAGGCACAGAAGGCTAAGAACCAGCCCAAGGCCACACATCTAATAAATTGTAGAGCTAGGATTTGTACCCAAACAGTCTGGCCCCAGAACTCCTGCTCTTTAACCACTACCCTAGACTTAACTACCTTTCCAATTCTCCATTCATAACCGTTTCCCACCCTATTCCCTGAAATTCTCCTTGTTACCTCACTTTCCCCTCTGCCTGAACCATAGCTGGACCCCAGGAAAATCTCATAACAGTATTATGTCTCCAGAGAGTAGAGAGACTGAGGGTCTCCTTTAGGCAGAGAGACATACCACAGTTCTCAACTGTTTGTAGGGAAGGTTGGACTCTGTGTTTGAATTTTGCTGAGCTGGCACTGTCTTTGAACCTCCAAAATGCCTTGCCATTCTTCCAAGGTGAGAATGAGCTAGAGGGTGAGGGCTGTGGGGAGCAGACTCTACCTGTGCTGAAACTGCGTGGGCCAAAACAGTTAATGCCAAACACCACAAGGACTGCTAGACTGTTGGGCATGAGCCAAATTTTGGGTACCATCTCACCACTGACTTGCAGGTTTGATACCATTTCCTGTCCAAGACCAGAAGCAATCTCGGGAGTAACTGCTTGCCTTACCCATACTGCACCTAAGAACTCTGACGAACCCTCCCGTACCATACTGGTTCCTCCAAATCAGGTTTCCTGATGGCACATACGGAAGAGTTCCAAGGCAGCTGTCAGGGCCCCCATCTTGGCTCAAGAAAGTCCCTGCTTCTGCATTCACCTCTTCACAGCACATTCCCAGACTTGGGGGAGGGAGGCTTCCAAGTTATTAGAATTAGGGTATGTTTATGTGTGTGGGGGTGAGTGCATGGTGGAAAGGACAGATGTCTCCTTATGTCACATTCCATCATGGAGCGTTTGTCTAGGGAGGAGGCAAGGGCTTTAAAAAGCCTTAGGACTCTGGTGGGACCTGGGTGGAAGGAAGCACTGTCGAGCAAAGAGCCAGCAGTGTTCAGAGCTGGTAGGTGTGTGAAGGGTCCGTGGAAGGGGGAGGGGGGTCTCAAGTAGATGAGGGGCTGTTTGGGTTATCTTAAAGGTCCGTAGTGGGGAGCAGGGGGCCTGGGTTTGGTTGTTCTGATTCTCAGTAAGTCCGTCTCAGCCCCCACAACAACCCTCCTGACTCCATCCTCATAAAAGGAAGGGTCTGTACCCAAAGGGCTGCATGATCTTTTTGCCTCTCCCAGTCTCCCCTAAACCCGATCAATTAGTCTCAAAATCTGAGAATGGAGTTGAAGGAAAGATAAAGGACAAAATTAAGGAGCCTCATAGCCTATTTTTACCTATTCCTCTCAGAAGGGGTAAATTATCCCTTCTTCCTCAGGAACCATTGCCACACACACTCTTCTCCCACCTCCCTGCACCCTCCCCTCCACTGGAGCTGCTGCCATGGTTGCCAGGCATGGTTGCTAAGTCTCTGCATGGAAGGGTTGGCGTGGGCTGTGCTGCCACTAACATTACCATGGTGAATCAGGGGACACCTGGTATAGGCTTGGGGGAGGGATCATGTATGTAGATGTAAGCAGCACCTCCTGCCCATGGGACAGAATGATCCTAAAAGGTGACCATCTTGAGCACCACTTCAGGTGGGGGCTAAGTGAGCTGGGCATTGTGGTAGTGGGGATGGGGAGCTCTACACTGGGAAGTGGGGGCCACTTTTATCATTTCAGTTGCTAGGGGGTTGGTTTTGCCAAGGGAGCACACTATTCCTCCTCCATCCCTTCTGAAAGGGTGCAAATGCATAACCACCGTAGTTTGTCCTCCATAAGGCTCAGCAGAGCTGTGTGGGCACAGAACAATATGACCCCCAAGTCCTGGCTTCTGGATTGGGGGAGAGAGCCTGCTGTGGGGAGAGGGCTCCATAGGTGCCCAAGGACAAACATCTAGAACAGGAGTGTGGCACAGTTAGGATGGCCAAGACAGACTCCTGTGTGCTGCTGGACAAGCAGCCCTGGGCTGCAACACTGAGAGGGTAAGGAGTTAAGGGTGTGGAGGTTACCCTTTCTGAGCTTGGGGGAGGCAGCTCTCCCCCAGAGTCACATAAAAGCTGTGTGAAAGCCACCGCCTCCTCCCTCCACTGCATGGAAGCTGGTTACTCATCTCTCTGCACCCGAACAGCCACTGCCGCTAAAAATAGACCCCCTGCACCCCAACCCCATGGAAACCAGGGGAGAGTGGCAGGCAGAGACCTTGAGTTCCATTCCCCATCACCTCCCTGTCCGGGAAACTGAAGTCCGAGGCAGGAAGTCAGAGGCAGAACCCTGGCGGTCAGGCACCCCGACAAGCAGAAGAGTGAAAGGATTCAAACGACAGGAAGGTTGAAGAAATGGGGGTGGGGGAGGGGCACCGTCAGCTTGGCAAGAATAAGAAGTCCCCTGCCCACTCACGCAGGTCCCACCAGGCTTGGGGGACATGAGCAGTGGGAAGGGGCGCCCAATCCCAGGCCCCAGGGGGCGGCCGTGCACATGGGGGAGGTAACAGCGCTGTGCCGTCCGCGCAGCGCCGTGTCACATGCGCGCGCGCACACACACACAGACAGGCACACACGTGTGCCCGGGTATATATAGTCCCCAGTCTCTGGGCCCGTCGCTCTGCAGTGGGCGCCGGCTCCTCGGGCTGGGAGGGGGCTCTCGGGGCGGGTGGGAGGGTGGGGGGCCGGGGTGGGGTGGGGCAGGATGCTGGATGGCCAGCTATTCTCCGAGGGGCCCGACAGCCCCCGGGAGCCCCAGGATGAGGAGTCTGGCAGCTGCCTCTGGGTGCAGAAATCCAAGCTGCTGGTGATCGAAGTGAAGACAATTTCCTGTCATTATAGTCGCCGCGCCCCTCCTCGACAGCCCATGGACTTCCAAGCCGGCCACTGGGCCCGTGGGCCTCAGAGTCGCACGTGAGTGAAGGAGGGGTGACGGGAAGAGAGTGGTGGGGCGGGGAGTGGGGTCCGGACCTCCCCGCAGGCACCAGCCAGTGCTGCTGGTCCCCCTTCTCTTTCCCACGCCTCCCCCTACCCCATCCCGAGGGCTGGGGCCTGACTCGTCCCACATTGTTTTGGGGGGCAGGAGTGGGTGTAAGGAAGGGCAAGAGGTGAGATGGGGCAGACGCTGTTAAAGTGTGCATGGAGAGATGGTGAGGAGTCCGGCTTCGACTTCAGCCCTAACGTATACGCACGTGCACACGCACACACACTCACACTCACACACACCCCTCCACACGGCTGCCCCAAATGGTCTCCAGTGCTCCCAGCTCCCCGGATCTCGGCTCCCTTCCCCCACAAACTGCTCACCTGGGTTCCTGCTCATTGTCCCAGGTGTGGGCCGCGCTCGGGATCCCCTGAACCGCCGCCCCGCCGTCCCTGGGCCTCCAGGGTGCTGCAGGAGGCGACCAACTGGCGGGCGGGGCCCCCGGCCGAGGCCCGAGCCCGGGAGCAAGAGAAAAGGAAAGCGGCATCGCAGGAGCGGGAGGCCAAGGAGACCGAGCGAAAAAGGCGCAAGGCTGGTGGGGCCCGAAGGAGCCCCCCCGGTCGGCCCCGCCCGGAACCTCGGAACGCCGCTCGGGTGACCCAGCCTGTAGGGCCCTCAGCTCCTTCACGACCAGAGCGCCTGGGGCCGGCGGGGCGACCGCCCCGTCCATCTGCGCAGCCTCAGAGCGACCCAGGGGCGGCGTGGGCGGGGCCCTGGGGCGGTAGGCGGTCAGGGCCCCCCAGCTACGAGGCTCACCTGCTGCTAAGGGGCGCAGCCGGGACTGCCCTGCGACGACGCTGGGACCGCCCGCCACCCTACGTGGCTCCACCTTCTTACGAAGGCCCCCACAGGACCTTGGGGTCTAAGCGAGGCCCCGAGACCTCCCAGGCGTCCGCCTCAGCAGCCTGTGCTCCGACTCCGGCCAGGACAGAGGGAGGGTTCACAAAGAAGAGGCTGGATCCTCGGATCTACCGGGACGTCCTCGGGGCTTGGGGTCTCCGACAGGGACGGGGCCTCTTGGGGGGATCCCCAGGCTGTGGAACAGCCAGGCCAAGGCTGGAGTCCGGCAAGGGGGCCGCGGAGAAAAGCCTGGGTCTGGCTAGTGCTGGCCGAAATAGTGGTAGCGACAGCCATCCCCAAGCCAAAGCTGCTGGGAGCCCAAGCTCGGAGACAGCTCCTGCGGGGTTGGCCACTGCCACTCCCAGCCCACCGCGTCCCGCTCCCAGGTCCAGGCCCCATCTCAAGGGCTCCGGGGAAGGGAAAGAAAATAGGGAACAGAGCTGGCTCTCCAAATGCTGGATTCCCTCCCTTAAAAGGCAGCCGCCGCGACATAGCCAGACCCTCCCCAGACCCTGGGCTCCAGGAGGCACGGGATGGAGAGAGTCCCTGGGTCATAGAGAGGGGGCAGGACCTGAGACCTTGGAGAGTTGGAAGGGGGCCCGCCGCGCCCACACCCTGCCCCGCAGCTCCCGCGGCCCAGCTCGGCGAGAAGGTGTCTTTGTCATTGACGCCACGTGCGTGGTGATACGGTCCCAGTATGTTCCAACCCCTCGAACCCAGCATGTACAGCTTCTGCCCGCTGGGGTGCCGCGCGTTGGGGGGGATGCCCCTAACCAACCGAAGCCCAACAAGGAAGAGGGCGAGGGCGTCGCGGCCTTTCCCTCCCCTTGCCAAAAACTGCTGTCGAGCAGCCGTCTTTCACACCAGCTCGGTGGGGGGCGAGGGGTCGTAGCTGAGGGTGGGAAGCCCCCGGACTCCTCCTTGGAGGAGCGCGCCTCCCGCATCTTGGGGCTCCCGGTTGCCGAAGTAAACCTGCAGGACGCCTCCACGCAGCCAGGTAGCCCAGAGCGCTCAGCCTTAGGCCCACCGGCTTCGGGAGGCGCGGGCAGTGCCGAGGGCTTGGAGGAAGTGGCGGCTGTCCCGCGGCGCGCGGGCCGGGGCTGGGCGCGGACCCCAGGGCCCTACGCCGGGGCCCTGCGGGAAGCCGTGTCCCGCATCCGCCGTCACACTGCCCCGGACTCGGACTCAGACGAAGCTGCGGAGCTCAGCGTCCATAGCGGCTCTTCTGATGGAAGCGACACCGAAGCCTCGGGCGCCTCCTGGCGAAATGAGCGGCCCCGGCCGTGGGAAGGCGGGAAGACTGCCGAGCTGAGCGACAATATCCGAGAGATTCTAGATGTCATCAACCGAACCGAGGAGGCCTTCTTCGGAGAGAGGGACACTAAGGGGATCCCACAGGGAAACAGGGAGCAGCAGTGAGAGGCCCTTTCTTGTATTTGTGTTCCCCAACCTTTCCATCCTTGGGCCCACTGGTCCTGTTTCTTCCTTACAGACTTCCTTGTACCCCTTACCCATATTCGTTCCCATACTTGAAATAGAAGCCGCCCAAATGAAAGGAAAGGGAGCATATGGCAATTCATTATTTCTTTCCTTTTTTCCCTTTCCTTTCCTTTGCTTTCCTTTCCTTTGCTTTTCTTTCCTTCCCTTCCCTTCCCTTTCCTTTCCTGGAGAGGTGAGGATGAGCAGTAGCCTTTAATTCCTGCTCCATTCAAGGCATTGGGGTAAGATCTTCACCAGGGGCCAATGAACTAGTTGTGGAGCTGAGCACAGAGACCTAGCCAGGACCAGGCAGGAGGGCAGGGATGGTAGTCATAGGAGGGCAACTTTAGGGCAGGGTCTCTGGGCTGGAGGGAGAAAGTGATGGAGAGGCTTCTGAGTGAGGTGACCAGGTGACATAGAGGCCCTTGGCAGAAGAGGAAGGGATCCAGAAGCAGCCAGCAAAATAGGAAGAGGGCTTACTTTGGTATCACAAGGCCCAAACAAGGTTCCAATCCCAACTCTGACACTGATTGCCGGGTGACCTTAGGCAAGTCATTTCCCTTCTCCATGCCTCCTAGTATGTAAAATGAGGGAGTCCTAAGATCATCTCTGATGTTTTGGATCACTGGGGAAGGTTTTTACCTTATCCTCTCCTCCAAAGGCCAAGAAAGGGAGTTAGGAATAAATGTACAGAGTCTGAGAGTCCCTGGGTGGCTTCATTTTCACCTGCACTTATTCACAATTCAAAGAGACTGTCTAAGGTTTGCAAATGATCTGAGTAAGTGGATGAGGGCTTCTATCCCAGTATCTTCCGTTTAGGTGAGGGCTCCCCAAGGCAGAGCAGGATGGTGGCCTTGTCACTGTCCCTGGCCTGTAGTGGTCTGAGCTGGGGAGGGAAGGCAGCCAGTGAATCAGCTTGGGACCTCTTTAGGCCTTCCCCTTTTCCTCCTCCCCAGTGTTCCTTAGTGATGCTCTGAATTGTTGCCACAATTTCACACCCCGGTGGTATCACTCATCTGAAAGAACCCTGAAAATTTCTTGCATCTCTGCCTCTTCCAGAAACCTTGGCCAGGGAAAGAAGAGGGAGGCTGGTCCCAAAAAGCCTGTAGGTGTGGGGTGTGATACTCGCTGTAGCCACTACGGGGCGCGCGCAGGTCGCGGATTTCCCTAGTAGCTAATTCCCGAGGCCCCCCTACCCAGGCGCGGCTAGTTAACCAGTTGATTCCCAGTTATTGCGTGCGCGGGCCCGCCGCCTCGCCACCTCCAGCCATGCGAGGTCGGGAGCAGTCCTCTGGCCTTCTAGACCTCTGGAGCGCGCGGAGCCCCTCTTTGTACTCATCCACGCCAAGTGGCTTGGGACCCAGACACTGAAGTCTTTTCTCTCTACCGTCTTGGAGAGCTCTGTCTCTATTTATTAGCCATGCGAATTTGGCCAAATCACTTCACCTCCCTGAGCCTCAGTTTCCTCATCTGTCAAATGGGGGTTTATAAACACCTACCTCGCAGGGTTGTTGTGAGGATTTTATGCGATAATGTATGTAAAGCGCCTTGCACAGTGCCTGGCACACAGTAGGCGCTCAATAAATCTAAGCTTCCCTTTGTCCAATCTTGGCATCTTCTTCCTTTCACCGACCCACTCCCTCCCTACGTTGTTCCTCCCCCAGGGCTCCATTTTCTTCCCACTTGATGGGGGGCTGGGGGGGACTCCTTTCTTTGATGGAAACTCCCGGCTCAACCCTGTCTCCCCTATCCTGGAGTCTTCCTTCCTTGCCCCCCACCCCACCCCCGCTGGCTCTTCCCACTGCCCCGGCGCACTCCCCCCACCCCCCATTCCGGGCATGGGCTGAGTCAGCCTGGGTAAATTTAGCCGCCGACTTGGCGGGCGCGGGGGCTTCGCCCAGACTCAGTCTCAGAGTCCTGGCGGGCACGCCTCTGCCCCCATCCCTACGGAGTCCACCAACTCCAACTCCGGTTCCGCGTTCAGAGCCCCAGCCCCATTCTCAAAACACTTCTGATTTTAGTCTCCAGTTATCTCGATGTCACTCCCTACCCTCACCAGAGGGACTAGGCAGGTCAGTTTGGGAGGTCGTGCTGAACCACAGCCTGTGGCGGGTTGACCTTGGTTCAGTGAGGGGGTGGGGGGAGTGTCTCATTGGGCTTCTGAACCTGAGGGGAGAGCGTTGATCAGAATCACCCTGGAGAGTCAGTCCCAGAACCTCTCTGGGACCCACAAAGTCAGGTTTCAAGTTAGCTCTTGCTGGGGAGGAGTAAAGGAAGTGAGGTTCACCTTGGGCAAAGATCAGAGTCTACCTCCTACCAATTCTAACTATTGAGCATACACTGCACCTGAGAGGAACTGGGCACTGGGCTGGGCTCCAGGAAAGAGATGACTAAGGCCTGCCTGACAATGGGGTGAAGATGAAAACACACAAATAATGATAGTAGTGACCAGGGAGTAGTAAGCACTGTAAGGAGTCAAACCAGGGAGATTGTATGGATTTTATGAGATCAGGAAAGACTCCATCAAGGAGGATGCATCTGAGATATAATCTGGGGAAAGGGGTTCCAAGTAGAGGGAAGAGCAAAAATAGAAGTATGGATATGGGGGAACAGAGTATATGTAGGAAATTACCAAATGGTCTGCTCCAAAGACTGGAGTTGAGGGCATATTCAGAGCACTTGTGGAAGATAAAGGCAGGAGTGAAAACTGAGGGCATGCTGGGGTGAGCCTGGCCCACTCAGGAGAATGTGCCTTGGACCTCTGGGCTTGAGAAGAGAATGGACTTCAGGCCAGGAGGAAGACTGAGGAAGTCCAGGGCAGTAGTGAGAGCATCTGCCTGGAATTTGCTACAGGCCAGGGGCTCCAGACTCTTGGGCTAGTAGAAGAGGTGGGCTGCGTGGGATAGTGGAGGGGCTGGCCCTGTGGAGGTAGACTCCACCATACTGCCAGAGCCTCTTTGAGGCTGAATACCCAGGAGGCCAGTTTCTAAGAGCTCACCCACACTACTATCATTAGCAGAGAAGTAGCCTAGTGTGGTGTTTACAGCATGGACTCCATGGCCTGGCAGCATGGCTTTAGATCTTGCCTCTACCTCACACCAGCTGTGTGACCTTGGGCAATTACTCAACTTCTCTGTGTCTTGGGGGTCCTCAATTATGAGATGGGGTTATTAATAGTGCTTTTTTCATAAGCTTGTTGGAAGAATTAAATGATTCAATATGCAAAGCACCTAGAACAATGCCTGGTACATAATAAGTAATATAAAAGCATGAAGCTCTGATTATTATTAATCTCTAGAGCTATTTCATTAGTGTTGGGGGTATAAGAACAGGAGGATGGGGAAGAGAGAAGTATAGGTAGGACAGGAGGAGGGACAGGCAGCAGAGGCCAGGTCAAGAGGAGAGGGGAGGTCTGGGGTAGAGAGAGACAGTCCCTTGAAGGGGTGAATGGTGTACACGGAACATCTGGGTAGTTAGAGCAGCAGGGCAACACCCCTCTTCCCCAGGACCTCCTCCATCTTTGCCTAAGGGTGGAGTCAGCACTAGCTGCTAAAGATCTGGGAAGAAAGGGATAGAGAGAGGAAGGAGAGAAGTGACTGCAGGTCTGGGGGCCAGCCCTTGGTGAGCCATATCTCAGAATGGCCCTGCATGGCACTGTGGGTGGGAGGCTGGAGGCTCCCTGCTGCGAAAATGACTTCTAAATCTGGCTGTGTCTGCCAGCTGGTCAGCCTGAGACGGAGGCCACAACCACCCCCAACCTTGGGACAGCCTCACAGGTCAGGTGTAGGGACAGCAGATGCAGAAGGGCGTGGTCAGGTTGGGGCAGCAGGACACTACTCCCCCCCAACAGCCAGGTTCTTCCCAGGAAGCCCTTTTCTGTCCCAAATGGGGCCTAGTTAATATGGCCTTAAAGGACCAGCAGGCCCCTTCCCCTTCCAGACTCTCATGAGAGCCCTGGAACTTCCCTAGATCAGTCACAAATGGATAACGAAGAACCAGGTCATAACTATGGGACTTTAGAGGATTCAGGGTCAGGAGTGGGGGGGTGGGTATGAGGAGGAGAGAACCAGGAGAGATGGCTGGACTTGAGTACATGGGGAGTGTGCAAAGTGTGTCTATGGAGAAAGGTGAGCATTCACTCATTCATTTGTTCACTCAGTCATTAAACGTGTAGGCCAGGCCTTAGGGACACACAAGAGACTCAGACCTGGTGCCTATTTATTTATTTAAAAAATTTTTTTTTAACATTTATTTCTTTTGAGAGACGGAGCGTGAGCACGGGAGGGGCAGAGAGAGAGGGAGACACAGAATCTGAAGCAGGCTCCAGGCTCTGAGCTGTCAGCACAGAGCCTGATGCAGGGCTCGAACCCACAAACCGTGAGATCATGACCTGAGCCGAAGTTGGCTGCTTAACTGACTGAGCCACCCAGGTGCCCCAGACCTGGTTCCTATTTAAAGGGAGCTTCCAATCTAGGGCGTATGTGAGATAGGGCGAGGGATGTGGGAGAGGAAACCCACAAAGTCATTACAGTGTAGGCTGTACAATGTAATATATGTTAATGAAGGCATTCCTGAGGATCCAGGCAAGCATGAAGGAAGGAGCAGGTCCCCGACTATGACTTCTGAGAAGTGGGAATATACCCACAGACTCTGAGAGATGGGTCACTAGGGGTGCCTTTGTTAGTGAAGGGAGGCTCAGTCTGCATACTGTCCCCTCCCATGCATGTCTTGGCATGGGGTGGACTTCCACCCTAAAGCCCCTGATACTACATAGCTTTTTATGAGTCCTTTTGTTTTTTTAATTTTTTAAATTAATTTATTTATATTGAGAGAGATAGAGAGAACAAGAAGGGGAGGAGCAGAGAGGAGAGACAGAATCCCAAGCAGGCTCTGCAGCATCAGTGCAGAGCCTGATGTGGGATTTGAACCCATGAACCTGAGATCATGACCTGAGCCGGGATCAGGAGTCGGAAGCTTAACCGACTGTGCCACTCAGGTGCCCCTTTATGAGTCCTTTTATTTTATTATTATTTTTTAAATGTTTGTTCATTTTTGAGAGAAAGAGTGTGAGCGGGGGAGGGGCACAGAGAGAGGGGAACAGAGGATCTGAGGTGGGCTCCGTGCTGATGGCAGCAAGCCTGATACAGGCTCAAACTCACAACCATGAGATCATGACCTGAGCCGAAATCGGACGCTTAACCGACTGAGCCAGCCAGTCGTTTTATTTTTTATTTATTTTTAATTTTTAATGTTTATTTTTAAAGAGACAGAGACAGAGTGCAAGCAGGGCAGGGGTACAGACAGAGGGAGACATAGAATCCGAAGCAGGCTCCAGGCTCTAAACTGTCAGCACAGAGCCCAACGTGGGGCTTGAACTCACAAACTGCGAGATCATGACCTGAGCTGAAGTCGGACGCTTAACTGACTGAGCCACCTAGGCGCCCCTTATGAGTCGTTTTAAAGAATAGTTGCTTTGGGGCATCTGGGTGGCTTAGTGGGTTAAGTGTCTAACTTTGGCTCAGGTCATGATCTCACAGTTCGTGAGTTCGAGCACCTCATCTGGCTTTGTGCTGACAGCTCAGAGCCTGGAGCTTGTTTGGATTCTGTGTCTCCCTCTCTCTCTCTCTCTCTGCCCCTCCCCCACTCACACTCTGTCTCTCTCTCTCTCTCAGAATAAACATTAAAAAAAATAATTGTTGCTTCATCCATCTATCTATCTATCATGCATGCATGCATCCATCTATACATCTCACCTATCCATTTATCCATCTATCTACCAGCCCTTCTGTCATCCATTCACCCATTTATCCATCCCTTCATCCATCCATCCATCTCTTCTCTTCATGAGGACATATGATATGCCTAGCTCAGTGCTACAAAGAATGCCAAGATGAACCAAGCACAGAGCCGATGTCCTCAGGAAAGTGAAACCCTAGTAGGAGGATAGGTAATTTATGCAGATAACCATCCATGGGACAGCCAGTATGGGCTGTTAATGAAAGCTCTGCCCAGAGGCAAGGCCACTTTGCCAAGGGAAATTAGAAGGGCTTAATATAGGGAGAGACATGCGAGATGGGTTTCAACAGGGGGAGATGGGGAAGAGGTACTTTTCCAGGGTGTGGACAAAGATTGAGAGGTGGGAAAGCCCAAAGCTTTCACGCGGAACAGTCACTGGGGGATGCAGAGGTGCAAGAACCCTGGAATGATGTGTGTGAGCCAAATCATGAAGTGTCTCTGGAAAGCAAGGATAAAACATTTAAGTTTTAGTGAGAGGAATTGAGGAAGAGGGGAAGGGCCGAGAGGTTTTGAGCTGCGAATGTCCCAGTTGCCTCCTCAACACCCTTTAGCATTGTTTTCTCTGCTGCTTGATTATGGCCTTTGTTGGTCTTGTTATGTCGTGGAATCTCCTGCTGGACCATAAGCTACTCAAGGGTAGTGCCTTTGATTTAGCTCTGTATCCACTTCAAGCTTGGCCTGAAGCAGGCTCCCAGCAAATGCTATCAGGAGGTAGGAAGAAATGATAAAACTGTCTAACAGGAACACTGGCACAGCAATTCAGCATCAGATAAATGGGAGGAGATGGGGCTGCTGCCTGGTGTCCTCCACCCCCACCCCAGCATGGGGATAAACCCTGCTTTCTTTGCCGAGTCTCTCCAGGAGTTCTTCCAAGAGGTACCACAAGGTGGCGATGTTCTGTGTTCAGAACAAGTGTTCAGCCAAGGTCCTTAAAATGTTTGCAGTTGGAGGAGTGCCCATCCAAGAACTGTCCCTGGATGGTCTAGACATTTCCTTCCAGCAAGTGCTGAGACAGAATGAGAAGGCTAAGTGCAGCTATGGAAAAGAAGAGCCAACAGACCCCCAACCCCACGGCAAGTACCGTCCTCATCTATCCATCCATTCGTGTGACAGTACCTACTATGTGTCAGGTACAATGTTAGGCTCTTGGAAAAAACAGCAGTGATCAAGTCATCGTCCCTTCCCTCAAGGAGCTCGACATCTAGTCCCAACCAAAACCCAAATCTTTCTTTGCTATGGTTCTCTCTTTTACACACACACACACACACACACACACACACGTTCCCCCGGCCAATCCCCTTGACCTGGGAAGCCATCTACGTGAGAAATCTACTCTTCGGCACTGCTCACCCCTCCAAATCCAAGTTTCTCTCTAAGATTGCTGCATGGGCACATGAGTGTGACCCCTAAATGCTGCTTCCTTGGATGACTCCTCTTGCCCTTTCCGAGCTCCCTGACCAGCCTTTTCCTAGTCTCTCTCTCTACCTCCTCATTGTATCCCATTGTATCCACAGCCATGCTGCCAGTTCTAGTAGCTCTAGGGACCACCTGAGAGTATGTCTGATATGGATTAGGGCCTTCCAACTCTCCAGAGCTCTGGAGGCTCCAGGAATATAAGAGTGGATCCACAGAAGGGCCCTATGAGATCCTGAGATCCTGGTGTCACCAGCCCAGAGATGAGGAGCTGGGGTGTCCAGAAAACCAAAGACCTCAGAAACATGCCCCTCTGTGGCCTGGGGGCTCTACCAGCCAAACCTGTCCCTAGACAGGCTGCCTTCTTTTTCTCATCTACTTGGTGGGGGTGGGGGGGCTCTCCCTAGCTGCAACTCCATGGTGGTGGCTGTAGGAGACACTGGTTGGGAGGTGAAGCATTGTGGGACATTGTCCACTTTCCCAACATGCTCCAGGGCCCAACTTAGCCCTTGGCGGGTTTGGGAGAAGAGAGGAGGGAGGGTTGGTGCTGAGAGTGGGAGCCAGGCCCATCGAGGTCCCGGGAGTGAATGGCGCATTGTTGGCCAGGCCAGAGTCACAGATAATTACCTCAATTAGTGACAATGGGAGAGTAATAAATACAGGCTTAGTGTCTCCTACCCCACCAGGGCTCCGAAGATTAATCCAGGCTGACGGGCGGGCCCTGAAAGGCGTGATGGACAATTCATTAAACTCCCCAAATGCCGCACAACCTGGGCGTGAAGGCTGAGTTAGCCCCCTGGGGGCTGCGCCTTTGTCCTGATTGTGTGTCTCCGCCGCAGCAGAGCCGGGCAGCCCCCAGAGAGCGGGGAGGTGAGTGGGGCTCCCCCAGCCGGGCCAGGCGGCGGGAGGATTAGGCCTCGGACCGGCCCTGGTTGCCCTGGCACACCAGCCCAGCCGGGCTGGAATGTCCGTGGGGGGAGCAGGCCGAGCGGAGGGGCGGGGCCGACAAGGTGGGGTAAGGGGGGCACACAAAACCGGGGGCAGGAGGAGTTAATTAGACGCCAGCCGAGGAGGGCGAGGGGCCACAATAGGGCCGAGGGGCCGCCAGGGACAGCCCCTTCACTTCCGAGGATTAATAGGGAGGAGGGAGAGGGGAGGGGTTCAGCCCTGGGGGAGGAGTGCTGGAAGCTTCCCAGGGTGGCACTGCCCCCTTTTGCCCAGCTTGGCACCTACTTGGCAAGTGGATGGGAGGAGGCAGGAGGCTCTGGCAGCCTGGGCAGGTGTCTCCCAGCATCCCACAGAGTGGCTCTTTCTCCTGGCACGGCGCCTGCATTGGGAGATGATTGGGCAGGGAGGAGAAAAAGGACCCTTCATTTATCTGGGAAGTAGTGGAAGCAGGAATGTTTAGGGGCCCTGTCCTCAACACCCCCCACCTCCACCAACCTACCCTGAGGCAGAACCAGGAAGGAGCCTGAAGCTTTACCCTTCCTGATGAGGCTGCCCGGTTAAAGGCAAGAAGTCCGTAGAGGGGCTGGTGCTGGTGTGAACACAGGGGAGCCGCCGCTGCAGCTGCACGTGCGTGCACATTACACGTGCAGACCCTTGCGCATGCAGGTATTTTTTATGCGTGGCCCGGTGCTCAGCAGGCTCTCAGTAAATGTCTGCTGAATGAATGAATGAACTTTGGTTTTGCTGAGAGTAAATGAGTGTGAGAAAGAGGAGTGATGCTGGGCTGTCCCATGACACAGGGTGGCCTTGGGCCCTTTCCTTCTGAGCTCCCCAATGTGGCCCAGCAAGGATGGAACCCCACCGCTGAGCAGATGAGCAAATGTCCAGGAAAAATGAAGTGGTAGTGGTTCCTTCCCTTGGAAAAGGGCAAAAAAAGTGCAGTAGCCTCTTGGAAGCCCCACTTCCTCCCGGGCCCCAGGACAGGGCAGCCCTGGCTCCTCCCTAGGAGCCACCCCACCCTATCCCCTCCCAGGGAATGACAAGGGAGCGAGTTGGCGGCAGTTCCCTGGGCATATTTATAACCTGCTGCTCGCTCACCAGCGTCTGCTTTTAGCCCAGACGGGGGAGGGGGCAGGGGGGTGGTCTGTCTCATGCTGGGCGCCCCGGCTGGGTGTGGAAAGAGTGAGTAAGGGTGAGTGGTGGGCAGCTCTGTATGGATATTCCTGCTCACACCACAGCCAAACAGCTTATTTTCTCCTCATTTTGTTATTTTTCTCCCTCTGGCCTGGAGAGGAGGACTGAGCCAGCCTGAGATGGGGGGGGGGTGCTAGACCCTGGGGTATTTGCAGCCCCACTGACAGGGTTTTTCCAGGGTGCGTGTGGCAGGGTGTGTGTGGTGCCGACTTGCTGACCCCCTGGGGACTGTGCAGGCCTGCCATCTCACTCCTCTCAGCTTTTCCGCTCCCCCCAGGGTATTTCAGGACTAGTGCCTCCCTCGCCCACTGAGGCCAACCATGTGTCCGGGGTCCCTGGCGGCCTCAGATCCCCCTGGGTGTGTGGCACCTGGCACCTGAGGATCAGAGGTGGGTGGAAGGATAGCCTGGGTGGACAGTGCAGGCCCCTTCCTGACAACACTACCCTACGGCGGCGATCCCCTTCTAGGCACAGCCCTTCGTGAGGATGGCCCAGGTGATCATAACATCAATAAGAATTAGCTTCTGTGTGATGCTTTGCAGAGATCCCCTGCCCCTTTTGCTTGTTTCCCCCCCCCACACACACACCCCACCTTTTTTCTTAGTGCGTGGCCCCTTGAGGGTCTAGCCTCATTCTACACTTCCCTACCCACTCTAAAGTCCCTGCCCCTGGAAGTGAGGGCTCCCATGCAGAGGACTCGAGTCTGGGAGTCTGTCATCAAATCTCAAGGATGTGCAGAGGGCTTTACGCTTCGCCGAACCTTCACCGCACTCCCTTAGTAGTCTGACAATACCAGTTGATGTGCTTGATTCCCTGGCCACTCTATAAACTCCTCCCAGGTAGGCACGATGGCTCATGCATCCCTGTATCCCCAGCATTTGGCAATGCATGGCACAGAAGAGGTGTCAGCAAGTGTTTAGATGCCCCGAGTTTTCATGAACATGACCTCATCTTGAGGACCACTTTCTTGAAGGAGAAGACTAAGGACTGGCAACTATCCCTGTTTAATAGACAACGTAACTGAGGCTAAGAAAACAACTGATTTGTTGGAAGTCTAATTAGGGCCAGAACAGGATTCATGGCTTCCTTTTACCCTTCTTTTAGCCCATAGATGTCGGCTTGGCTCAGAGGCGCCAGCTTCTGGGCCTGAAAGCTGATACCCATTCCTGCTCTTGGGGTTAGGAGTCAGGTAAGAGTGCTTGGGGACAGCTGCCAACCCTTCAGTTCCCCAAATGCCGCTGCTTCTCGCCAACTCTGGGCATTGTCCAGCAGGGGCCCAAGCCCCCTCTCCTGCCTCTGGCAGCCCATTCACTTCTTGCTTTGGGAGCTGGGGGATCTAATAATTCATTGGATTATAGACCGGACATTCTCTGCAGGGGGGTTCTTTACTGGAAACCCAAGGCTTATGAGAGGTGCCTTCCACCCCGGATCAATAAGGTTTCTATTCCTCCGCCTCTGCTGCCCATGAGAGCTAAGCTGGTGCTGGCTTGGTGGATGGAGAAAAAGGGAAAGGATGTCATTGCAGGGTTGAGCAGCTCCTGTCTCCACTCCCCTACCCCCACACATACCCCAAAGGCCAACAGGGGTCAGAGTTCACATATCCAGGGAGAGGTGGGCGGCAGCTACCACAGCAAAAGAGTCCTAGGGAGGGGGAGAAATTCTCCAGTCATCTGGGATCAGTTGTTGCCCTTGGGGGGTGGGGTGCTTCATAGCTCCCCCTGCCCTTTAGGTCCTCCCCTGGGGGGAAGTGTTAGGATTAGGGACAGGCATTAGAGTTTAGGAAGGGGTTAGTGTTGTCTGAAGTTAGGGTTAAGGCTAAGGTTAGACCTAGATCTAGGGCTGGGCAGAGGATTAGGGTTAGAGATAGGTTCAGGGCATGGGCAGGATTAGTACTCCTTCCGACTCTGGTGAATGTGCACATGGAGGTATCAGTGTTATTAGTAACAGAGTCCTCTTTCAGGCTCTTTATGTGTATGACTAACTTAATGGTTTGGTTATGGACCACACTTGGGTTTCCTTCTGGTCACATTGGTTTAAGCTCTAGCCTCTAGCTGGATTCTAGCCCTCCAGTTCCCGTCTTCTCCCCCACCGTCGTGTCTGAGTTTTTGGATCCAGCTGGAGAGCCCATCACCTGTTACCTGGATCCTCCTGAGCCCAAAGTTGGGAGCTGGGGTCCTAATAAGGTGTTTCCTTCTCTTGGGGAGGGAAGTGCCTTCTCCACTGCTCAATGCCCTGACCACAGCTGAAGCAAAGAGGCTTCAGGGGCCCAAAGCTCTACAGCAGCACCCTTTCTGCTTGGGTTTCTCTTTCTTCTTTGGTTTCTTTTCAGAACACGGTCATTGCGATCACTCAGTTGTAGCTATTTTCACAATACCTAGGAAAGGCAGGCTTAGAGTTTGTTTGTCTGTTTAATCCCCATTCAGCAAGGGAAGAAATTGAGGCAGTTACGGATTTGACCAGTATCACACAGCAGGTTGGTGTTCGAATAGAAAAAAGAATCCTGCAGGGTCTCTTCGCTCCTGCCCAGGTTCTTCTGGAGACCTAGACCCGCAGTGGCCTCATTAAGGTCATGCAAGGGTCAGAATCTCAGGGTCTTCTTGCAGGGCGGGGAAACCAGTTCCCCAACAATGTATCCTATTTGTTTAAGAGAGGTAAAGCAATGGTATGTTCTGGATTCAAGGAAAAGCCACCAAGTCATTGATAAAAATAGAGATTTTATTCTGCGGAGGAAGACACTACATTGGTGGGGGCGAGGAACCACTAATAGCTACAATGGAAGGAAATGCTGATTCCGGTAGGCAATGGCATCTTTGACAAACTGGAGAGAGAAGAGGGATCAGAGAAGACTGGAGAGCAGAAAAGGAGAGGAGAAGGGAGAGGGATTGGGTTGGGGTGGAAGTGGTCTCTGCAAGCCAGGCTGGAACCCAGCACAATAAATAGTTTTATTTACAACAACCAAACTCGTGGCTTTGTATCCACGATTCAGTGCAAATTATTTACACACTGATGAGGAGGCAGGACAGGAAGGGGTAGGAGGTGGGTGAGGGAGGCATGGCTCACAGCTGTTCAATGGCTCCATGACAGAGGCTGGAAGAATGGGGGTATTTCTGCTGGGTCCCCCAACCTCATTTTCCACATCACCACAGCTGCCCTTTCACCGGAGAACCTCCCGGTTCGGTTGTAGGCGGGGAGGAGAAAGGCCCTGCTGTCCAGGTGTGTGTTCAGCATCTGCACCCTTGGCAGGAGAGTGGGAAGGGCGTGAGAGGATCTGGCGAAAACAGAGGATAAAGGGAAGGGAGAGAGGCAGCGAGGTCACTGGCCCGGTGGAGGAAGCAGAGCCACGCGGTCAGAAGCTGACCCCCAGGGGGAAGGGAACAATCCTTCTCTCACCTCCTGGCCAAGCAGGGGGCAGTGCAACAAGGGGTCTCCCGGGAGAGGGAGGGAGGTAGGTCCGGGGCAGGTCCATCAGGATGGCAAGAGGATTCATGCCGGCCCAGGCAAGTGGTTTCAGGAGTCCCTCGGTAGGAGGAGGTGCGAGAAATGGTCGCGCACGTATGAATCGCGGGGGATTGTGGCTGGAGGGACTGGGAGGGCACGTATGGGGGTGGGCTAGAGGGGAACGCTCCTGGGGCGAGTCCAGGCAGCGCCTCACAGACACTCGTGCAGTACGCGCGTGTGCGTGCAGTTGCGGCAGCTGACGTGGCAGCACCAGTGGAAGGTGCAGTTGCAGCGCTCGGTGACGCGCTGTGTGCGCGTGCGGTGGCCCCGGCCACAGCAGAGCAGCTCGCAGCCGTCCAGCGCAGGCGACGAGCTGTTGCAGGCGCGCCCGGCCGTGCCCGCCGTTCCCAGGCGTCCGCTGTATGTGCAGAAATTGGGCGATTTCTCGAAGTAGACGAGGTCGTGGGGGGAGGGCGGCTTGTGCGCCGGGTCTTCGGGCTCCAGGCGCAGCAGTTCCGCCCGCGAGGCGCGGTTGCTGCCGCGGTTGCCGTAGAGAACGCGCGAGGCGCCATCGAATCGGTCGCGCAGCACGTCGCCCACAGCGCGCAGCGTGGGCAGCCGCATCCAGCACGTGCGCACCGTGCACGAGCCCGACATCCCGTGGCACTTGCACTCCTGGCGCATCTCAGAGAACACAGTCTGGGGGGAAGGAGGAAGAAAGGATGTCCGGGGCACTGTCAGAGCCAAAGCCACCACCGTCCCAGATACCGCCCCCTCCCGGACCCTGCCAGGACCTCAGCAAAGGCCCAGGCCTAGCCCGGGGGAAGGGAGGTGCGAAACGTCGCGTCGAGATTTGAACCCCAGGCCCAACTGCTCCACGCCGGATATTGGTTCGGCCTCCAAGCCTCGGTGTTTTTTTTTTTTTTTTTTTTGGAATGTGTACAATGGAGGGCTGTCGGCAATACGTTCCACGGGTTGCAGGACATCTAACCTCTTCAGTTCTACCTGCCCTCAGCCACTATCTCTTCCATTCTCTGCCTTCCTTCTAAACCTCCTGCATCCTCGGGACATTCCGAGGTTCCCTACCCTGACGCCTGGTCTTATCACCGATAGTCATTCCCCAAGTTCGAGGTTAGCCCCTGCTCAGGGCCTTGGAGATCCCTGCCACGCCACTCCGCTTCGGTGCGGAGCCCCTCAAGCCCGCTCACCGTGCGGCCCGCCTCGTTGTTGTGAAGGTTCATGAGGAAGCGCAGGTCCCGCCCCTTCTCCCCGGAGTCCACAAACTCCCTGCCGAAGAGGCGGCCGAAGTCGATGTTGTCGCTGCAGCCCCCCCAGTGCCAGTCAGGGCCCCCAGGGCCGCGCCGCCGATAGTCGCACGTGCAAGACTCGATGGAGCCCTCTGAGCAGGAGCGCGCCACCGAATGGGTAACCCCGGCGGAGGTGATGGCGAAAATAAATGCCGTTTCCCGGCAGCCTGTGAGGGAAGGGAGCGGGGATCAGCGAGGGGGGGTACCCGGGGTGCTGCCAGCCTCCTCCGTGGAGGGCTTGGGACCCCTGAGTCCCGTGCCCCGACTCCGCCCTTGGAGTCCCGAGAGCCAGGCGGCCGGCTGAGTTGGGAAGTTGGTCTCCTAGAGAACGCACCTGCGTGGGCACGCAACCCTGTCCACGCTTGTAATCACGCGTTCCTGAGACTCAGGGCGCATTTGGCTCCTCAGTGGGAGTGGGGCAGCTCCAGAGAGAAAAACTGAAAAGCGGGGAGAGGAAGAACTCTGCCCTTGCCAAGACCTCTCCGCGGCCCAAACTTTCGGCCCTTTCGGCGATGCAAGCCTTGCTGGGCTGGAGGCAAGACACACGCGCGGAGATGAGCTTCCCAGGCGCCTTTGAGAGGGGCCAGGCAAACGGTGGCCAGCCGGCGTCCACGACTCAGAACTCGCTTTTGCTCAGGCAGTGGCGCAGAAAAGTTAAGCTTTGCGCCAGAGGTGCACACCTTGCAAAAGGCTGGTAGAACGAGTCCGGCCCAGAGCTGGCGCTGGGCACGAAGCTCTTGGCGGGTTGATCCTGTAACCCTGCAGGCGCCCGGGACATCTTCCCCTGCACTCGCCCGCCCCTGCCCTGCGGGTGACCCTGCGTTCCCCTGGTCCCGGAAGTGTCGCTTTCCTGGGTACCCACCTCGGTTGACGATCTTGCCGAAGAGGTGGGGCCCCGAAGCCGTGGGGCAGTTCCAGCGGCGATTGCGGAACTGCCACTTGCACTCTCGCACAGCGCTCTGCAACCCCCCGCTCACGCTGTGCAGGATCCCCGGGTTCTGGCGGATCAGCCTCCGCTGTTTGCGACTCAGCAGCTGAAGACTGGGCTCGAGCACCAGTTGTAGACTCTTGGAGTCGGTCAGCAGGTTCGTGGAGGAGGCTACGTTCACGATGCCCCTGGTGAGATGCATGGTAGGAGCTCAAGCTCTGAAAGGGGACCTGCTCCCTAAGCAAAAAGGTCGTGTCTACCCTGTCCTCTTCCTGGGGCTATTTGCCTGAGAGAGCCGCAGGAGATCAATAATGAGGTAAAGACTCTGCGCTCCCTGGCTAACTAGTTTGAAAGGAATGGGCGTCCGGAGTTTTGTGCAGGGCCGCTGGGGACCCAGGGTCTGGGGATTGGACAGGGGAGTCACGGGATACCTGAAGACTAGATGTCCACCTTGACTCTGAGAGACTGCTTCCCGGCAGCCTGGGCGAGGAAATCCTGGCCTGGAGTCCATGCCCACCCAAGGCGTGAAATGCTCAGGAGTCCCACCCTCTTCTCGCCTCCTTTCTGAGCGCTGGCTGGCCTGGCCCTTCGCTTCCGAGGCAGGGAAACCTGTGGTGTGGCTACCACCGCGAGGCTGGGTTTGGGGCTCACGGGAGAAGGGCGGTGCTAGATGGGAGTGGGCTCCCTGCCTGGAGTATCGTGGGCCGCCGCGGGCGGACCGTTCACCCCACCTCATCAGAACTAGATTCTCTGGAGCAGCTCCGCTCCAGAGCGCCCCTCGGTGTCTCGGAGGGAAGTCAGTGCGGTGGAGCGAGCCTGCCTGCGGACGGATCCCAGAGCGTGGGAGCTGGCTGGGGCTGGCCCCTGGCTCTGCGCCCCGGGACAAGTGGCGACCCCGCACCAGCTCACTTACCACCATCGGCCACTGCTGTTGGCGGCCAGGGCTGCGGGCAGAGCGGCCAGCGCCAGCAACAGCGTAGCAGAAACCCAGCCGGGCAGCAGCGCCCGGTGCCCCATGGCCTGCCCGGCCTCGCCTGCTCTGTGCTGAAGTTGGGGCGGCTTTGGCTGCTGCCCGCGACGGTGGGACGGGTCGCGGCGGTGGCGGCGGTGGCGAGAATTCGCAGTCTGGCTCTAACAGCCCTGGGGGCGGGCGGCGGGCAGCATGGCTCGCGGTCCCAGCTGGTGGGCTGAGGCAGCCACGGCGGGCGGCACCGCCTCTTATAGTTGCGGCGCTGGCTGAAGTGACGATAGGAGGCTGCCCCGCCGGGCCGCACTGTGGCACCAGGGCGCACCGGTCAGGGGCGCAGACAATGGGCAGCGAGCGGGGCCGTGGCTCCCGCCCGTCTGAGGCGAGAGCTGACGGGCTGGCCGTCGGGGCTCACCCCCGCCCCCTGCCCGGTGGCTCCCGCCTCCGGACCTGCACTGGCAGCCGACCCCTCCCCTTGGGACGCCCTCCCACGCGCGCCCGCCTCACTCCTCTTCGCGTCCGGAGCCCGTCGGGGACCAGCGTCCGCCAGGGGGCGCGGCGACAATATGCTAAGGGGAGAATCTGCCGGGAGTCCAGCCGCTTCGCCACCACCGGCTGTGGGGCTGTCCCCTCGACGTCACCCTGGGCCCGGCTGGCGTCCCCTCTCTCCCCACTCCTGAGTAGAGGAAGGAAAGCTGTGATTCTGCGCAGTGACTCTGGGGAGACGCCTCCTGCCCAGGAACCCCCGACGGCTGGAGAGGGAAGGATAAGCAGGAGACTGGGAGTGGGGTCGTGGTCAGGGAAATTCCTAGGGTGGGTTTGGGGGTGAGTTCACCAGAGAGAAATGGGGGAGGGGCAGCGGCAGATTTGTATTTGTGGGCTGGAAGGAGTGCACGAATGACTGTGGTGTGTGTGTATGTGTGTGTGTGAGTGGCACAACGCAAGGGTGAATGCATGTGAGAATGTGTAAGTGTGTTCTCAGGGTGCACACCCCTGTGTGTCCTCATGTAGAGAAACTCCATGTTTTGAGGAGGGGTGTTAGGTAACTTTCCAAAGAATCTTGGAATGTAGCTCATGTCAGAAGGGATCAATCAAATCATCTTGTCACAGCCACCACCTGGGGCAGTGCATCATCTGTGTGTCGGGAAAGAGGTGGCGGCTACTGTCAGGAAAGCCCTAAAGACTGACTGAGGGATGGAGTGTCTGGAACTATTTGTGGAGGTGGGTGGATGGGTGGATGAGTGTGTGTGCGTGGGGAGATTAAATATGCATATATGTGTCACTTTTGCGGTGTATACCTTGTGTCACCCTATGGTGTGTCACTCTGTGGCATGTATCAACATGTGCATGTCACTAGGGTAGGGGACTGAGCCTGCAACCAAGGCGGCATCAAGATGGACAAGGTCTGGAGTAGCTGAGTCTGAGGATTAGGCTCAGGAAGGGCAGTGGAGTGGATGTCAGGTGTGTGGGTGGGTGGGGGAGGGTTGGGAAGAGAAAAGTTGCTGGCCGAGCTGAACCCAGAACTGGGAACTTGTGCCTCCACGTGCCTGCTTCTTTTTTAATTTTTCTGCCAAGTTTCTCTCTTCCTGCAAAATTCTGGCTCTTTCCACTCTCACCACATTGAGATATCCATAATGCTTGCAAGCATCTCCTCCATTTTACGCTTTTCCCTGGGACTCCAATTCAGCTTCAAGGCTACCTCGGCCTCCTATTGAAGAAAAGTGGCTGCTGTCCCCTTTATGGGGCATAGGGAGCACCACCAGTTTTGTCATCATGTCCCACCAGCACACACAGATGGGCCCTGGAAGGAGGGAGGACCTCCTCCTTTACATCTCTCGTCTCCCTCACTTTACAGAGGAAAAAATAGATTAGGAAGTTGTCCAAGGTCCGCACAGCTAATAAATGAATATATGGGGCATGTGTCTGGCTCGGTCGCTGGTGCATGCGTCTCTGTCTCTCGATCTTGGGGTTGTAAGTTTGAGCCCTACAGTGGGTATAGAGATTACTTAAAAATAAAATCTTAAGGGCAATTGGCTGGCTCAGTGGGTAGAGCATGAGACTCTCGATCTCAGGGTCCTGAGTTCAAGCCCCACTTTGGGCATGGAGCCAACTTAAAAAAAAATAAATGAATAGTAAGCTTTAAAATTAGAGTCTTTAAAAAAAATGAACAGTTGGTAGACCCAGATTAAAACTCAAATCTGGGGCACCTGGGTGGCTTAGTCGGTTACGTGTCTGATTCTTGATTTCGGCTCAGGCCATGATTTCATAATTCGTGAGTTTGAGCCCCGAGTCTGGCTCTGTGCTGACAGCTCAGGTTCTTTCTCTCCCTGTCTTCCTATCCCTCCCCTGCATTCTCTCTCTCTCTCTCTGTTTCTCTCTCAAAAATAAACTTAAAAAAAAACCTCTTTTTGACTCAAAGCCAATGCTCGTTCCACCTAATCAGCTTTTGTGAGTGTGTAGCAATAGTGACAAGCTATGGGCCCCCTCTCAAAATTGACAGATGAATAAAAATTATCTTTAGGGTCTTTCTGTCTCCCTTTTGGATCCTCTCTTTTTTATCTCCCCTGCTTTTAGGGTGCTTTCTAACTGAGTGTGTCCCCAGGTCTGATCCTGAAGAGTTCCAAGTCTCAGAAATGATCAGATATCCCCTTCAAGGCAGGGAAATCACTCTAAGAAGTACATGTCTGATATGTTTAATTAATCTTCCTGGGGGAACCTCCATTTTAAATGAGATGCTTATTAACCAAGATGAAGCCTGATGGAGGTTATTTTTGAGGGCAACATCTTTCCCGGACCTATTGCTCAGTCCAGTGCACCTGGCCCCTCCAAGAGGCCTGAGGGACAAGATGGACTGGTCCAGCATCCTCCCCAGATCCAAAATCCAGTAGTCTCTACAGAGGACACCCAGCACAGAAGGCTCAAGTAAATAGACAATGTACCATGGTCAGCTTGTCCTTCGTCCCTTAGGAGTTCATTCCCAATGGGGCCTGGGCCATGTCTTTTGGCCTGTGGATTGATTAAGCCCCATGGAGGTTGGAGATGCACTGGAAGACAGGAAACCCTGTCTGTGGCTCCTGGTGATAAGCAGAGGTGGGAAGAAAGAAAAGATGGAGCCAGTATCCTCTGTTCCACCATTCCACCCACCAGGAGTAGTGAAGGAGGAGGGGGAGGGCTCTAAGTCTGAGTCATGCTATGAATGACCTGGCCCAAATTTCTATTTAGATCAAATCATCACTCTATCATGTCCTCTGTTTCTTTCCTGCATCTTCGATTTACCTCTACACTGGATCATACCCATCAGCATGCAAAATGCTGTAATCTCTCCCATCTAAAAACTCTAAAGCTTCATTTGACTCCACATTACCTCCTAAAATTGCTCCATTTCTCAGCCCTCTTTTACTGCAGAAGCTCAGAGCGCTGCTTTAATCAGTTTTTTTCTTTATTCTCTCTTTCCACCCTGATCACATCTTTGAATCTGCTACACCTCCTGATCAAAGTCATCCATGACCTCTTGGTTCTCATCCTAATCAACTTTTAAGGAACAGCAGACAGAGTTGAACACTTTCTCCTTCTTGAAATACTTTCTCACTTGGTTTCTAGAACACCATTCTGACCTCCCTGTTGCTCACCTTCTCAGTCTCCTATCTGTATACCCAGTTTCTAAGCTGTATACCCAGTTTCTAAGCTTCAGAGTGTATACCAATTCAATTTGGAGTTTCTTCCCAGTCTACACTCATTCTCTTGGTGATCTATCCAGTCTCATGCTCCCTAATTTATATCTCTGGCCCTGAACCCTGAACTCTGGACTTGCACATCTTACACTTGAATAACCATATCAAGATGTACACATTCAAAACTGAACTCCTGGGGCACCTGGGTGGCTCAGTCCGTTAAACATCCAACTTCAGCTCAGGTCATGATCTTGAGGCTCACAGCTCAGAGCCTGGAGCCTGCTTCGGATTCTGTCTCCTCCTCTCTTTGCTCCTCCCTGCTCATGCTCTGTCTCTCTCTTAAAAATAGATAAACATTTTAAAAAATTGAACTCCTGATTCTTCCCCATCCTAACCAGGTCTTTCTTCAGTTGTCCCATCTCAGTAAATGGCCACTCCATCCTTTACAATTGCACAGGACAAGGATCTTAGAGTCATCTTGGAGTCATCTGTTTTCTTGTACTCCATGTCAAATCCACTAACAAATCCTGTCCTTCTGTCTTTAAAATATATGTGGGGATGCTTGGGTGGCTCAGTCTGTTAAGCAGCCGAATGTTGATTTTCGCTTAGGTCATGGTGCCGCAGTTCATGAGTTTGAGCCCCACATCGGGCTCTGAGCTCATAGTGTGGAGTTTGCTTGGGAATGTCTCTTTCCCTCCCTCCCTCCCTCTCTCTCTCTGTTACTCCCTGACTCTCTTTTCAAAATAAATAAGTAAACATAAAAAATTAAAATATATGCAGACTCTGACCCATTGTTACTATGCCACTGCTATAGCATTCGTCAGAGCCACCATCCTCTCTCTCCTGTATTCCTGCAATAGCCTCCATCCTGACAGCTCCCCTTGCTCCTACCTTTGCCCCCCACAGTCTCTTCTCCACAGAGCAGTCAGAACCTTTCTTTCCAAAATAGAAGTCAGGTCATTTCATTTCTCTGCTCAGAATTTTCCAATGATCCCCCATCTCACTCAAAGAAAAAGGCAAAAATCTGTGGCCTCCATGGCCCTAGATGATCGACCTTACTCCTTACTTGTCCTCTAACTTCATTCCCCACCAATTATCTCACCTATGGGTTCCTCCTTTTGGTGGCACTGGCCTAGTTGCTAATTCCTTGAATGTACCAAACAAGTTCCTGTCTTGAGATCTTTGCACCTGTTTTTCTGACTTCTGGAATGCCCTTCCTCTGATATCTCCATGGGTTTGTTCCCTCACTTCCTTTCCCATCCCCCTATATAAAACGGAATCCCACTGCCTATCTCCTTTATCTTGCTCTATTTTTCTATCACTTTTGACCACGGGTAACTTTAAAGGCTTTAAGTAGAAAACCAGTAGCAAAGCACTCCTTGGAATGGGAACAGGGGAGAGAGATAGTGGAGAGGAAAGGGGCTGTACTTTGATGTTGGGGTGTGGGGAGGAAGCAGGGGACTAGGGCTGAGAGTTTATGGACAGAAGAGCCTACCTTCCTTTGAAGCACCAGCAGGCGGCACTGCCTCCTTGGGCTGGGAAGGCATCAGCCTGTGGTAGAGAAGGGGGCAAAGTTCTGTCTAGGGTAATCCCGCAGATTTATTGGCGCCAACCGCTCAACTATTGGGGTTTTCCCTGAGTCCTATCTCCACAGTTGGACTGTGGACCCTTTGGTGCCTCCGGGTGGTGGCCTATGGTGCTGCAACAGAAGGCGTGACAGGCAGAGGGTGGGCAGCACAGCTGAGCTCACCGCTGAGGGCGCATCCATCCCTCCCGGGCCTATAATTTGGGTTCCCCGAGCCTGGCCGCCCCTATCAGCGGCTCAGCAATAGATGAGTCACCCGGGACCCCGGGCCAAGGCAAACATGAGGGGAGGAGGAGGAGGAGGTTCCCGAGGCTTTGCTCTGCATTAGCCACCGCCTCAGTTGCTCGATCCCCCAATCTCCCGGGGCCCCCACTCTTTTCTTTGACCCCCGCCCTCCAGGGCTCCAGTGTTCTTCCCAGATTGTTCTTGCTACACCCTCCATCCTCATGATGGGAAAGCAGCACTCCAGTCTTCTCATCGTGGGGAAGAGGGACCAGCTTGCTTCCACTCCCTCCCCAGGGTAATGACAGCCCCTCACTTTCCCCCCTCCTGTCATGGCCCCAACCCCTGTCAGGGTCTCTCTGGTTCCTGCCCCTCCCCTTTCCTGGAGCTGGCTGCGTGCTTGGGGTATTAGGCAATGGGTGTGTACCCGCAGCCCTCTCCAGACCCCGCCTGCTCCACCACCCTCCAGCCGCCTGCGGGTCAGTGCTCAGGCCAGCCGGTCGGGCCAAGGGCACTGAGGGCCAGTTCAGGCCACCCAGTCTGCCTGCCTGTGGCCTCCTGTCCCAGAGCTGGACTTCTGCATGGAGAGGGAACAGGAATATGGGCCCCTGGACAGACCAGCTTGGGGAGCCCTGGAGTCACTGAGAAGTTGGAGTCTATGGTAGTAGTTCTGACCCTGGCCATTCCTTGGCGCCTGACAAGGGTAGAATCAGAAGGAAAAAAATCAGAAACCCAAGGGACACCCAGAGACATGTGGAGAAATACAAACGTCCAAGAGGTCCCCACGAGAGAAGAGGAGCATAGGGAACCTTGTCCCCTTCTTCTGGGGACCTGAGTGGAGTCCCAGACTGACATGCAGGAAGAAGGACAAGGACACTAGCAAGGATCACTGAATCCAGGTGTAAGGATGAAAGCTACTGAGATACAGTTTGCAGATTCTGGGGGCCTCAAAAGCCTCACATGATTTGGGTCTTGGCCTCTAAACGGGAAGAAGAGGCCGGGGCTGTAGTGCTACTTCTCCTCCTCCCCTGCCCCCAGAGACGAGAAAGGAAAGAAAAGCAACCCTCTCTGGTCAGAGCTGTCCAGTGTCAGGAACCATGGCACTTTTACCTCCCCAGCCTACTCAAGACCTAGTACGTAAAGGTGGTCAATAAACAATATACGGGCAGATGAAAGTCGCTGACCTCGCTCAGACTGCTCTGCCCCCTAGACAGCAGTGCCCCCTGCAGCACAGGGCAGGCTCTGCAGCAGCACAGGCTGGAGGCTGGCTGCCCAGACGAGCTGCACGGCCACCACCAAGGAAGAGATGACTGTGGCTGTGGGTTTCAGCCCCGTGGCTCTGCTTCCCCGGGGGGCCTGTCTCTGAGTCAACGCGCCAGCCTCGGCTGCGCGGGGCCAGTTGTGCCTTGGGCTGCGGTCTGGCAGGGGCGGGGGGCGGCTGGGAAGCCTGGGGCCCCTCTCTGGCAAAAATAGCCCGCAGTGGTTAGAGCTGGGAGGGTGAGTCAGGCAGGAGCGCAGTGGCGCCTAACCCCTTCACTGCCACTGGAGCTCCCTAAGGTGGTTTGCCCTGGTCTGTGAACCCCAAGATCAGATTCTTTCCCTGGCTGTCCTCAGGCTGGGCTCCGTTTGGGATCCCGGGGTCCTCCTCATTCCATGTGAAGCAAGTCTGAAAGCATGGAGCAAGCATATGGCCCACTCGAAGTACAGACGGGGTGATCCCGGGAAGGGCAAGAGAACTCTGCAGACAAGGATGCCTGTAAGCCAGGGAAAGCCAAGGGAAGCATAGGAGAAGGCTGGAGACCTTTGGGGCTACCAGAGCCTCTACTAGGACCAAATTCTGAGGCCAAGGCTGACCCCTCCCAAGGGGCAGGCTCAGAGCTCAGAGGTGGGTAGAAGCCAAGCCACCCACAAGGAGCTTTTCCTGCCGGCTCTGAGTGCCTTGCGGTGCGCTCTGGCTGAGGGCTCTGCACAGCAGTGTCCAGGGAGGAAAGCTGATTCTCAGCTCCGTCTTCATCTTGTCAAAGGCACTCTCCAGCCATCCAGCTCTTCTTGGGGAAACTGAGGCAAAGAGAAATGACCACGTGGGACCAGGGTCCTATCTCCCTAGTCTGGGTCACTGCACCCTCCTTGCAGACTTGGCTACCCAGAGCAGGTGAGAGGCACTTTGCTCACCACCCCCTTCAGTGGGGCCAAGCGTGAACCCAGGCGTCGGGGGAGAGGGTGTGTATGTAGGCTGGGAGGAAGGGGAGCGGCTGCGCTCCCTGGGTCAAGGCGGGGGGTGCGAGGAGTGGGGTGGGGATGCCCGGGGCTCGGGGAGGGGCCGCAGCTCTGTCAGCCGCAGCAGAGCAGCCTGTGAGCTCCGCGAGAGTAGAGTAGAGCCAGAGCCCCCAGTTCTTTGCTAGACCGCTTGCTAGGCTTTCTCGATCACTCCCTCCCTTCCTCCCTCCCTTCCTCCCCGGCGGCTGCGGCGGCGCTGGGGAAGCAGCGAAGAGGAGTGGCCCTGCCCTGGAAGAATGCGGCTCTACCGAGGGGGCAGAACCCGAGGCAGTCTCCCCACGGTTTGAGAAGCCTGAATCCAGGCGACCCAACCCTGCCGGTGGCGACCTGCACCAGAGCAGCTGGAGGTAATCGGAGCCGGGAAAGCAGGGAGGGCAGGGACCAGCACACGCGGCTGAGACAGGCACAGGGGCAGTCAGACAGACAGACACTCATCCGCCCACAGGGGCACGGAGACACAGAGTGAGCCAGGGATATTGCCAGAGATGAAGACAACAAATAAAGGAATACTCCCAGATCTGAAGGGCAATGAACGTGAGAACGAAGGGTTGGGGACTGAGGCTGGGACCTGAGGGGACCAGATGGGCGTCTCTAAGGAGGGGAACACTAGTTAGGAAAGGTAACAGAGGACGAAGAAGACTCAGCCTGTGCGACGGTCCTTTACAGGCAGGAACCAGGTCCCCTCCCTGTCTGGTGCACCTGGAGCCTCCCCTCTGCCGAACTGTGGAAAAAGGGGGTAGAGAGGGGTCGGGAGCCCATTCCTCCACCCTTCTCACCCAGGGTGCCTGCTCTCCACGGCATCTCGAGGTGACCCTCCCCTACATCCTGTGATCTGTTGGTGGAGAACCACCTTCCAATTCTGCCCCCTAACCCTGAAAGCCAGACTGTATTGGGTGAGGGAAGCCAGTCCAGGGGCCCTTGAAGAGGGAGCCCCCCGGGGATCAAGACGGTGGAGTGGTGTTTGTGAGACAGTATTTCTGAGTCTGCATGAGAGTGTGTCTGTGTGCCCGGCATTGTGTCTGGCTGGGTCCAGCTCCAGGGGCCCTTGTGTAAACTCCAGCTGGAGGCCCCTAACTCTTCCTGTAGTGTTCCGGAACTGGGAATCAAGGAGTGATTCTTACTGTTTTGTTTGGGGAGGAATGTGGAGGGTCACTGGGGTGGCACTGGTGAGTTAGGAATCCTTGGTTGCCCCGCGGAGCCCACCTTATTCCGAAGTCCCCAAGTCTCTGTGTCCCGCAGGCCGTGATCGATCTGCCCACCGGGGCCTTCGGGCCCGGGCTTCGACATGCCGGAGGAGACCTGGCCGCGGCCTCCGCCCTCGGGCTTCGCGGGTCTCCTGTTCCTGGCGTTGTGCAGTCGGTGAGCAGTTCCCCCCTGTCACCCAGCCCACGAGAGAAAGCCGTAGGCTGCAAGCACCGACCCGGGACGGGAGGGGTCGGAGGGGGCGCGCGGCCTGGACCACAGACCCCGAAACGCCTTCTGCGTTCCCAGGGCCCTCAGCAATGAGATTCTGGGCCTGAAGCTGCCAGGCGAGCCGCCGCTGACCGCCAACACCGTATGCTTGACGCTGTCGGGCCTGAGCAAACGGCAGCTAGGCCTGTGCCTGCGCAGCCCCGACGTGACGGCATCCGCACTGCAGGGCCTGCACATCGCGGTCCACGAGTGTCAGCACCAGCTGCGCGACCAGCGCTGGAACTGCTCGGCGCTGGAGGGCGGTGGCCGCCTGCCGCACCACAGCGCTATCCTCAAGCGCGGTGAGCCGGGCCGGGCTGGTCTGCGCCTCTGGGGCTGGGGGCGGGGGGCGGGGGCAGGCCGAGGCGAGCGGAGGCGCGAAGGGACCGGTTCACGACTCGGGGAGGGGCCTCTCTGGGAATTCCCCCCCGGGAGCCACGGAGCTGGGCCTGGCCACCCGTCTGGGCCCCTGCTTCTGGCTTCCACCTGCGTGCTGCCGGCAAGGCAGCTGGGTCGCTGCTCTCCTACCCCAGGGCCCCCCTTTCCTGCCTCCACCAGGCTCAGTCTGGGTTGCACCTGTGAGGAAGAGATGCCCCCAGCCCTGGAAGCTTCAAACGTCCCCCCCATTCCCTCCCTCAACTTTCTCCCCTCTCCCTCTCCGCCGGGACAAGCCCAGGCTGGTGTCCCCAGAGCCTCAGCGGGGGTGGGGTGACGCCCCCAACCGTTTAAGGGTTAAACCTACCCCCCTAATTGCTGGGGTTCCCAGGAGCAGAGGCTGGGAACAAAGACCCTGATGACTTTGAAGCTGGGGAGCAGCCCCCTCCTCTGTGCTGTGGGGGCCCCAGGTGGCTCTCACCTGAGCAGGTGAGGAATGGCTGGCGGGGCGAAGAACAGGTCACTGCTGGTCTGGTCTGGGAGGTATGGTCTGGAAGGCATCGTTGCCTCTTGCCAGGCCATGCCCGAGTTTCCTCCCTGGAGGAGTAAAGATCCATCCTGCGCTCATTTCCAGGGTGGGGGCAGTACTTCAGTGACTATGGGGTTAATAGGCAGCTGCCATCTGCGGGGGAATTCCCAAGACGTGTGCAAACAGCTTCACCCCTGGAGGGTTGAGGTTGGGGGGGGGATAGGGAGGCTGGGCCCGAAGCCCTGCATCCTAGGGTGGGCGAGGCCTGGCCCCTAAAGAGGTGCTGTCTCTCATCCTCTCAGGGCTCAAGAGAGCTCCTACCTAAATGCAAGTGAGGGACCCCTCCTTCCCTACAGGGCCTGGTGTAGGGGAAGGCTTTGATACCCAAATGGGAAGCATGGGAAAGGCTTGTCATCTTGAGCTTCTGTGACCCCCAAAACATAACAAAGAAGCCAATATATTAATGGGACCGTAGGGAAAATTGCCCCGACTTCTCTCCCCCTCCCAGAATTTTATAGAGTAATAGCAGGTTAGGATAAACATAAAGAGCAGTCTTAAAGGGCAAATATAAAACTAAAAACTGGAAAGGGGAAGGACAGCTCCACAGTTCCAGTGCTTTGAGAGTGTTGGGGTGGTGGAGGAAGGTTGATTAAAAAACCCTAAAGGAAAAAAAAAAAAGAAAAAGAAACAAGAAACCTAGAAGAAGGTCTCGGCTTCCACCGCACCACCCAAGCTCCCAGGTGGGCTGGGGAATTTCTAAGGCTTTCAGATGTAGAACTCAGTGAATGAATCTTCAAAGACCTCAGGGACTCCCTTTCAGTCACCTGCCAACCCTTGGGGTCTTGCCCTCTGGCTAGCTCTTTCATCCACACCCGAAGATCCCAGACTCACCGAACGAGGATGGGCCTCAGAGATCACTTCAGTCCATCCCCTCCCTTAATAGATGAGGAAACTGGGGCTCTGTGCTTCTGTTCCCTTTCTTCTCAGTGACTTTCCCCCCCCCCCCCGTTATTCACCTGGTAAATGGCAAAGTCAGGATTCAGTTAGGAATTCCTGAAATTGAAGGGTGGCTGCATATTTCCTTCCACCTCCCTCCTCTCAGCTGCCTGTCAACCTTATCCCCCGTCACACCCTTTTTGTCCCCAGGTTTCCGTGAGAGTGCTTTTTCCTTCTCCATGCTGGCTGCAGGGGTCATGCACGCGGTAGCCACGGCCTGCAGCCTGGGCAAGCTGGTGAGCTGTGGCTGCGGCTGGAAGGGCAGTGGTGAGCAGGATCGGCTGAGGGCCAAACTGCTGCAGCTGCAGGCACTGTCCCGGGGCAAGAGTTTCCCCCACTCCCTGCCCAGCCCTGGCCCTGCCTCGGGCCCCAGCCCTGGCCCCCAGGACACATGGGAATGGGGTGGCTGTAACCAAGACATGGACTTTGGAGAGAAGTTCTCTCGGGATTTCTTGGATTCCAGGGAAGCTCCCCGGGACATCCAGGCAAGAATGCGAATCCACAACAACAGGGTGGGGCGACAGGTATGTGTGTGCAACTTGTCCTGGGTCTCCTTAGCTTTCGAGGCCTGGCTAGAGTTTGAGAGGCACAGCAGAATAAGAGGAGGAGATGCGGTGGGTGATGTCCACTCACCATCTGGAGGACCTCAAGTTACTTAACCTCAGTTTTGCATCTGTAAAGAGTCTAATGATATCTATCTTACATTGTCATTAAGAGGGAACTAGCAAATGGAGCACTCGGCAGAGTGCTTAGTCCTTGGTAGGTGCTCATTACACGATAGCTATTATTACAGCTGCCTCCCTACAGAATTTAGGGGTTCTCTGGGTCAGACACGTCCCTCTAGTGCTCACTCTGGAAAGAGCACTGGACTGGGAGTCAGGACAACTGGAGTTGAGTTCTGTTACCACCTAGTTATGTAAGCTGAGTCTCTGTTACCAACTAGTGACTAAAGATGGGCAAATCACTCTGCTCTGGCTTCAGTTCTCCAACCATCAGATGAGGGAGTTGGGCTATTAGCCAGCCTAGCAGTGCCCTTTCTCTTCTGATAGTCCATGGTCATTCTTGCCTCTATTTGTCCTTCCCTGTGCTCTCTGTTCCCTCCCCTCTCCTGTGCCTCTGTGCTCTGCCCATTTGCTGCCTTCCCCTTCACCTCGCCTCCCTCTGCCGTTCTAGGTAGTGACTGAAAACTTGAAGCGGAAATGCAAGTGCCATGGCACGTCGGGCAGTTGCCAGTTCAAGACATGCTGGAGGGCGGCCCCAGAGTTTCGGGCAGTGGGGGCGGCGTTGAGGGAGCGGCTGGGTCGGGCCATCTTCATCGATACCCACAACCGCAACTCTGGAGCCTTCCAACCCCGCCTGCGTCCCCGTCGCCTCTCCGGAGAGCTGGTCTACTTTGAGAAGTCGCCTGACTTCTGTGAGCGAGACCCTGCCGTGGGCTCCCCAGGCACTCGGGGCCGGGCCTGCAATAAGACCAGCCGCCTGCTGGATGGCTGTGGCAGCCTGTGCTGTGGCCGTGGGCACAACCTGCTCCGGCAGACACGAGTTGAGCGCTGTCATTGCCGCTTTCACTGGTGCTGCTACGTGCTGTGCGATGAGTGCAAGGTCACAGAGTGGGTCAACGTGTGTAAGTGAGGGCCAGCCTTGCCACAGCGCTGGGGAAGGGGAGGGGCACCTTTTCAGCCTTTTGCTCTGATTTCTGTCCAGGGTCAGTCCTGGCTCCTAGAAACTCCAAGTATCTACCTGGAAGCAGCTTGGGGGGAGGTGGGGGTCAGGTAGAGTCTGTGATGTGCAGCCTTCTCCCCCACAATAGGAGGGCCTTGGAGGGAAAGCTGTCACCCCTCTTCTGCTCCTTAAACACCTGAAATGAACTAAGATGAAATGCACTGTATTGCCTCCCTCTCCCTGACCCTGGGGTCCCTTTAGCGCTGGTTCCTCTTCCTTCAGGCTGGGGAGTCCCTGTAGTTTGACCACTCTTTTCCTTTGAGGGATCCGGGCCCTGTGTGGAGCCATAAGACCTGTATCCAGGGAGACCATTCATTCTTATCTGCTGTTCCCAAACTCCTCTACAGTGGCCTGCACCCACTATTGTGGGGTAATGGGAGATAGCGGTAGGGAGGTTTTTCTTGGGGAAGGGACAGAGTGCTGGAGGGGGACCTCTCCCCTGAGTCCTCAGAGAGTTGTTTGTCTAGGTCCTTAGGGAAACTATCCCCCCACCTTCAGATGTTAAAGGGAATCCTCCAAAGGAAGAGTTTTACCTAAGACTCTCTGAGCCTTTTATTCTTTCTTTAGCAGGAGGGTTGGGGATGGATAACTTATTGTACTGAGACTTGTTCTTAGTTTCTGTTTGTAACTAAAATAAATTAAGCTACTGGACCAGTGGATGCAGGTCGTGATATTTCTGCCCACACTTGGGATCCCAGTCCATGGCTTCTTTTCCAGGTGAATTCTACCCTCATATACTCAATGACATTATTTATGTATATCCTACCTGGCTCCACAAAAGATTTGAAATGGTCTTCAGTGATTGATTTATCTATTATTTTTAAAAGATTTCTTCCTTCCTTCCTTCCCTCCTTCCCTCCTTCCCTCTTTCTCTTCCTTCCTCTCTCTCTCCCCCTCTCTCTTTCTTTCTTTCTGCATGGAGCCTGATGTGGGGCTTGAACTCACAAACCAAGAGATAATGACCTGAGCCGAAATCAAGAGTTGGATGCTTAATGAACTGAGCCACCCAGGTGCCCCTGGTCCTCAATATTTAGTTGGCAACTTTCAGTGTGAAAAAACAGGGGGGTACTTCTAGGGGTGAAGGGCTAGAGCTCCAAACATAGGCCCTATTTACTTTTTATGTGCCCCAACTCCAGATTTCACCCTGGTCCTTGCCCTAGAACATGGGTTGGAATTTTTTCTTCCTGCAAAAGGGCTTGATAGTAAATACACAGTTAACCCTTGAACAATATAGGGGGGATTAGGGGACCCTCCCTTCTCATGCAGTCAAAAACTGTGCATAACTTCTGACTTCCCCAAAACTACTAATAGCCTACTGTTGACCGGAAGCCTTACCCATGACTTAAACAGTCGATTAACACATATTTTGTGTGCTACTTGTTATACATGCTCTATTCTTACAATAAAATAAGATAGAGGAAAGAAAATGTTATTGAGAAAATTGTAAGGAAGAGAAAATATTTTTACAGTACTATATGGTATTTACTGAAAAAAATCTGTGTATTAAGTGGACCCACACTTAAACCTGTGTTGTTCAAGGGTCAACTGTAGCAGGCTTGTGGGCTTTGTTGCAACTACTCAGCTCTGCCATAATTAATCAGCTCTGCTGTTGTAAATCGCAAGTAGCCATAGACTGCACATAAATGAATGGGCGTGGCTACATCCAGTGAGGCTTGATTCACAAAAATGGACTGCAGATGAGATTAGGTTCTTTGGTTGTACTTTGTTTACCCCTGTCCTATACCACGTGGTCACCTCTTTTCTGGAGATTTCAAGTACTTGAAGGTATGTCAACATTAAACCTGGACCCAAAAGAGCAGGTGCTTTTCTTTATGGCTCCAAGTCAGAGAACCTGGGAGGTAGATATAAAACTAGTGGGAAACATATAAAAGAGATTCCAATGCTCAAAAAGGGAGCGTTTTGCTCTGGAAACCAGCAAAACCGGCATGCTGTCCTACTGAATTATTTGCATGTGTATTTTGTCCTTCCTTATTCAGAGCTCTTCTGCGTTTAATCTTAGTAACATAGTTCCTCTATCTTTCAGGAGATAGATAACCATAACCAAAGAAAACAGATTTTTAAAACTTATAACCTTTCTACTCCTAGCTCAGTATCTTTGAAAACAAACCATTATCATTCAATTCAGAAAAGGGATAGGCATCACACATTTAGGACTCTACAGGTGACTAAATGTTTATGGGGTTGTAGGCTGCTGGCTCTAACAGGTCATCTCCTCGGCCAGGGAATGTTCTCTCTATTTCTCTAGGCAATAGATATATCTGCTACCCAAATTACCCTTAAAAACAGGTGATTCTGCTACTAGGATAGCAAGGACATTTTGAGGAATGTTGGGTTAGGGCAGTACTCTATGGCAAAATTTTATGTCCTGAATTTCCACTTGAGAATTCTGGGCTTGGAAATTTGATGGAAGCAGGAAGATATCTCATCCCTACTTCAGTCACTGACTGAGCCTGGTGTGTATGGGGGAGTGGGGGAGAGGGGATGTAGCTAGAATGGACAAAGGATATGGGAGAGAATAATGATAAGGAACATCCAGAATGGGAATTTCTCACACTTAGAAAGAAGGAGGAGAATCTCCAATGGTATTACAGCAAGAATATTTCATCTTTTTCCTGTTTCCTTCCTCTGTATTCCCTTTGGCTCCCTCTCTTTCTAGCTTTCTCTTTCATCAGACACACTCTGTGGCAAACTTAAGCTCCAAACCACAACCTTGAGAAATTCCAAATGGATTTTGTCAGCAAGGCCAACCTCCCCCCCTGGCTCCCGACACACGCGCTGGGCTCAGACCCAGGTCTGGGGTCAGTGACGAGAGAGTGGGAGTGTGCAACCCACAGAGTGGGTGGCTACAATTTCAGCTTTTACTTAACTCCGCTTGTAGTCAGAGGGAGGAAGAAGGACTGATGAACTGTAAGTCAGGCCTCTTGGCCTCCTTCAGCTCTGGATGAGCTCTTCTCCCTTAGCCTTTCATGTGGTTGGGAAGCTGGGGAGTGGCAGTTACTGGCTAATTGCCAGCTAGGCAGCACCCCTCCTGTCTCTGCTCCAGTTTGCTCCATGGGGAGCACCCAGTGATGCTGCAGCAGACTCCAGACTCCAGACAGGTGAAGGCTGGGAGATTCTCCAGTCCCAGTCATCAGTTCTGACTCCAATGCCATGGTACCTGCTGCTAACCATATTAGGCTGTCAGCATTTCCATCCTCTGTCACACCTAGGACCCAACCTGGAGAGGATCTGAAGTCTTGGGCAGGGACACTGAAATTTCTATCTCCTGTCAGATTCTCACAAGGCATGTTGGTGTCATTGGGGCACTAGTGAAGGGGAGGGGGGTGCAAAGTATAATTTTAGTGGTCAGTGTGGGGGCATAACTTGACGGGGTGAAAATTTTAGTAAAAGAAATGGAAAGGATAGTCATGTGGAGGTATCACAGGACCTAATTTAAGAACATGCAATAAAACTGAAGGAATCTTCTGCTATCTACAACACAGAGCTTAGCAGGGCAAAGGCCCTTAATAGCAACAGCCCAGGACAGATACAACTCTCTTTGTTATGAACATGCTCCTTGTTATCCAGCTCATCTCTCACCATCTTAAATTAGGATCATCTTGGCTTCACATTCTAGGGTCATGCTATTCTCCATGTTAAAATAAGAGAGAAAACAGACTGGAATAAGAGGAAGAGTAGTGAATGGACACACCAGGAAAAGCTGGGGACAAGTGTAGCTATCTACCAACCTAGTTCTTCTTGGAAAGGGGCAAGAAACAAGGCAAAAAAAAAAAATCCAGAAAAGCAACAATTTTGGCTCAAGCCTTAGGGAAGAGCTATGTGTTCCCTTATACTGCTGTAAATGAGGAGAGAGGGCACTTAGCAGTACTAGTGCCCTTCTTCTATCACAGCAGAGACTGTTCCAAGGCAGCTTTGCAGGTCTAGATCAGGTGCAGAAATGAGTGTAAGGGAAGTGGGGGTGGGCAGGAGTGGAGAAACATGGGTGCAAAGTCTCTCACTTTCCTTGGGATACTAAAACTCATAGCCATCTAGTCACGCTCTTTCAAACCACGCCTCTGAATATTAGGTTTCCACCGTCTGTCTTTCACTTCCCAACCTCCTAACTGGTCCAGAGTCCAGTTGTTTCCTTCAGTCTCTTAAATTCATCACTCTTTTTCCTCTTCGCCATGGGAAAGGATCTCCTGATTCAGACCCCTGAGTAACCTCGTCCTAGATTAGGAGTAGAGAGTAGCAACACTGATGCAGCGAGGGCTCTCAGGGAGTTGCAGCTAACTATGGTTAAGAAATAAAGGTGTGGTCTGGGGGAACTCTGGAGCAGCGGGATTGGGGGGAAAAAAGATGTGGAAAAGATGTGGTCTGGAAGAGTAAGGGGAGCCACAGCAAGGACTATTCGCTCATACCCTGCTCCCTGCTTTTCCTCTCCGCCCAAATCCTGTCCTGTGTGGACAGCATGCCGCTCTAGTCCTTCAATTCCAGACATGGCCCTAGAGCTTGGGATTCTCACCTCAGTCCCCACTGCCTCATCCCCACTTCCCGGCTCCCGCCTCCGCCGCCCTCAGCCTGCAGCCCCCACATCGGCCCCCGCCCGAGTTCAGCTCCAGCACCCGGTGGCCTCTGCTGCAGCCGCTGCCATGGTGATGGATCTCGCGAGAACTGCAGAACGGTACCGCGCAGTTCTCGCGCGATCGGGGAGGTGGGAAGTATCCCGGTCTGGGGGTGGGGGTGCGCCGCACTGCTCCCGTCGCCGTCGCGGCTTCCGGTGCTAGGTGGAGGAAAGGAAGGAGGGAGCCAGGGAGCGGGGCCAGGGGAGCAGCGGTGCCGAAATCGGCTTGGGGGAGTCGGAGGGAGCAGAACCAGCGCCGAGCGGAACCTGCGGGGGCGGAGGCGGCGGCCGCAGCGGCGGAGCTGGGAGCAGGAACAGGTGAGGGGCTGGGGAAGGAAGGCGGGTCCCCGTAGAGGAGAGGCTCGGGGTGGGGGCTGAGGAGATAGACCCCCCTCCCCCAGGCACTGCCGGGCAAAGAGCGGTGTGGTCCTTCCCACCGGAGAGCTCGGAGAGGGGGCGCCGGGCCAGTCTCTCGCCTGCCCCCGCATTTGAAGGACGCGGAGCTGGGGTGGGGGTGGGGGGCGCACACGAATTTGTGGCTTTGCCTCGCTCGCGGGGGCGACCCGGGCTGCAGTTAGGTTCTCCTTGCCTGCAGGAGGTGGGCTTCCGAGGGGTCGGGGTTGAGGTGGAGGAAAACAGTCCAGAAAGAGGTGATGCGGGGGCGGTGATGACTGTTTTGTATCCTTTTTCTGTTAAAGGACTAGGGAATGTCTTTTTTTCCTATTCTCTCTCCCGCTCCACCTTAGTCCTGGGAGACCAGAGCCTTGCTGCGGTGACACCCTTTACTCTCATCATGGGGCAGGGGTGCGTAGGGGGTTTAGGGATTAGGTGACAAGGCAAGCTACTGGGGCACCCCGGGGGGCACTATTCTGGTAGAGGCTGCGTTTTTGGGGTCTTGGGAACCACATGTTGGGAAGAGGGCAGCAGGTGGGGAGCGGGAGGAGAAGAGGCAGGAGAAGGGGGAGGGGGGATCTGATCTTGCTTGGAGAGGAGAGGTGGTGCCTTCCTCCCCCCCGGCAAAGCGGGGGCGGTCTCAGGAGGAGGGAGCAGCTTGTCGGTGGCTCTGAGTTTGTGTCTTCCAATCCGCTTTCTTTCTTTAGGAAGTACCAGGATTCCCGGAACAGAAAATGGAGCCATTGCTTACACCAATGCTTGAGGGAAGGAGGGGGAGGTGGAGTTCCCTGTTAAACCCAGCCACTTGAATCGCAAAGTGGTAGCTCCTCTTCTGGGGGAGTTCCCTTCTTTTTGGGTTGTATTACTGCCGGTCTCATTCTGGCCAGGCCCGGAGGAGTGTGGTATGTGGTCAGGAGTGAGAAGAAATAGTGAGGTCATCCGGTTGAGGGAGAAACGTAACTCAAAACCTGTCTCTGCTGCTGTTGGATTGGGTCACCCCTCATCTATGGCATGAAAGTTTTATTGGTAGGAGATCTGCTACAGGAGTCTGATTGCGTGGGTCAGTGCAACAGGACAGAATCTAGTCTCTGCATACTTTTCTCCCTTTGTTCCTTAATCAGGTGGTGACCGGCTTTGCTGCCATTTTGTCTTGAGCTTCTTGGGGTAAGTGTCTCCACTTGGTATGACTGGAAGGGAGCAGTGAATTGGTTATTGCACATTAGACCTGAGTTTGAATAACATGTCTCTAAAAGCTCATTTTAAGAAAGGAGCCAGTCCACAGAGGTCACCTTTTCACAGAATGAATCATTGACCTTGAATTTAGCTGGGGAGGGCCCCCATGTATCACATATTTATGTGCTTCCTGCCTCCCAGCATAGAATATTACCTTGCATCATCAAAATTTTTATGTGTAAGTCTTGTTTTTCCAAAGAGATGAAACATTTCAGTTGCAGGGATTGGATCTCATGTTGTGTCCCCCACAATGCCTATGCAAACAGTAGACACTTATGATGAATATGGGATGTGAATGGATGGACCTCGACAAGCTTTCTGACTACAGTTTAAGGAAAGAGGAAGAGATGGCTTGAATCTCAGGGAGAGTGCCTGGAGGTAGCTAAGTGAGCCTTGTAATTGAGTCTGAGTCTCTCCACCTTTCTAAGAGGCACAAAACAGGCATGGATAATGGAAACTAAGACGCAAAAAGAAGAATATTACTAGAACACTAAGCTATTATTTATCTGAAATCTCCGATCCCTTGTTTCCCGATTGTGGGCAAAAGGAGTCTCCATTAAATGTTAAGTCAAAATTGAAATTCTGGAGATTATGGAGGAGGGAGCCAGTATATGTGTTTGGTGCCTGGCACAGAATTGGTGTCAGTGAATGGTAGCTGCTATTATTAAACTGAATGCAAGTATAAAGGAGGGAGGACAGCAGGCTGGGAAGAGTGGAAGTGAAGTCTTAAGTGCACAGAGGGTCATATTGTGTGTGTGCATCTCTGCTACTCTCTTTTCCTCCGGAGTCAAGAGGAAATGGACTCAGAGGATAGTGGGTGGGATTTGTTGCTTAGAAGGAGGAACTTCTTTAAAACCAGTTTTGTTAAAGCTGAGTAAATAACAGGGAAATTGTGGAATCTGCTTCTCCATACACCTTTAGAAATGGCTGCCAAGCAGCCGGAGACTCAAAGCATCTCGCTGTGTTTGGTTCTTCTCACCTTGTTGCGGGTCAATTTAGAGGCAAAATGGTATGGTAATTGAGAGTGTGGTCCTTGGAATCAGACAAAATTGGGTTCAAACCCTGCTTCTGCTAATTACTAGTTGTATAATTTTGGTGAAATTACTTGTCCTTCCTTATTTCTCATTTTCCTTATCAGTGAAGAGCACGATAATGATAGTACCTACTTCATAATATAGGCATGAGAATTAAATGAGATAACATATGTCAAGCACTCAGTATCATACAAAGCACATGGTAAGCTTCAAATGTTAGTTGCTACTAATAATCATCATCATAATGGTAATAATAACATGAGCACTCAGAACTGCCTTAAAGGAGAGAAGGTTGACAGAAGAACAACTTGCTGCCTGTGTAGAGGGATGATTGTTACCATGACTTTCTTTGCTGTTTGTAGGCTTATGAGCAATGAAATCTTTTTTCAGCATCAGCCTCACAGAGGCAGCTCCTGCTGCCTGAGTGGGAGGTGAAGCTGGAGCAAGGCAGGGGCCCTGAACCATCAATTTGGATGCAGGGTGAGGATGTGGGGGCTCAAGAATAGTGTTCATGTTTAAAAAAGTCAGCATGGGGTGCCTGGGTGGCTCAGTCACTTAAGAGTCCAACTCAGGTCATAATCTCACAGTTCGAGAGATCAAACCCCACATTGGGCTCTGTGCTATTATCATGGGGCCTTCTTCTCTCTTTCTGTCCTCCCCTGCTTGAGTGTTCTCTTCTCTCTCAAAATAAATAAACAAACATAAAAAAAAAAAAAGCATGACTGAGGTAATGGTCGACACTTTCATAAAAGAGCATGCTCATTGACCTAGTCAGTGATTTAGATTCCTGGGTCCCTTTATTTTAGGTTTTAGTATTTCAGCATCCTCCATTTCCTGGGCCACTCTTTTCTTAAAAAAAAAAAAAAAAATTTTTTTTTAATGTTTACTTTTAAGAGAGAGAGTGTGTGAGTGGGAGAGGGAGAGACACAGAATCCGAAGCACACACCAGGCTCCAAGCTGTCAGTACAGAGCCCAGCACGGGGCTCGAACCTATGAACTGGGAGATCATGCCCTGAACTGAAGTCAGACATTTAACCAACCGAGCCACCCAGGTGGCCCCGGGCCATTCTTTTCATTTAGTCATGTCTCCTTTAAATGTCTACCTCTGAGTATGTTTCAGAATGTACTATATATTAAGGTCCAGAGTTGTGATATCTATGTAATTCTATCTGCTATACATTTTTAACATCTGTTTCAAATATAGGTAGAGTGCTAGTAAAGCTTTTTGATAGTGAAAAAATAAGGGGAACATTTGGAAGGAGTTCCACAAATGTTTGAAGGCTTGTATTATAGCCTAGGTAGGAACTGACAGGGATTCCATGAACATGTAAGAGCTTTGCATTGGACTTCTACAAAGGACCAGAAGGGACATGGCTCAAAATTTCAGGGATGCACCATTATCACCATATTCCTGAAGAAAGGTGAGATGACTGGGTGTAGATCTCCTCATACCTTTTAGCTCTTCCATTGCTGATGAGAGCCTCGTATAACCCTTCCTCTGTGAGCATCAAGCGTGAATGTTTAAAATTTTTTTTAATGTTTATTTTTGAGAGAGCAAGAGAGAGCATGAGTGGGGGAGGGTTAGAGAAAGAGGGAGACACACAATCCAAAGCAGTTTCCAGGCTCCAGGCTGTCAGCACAGAGCTTGACACGGGGCACAAGCTCATGAACTGTGAGATCATGACCTGAGCCAAAGTCAGAGGCTTAACCAACTGAGCTGCCCAGGTGCCCCAAGCATGGATGTTTAAACTTTAGCATACTTTAGGCTGCAGGAGAACGTTTGCTCTCCATTGCAGTGGTTTTTGACCCTCTCCTCTTTTTTTTGTTAAAAGCAATAGAACATGGTCTTATATAAAATCTTATTTGAAGTCTAATACATTAAATGGATAAGAATGGAGCTGCTCTGGTGGTGGTGTAGAGTTGGGGAGCATAATTAGAGCCTCTCATAGGGTTCCCCCACCCACCCAGAAGCCTGTGAATGTCACCCAAGGAACCCTAGAGTTCTGAGAACATAGCAACCACTTCTCGAGTTTGTCAGATACAGGAAGAGGATCAGGGGTCACCTATAGAATACAGTCTTCCTCAACCTCAGAAATGTTTTGCTACCATCAATAGAACCAGACTCCTCAAAAGCAAGTATGTTAGTCACTAACCACAGATTAATCGTGGTGTTGGGGACATGAAACATGAATAAGGCATGGTGCCTGTTGGCAAGGAGCTCATAGTTTGGTAAGCTATTTCCCCAACCTTTTCTCATCATGGCATACACAGGAAATGGTAATAGTGAGACAGGGTGCTTGCAACCTGAGATGACTGCCCCTTGAGTTCTAGCCATCTTAAGTCCTGCCTAGCTATCCAGTACTGATTGGATGTATGGCAGACCTGTCATGAATTAAAGGCACATTATTTGGGAAGTTCCAGCTCTGGAAAGCAAAATAGGCAAATGTGAATAAAACATACCATGGTAAGTCCTAGAGTAGAAGTACATTTGCAGTGCTAAAGGATCACAGATGGCTCTTAGTCCCCAAGCTAGGTAGTTCCCTGCTTTCTGAATCCTTAGACTGCTCTGAAGTAATGGGCCTTGTCAAACCATGGCTTCCTGTTTCATCTATTCACAACAGTTCCATTTTGACTTGTGGAGTGGGACCAGATTGGGGCAAAGGTTTATTAGGGCTTTAGGCTGACTTCATGAAATTTCAGTGATGCTACAATTAAGAAAGCATAGTATTCTGAATATCCAAGGCGATATAGATGTAGGCATTGGAGCAACCGTGGAATATCAGGAGATGGAACAGTTGTAAGCTGGTCAGATTCTAAGAGTAGGGCAACCTGATAGTTTTAGTTAGAGGGCTGTGCCACAGAATGTTCCAAAGAAACAAATTAGTTTGGTTTTTATCTGGTCACTGTTTTATGTGGCTAGGTCATGTATTCTGAAACAGACCTGATTCTCTTTTCTGACTCACTTGCTGAGGTTTGTCCATGGGAAAACCCAGACCCTTCCCAGGTGTTTGGGTCTTTCTAATCAGACAAGGCAATTTAGGATCCTTCTTTACTTGATAATGTGGCCTTCTTTCAGGTTCTCCTGTACTGGAGTCATCTTCTCAGACTAGAAGGGAAACTGTCATAATGATTCTGGCCTGAGACTAAACAACTGTTAATTAAGTGGAACCTAATTTTAGTTAGGTATGTTTTAATTTGTAACAATATCCTCAATTGCCTAGTAGCTAAGTTCAATAGGTATCTTTGAGGCCTTAATTTGACATTTCTAAAGCCTTTGACCCTCCCTCCTTTTTTTTTTTTTTAAATTTTTAATGTTTGTTTATCTTTGAAGGAGAGAGAGAGACAGAACAGGAGTGGGGGAGACGCAGGACTCAAAGCAGGCTCCAGGCTCTGAGCTGTCAGCACAGAGGCCGATGCGAGGCTTGAACCCACAAACCGTGAGATCATGACCTGAGCCAAAGTCGGGTCGCCCAACCAACTGAGCCACCCAGACACCCCTGTCCTTCCTTTTTTAAAATGTTTTTTCTGGGACGCCTGGGTGGCTCAGTCGGTTAAGCGGCCGACTTTGGCTCAGGTCATGATCTCGTAGTGGTTCGTGGGTTTGAGCCCTGCGTCTGGCTCTGTGCTGACAGCTCAGAGCCTGGAGTCTGCTTCTGATTCTGTGTCTCCCTCTCCCTCTGCCCCTCCCCTGCTCATGCTCGCTCTCTCTCAAAAATAAATAAACGTTAAAAAAATTTTTTTTTAAATAAAATGTTTTATCCTATGATGTTTTACCATCTTGACTTCCTTTCGGTCCCTCTGGTTCCTTCTTACTCTCTTTCCTGGCCTCTGTTTTTGCCCACTGCTTTAAATGTTGACATGCCCCAAGTTTCTGCCTTTGGCCTTTTTTCCTGTCACACTGTACATACTCTCCCTAGATACACAGTTAGAGTAGCATCAGTTGCAAAAGACAGAAGACACACATGTGGTTTAAACAGTAAGTGAATTTATTAAAGCATATACTTTGAAGTCTAGGTGAAATAAACCAGACACAAAAGAACAAAATTGTATGATTCTATGTATACGAAGCATCTAGAATAATCAAATTCATAAAGACAGATGTAGAATGGTGGTTGCCAGGGGCTGGAGGTAGGGGAAATGCTGGTTATTATTTAAGTTGTAGAGCTTAAATTTGGGAATGTGAAAATGTTCTGAAGGTAGATGATGATGATGGTTGCACAACAGTGTGAATGTACTTAATGCCATTGAACGGTGCACTTAAAAATAGTCAAAATGGCAAATTGTGTTATGTGTATTGCCCTACACACACACACACACACACACACACACACACACACACACACACAAAGAAATGTAGGGCTACAGCACTTGTCTTTTTAATCCACCAGCTTGGCATTGTCATTAAGGATGCAAATTTTCTTCATTTTTCTGCTCTGACAGCCTAGAGTTCTTATGTCTGTACCTTTGTGTTTTCCGCATCTTATCCTTCTACATCAACATCTAAAGGCTAGACAAGAGAATGTTGCCATATGTCTTTTGTTTTTAATAAAGTTTATTTATTTATTTTGAGAGACGGAGAGAGAGAGAAAGAGACTGTGTGACAACACAAGCCGGGGAGGGGCAGAAAGAGAGGGAGAGAGAGAGAATCCTAAGCAGGCTCCATGCCACCAGCACAGAGCCCGATGCGGGGCTCGAATTCATGAACTGTGAGATGATAATCTGAGCTGAAATGGAGAGTTGGATGCTTAACTGACTGAGCCATACAGGTGCCCCAAGCATATGTCTTTTTTTTTTTTTTTTTTTTTTTTAAGATTGAGGAAAACTTTCCCAGATGCTCCCAGCAGACATTCCCTATATCTTATGGGCTGGAATTAGTATACAATCATTTGTGACTCAGTCACTGGCAAGGGAAATGGAATGCCTACATCCCTTGGGCTGATCACTTTTCATACCCTAGAGCTGGGGAAGGGTATCTTTATACCCCCCAACCCCAACATCTGAACAAATTAGGGGTTCTGTTAGAAGAAAGAAGGGGAAGAATGGCTGTTTGGGTAGATAGCCAATAACTCCTGTCATCCTGGATCTTGGTTTCTCTGATGGCTTCAGTTACTGTCTCTGCAGATGATTTTCAAATACCCAGCCTAACTTTTCTCCTGAACTCCATACCTTAGCACCTCAAAATCAAAGTTTAATCTAAAAACAAGCACCTTTAATCTCAGATGCTTCTCTTGTATTTCTTGTCTGAAAAAATCCCACCACATCACGCAGGCCAGAAACCTGGGAATCCTCTTTGACTCTACTACTCTTCCTTCCTATATTTAATCAGTCATTAAATCCTGTGGATTCTACTATTTTGATGTTTCAAATCTGTCCTTTCTTTTTTATTGCCACCTCTGGTTCAGAACTTTTGATTTCTCAGCTATATTACTATACCTCCCACATGGTCTTTCTGTCTCAAGTCTTTTCCATTTTTAATTTATACCCTAAACTACTGCCAGAATGATCTTCTTCTTCTCCTTTTTTTTTTTTTTTTTTTTAAAGTAGGCTTTACGTCTGACATGGGGCTTGAATTCCTGACCCTGAGATCAAGAGTCGCATCCTCTACTGACTGAGCCAGCCAGGTGCACCCAGAATGGTTTTTCTAAAGCACATACTTGATCATGTTACTCAGTATGGCCTTTAAGGCCCTTCATGATCTAGCCCCTGCTTATCTCGAGTCATCACTTTCTTTTACCCACTATGTGATATCCAAATAAACTGCCTCTCAGATGCACCTGGCTTTGTCTAGTAAAAAGTGCTGTCTCTAACTCAAGTCTTTATGTCTTTGACATGCTGTTCCCTTTCCCTCTTCTTTATTGTTTGATTACTTCCTCTTCTTCCTTCAGGAGTCAGCTCAGGTGTGACCTGAGAATCAGAGAATCGCCCTTTACCCCTGTTTTGATTAGCTGCTCCAGCTTTCTGTCCCTGCAGTACTATGTGCTTATCTCACTCTTACCCTCATGCTGTTTGGTCATCCTGGGTTTGCTAGACTTTCTTCCCCATGACTGAGTTTCATGAAGGCAGAAGCTGTCTTTCTCGCTGTATAGTTCCATATACTCAATAAATGCTTAATGAATGGATGGAAGCTGACATCTGAAGCTGTTTCTTGGCTTTGAGAAATCTCTGAGTCCAGTAGAAGTCATTGAGATACTAATCTAGGAGTTCTTGTAAGCTTGTGATTACAGTGCTCTTGAGACAAAAACTTGGAAAGCTTATAGAGGTCACAAGCCAGCTGTGCTAAGGAAACTAAATACAAGCAGACCCTGCTTTTGTTTCCTTAAATTTTATTGGTCTGCTCCATTGGCTTTGCTAAAAATAGCATCTCATTAGTGATATCTCAATGTGAAAACTGTCTGGGAACAAAGCTGCTTTTAGTGCACCCTGTTTGGCAGCAGACTTTGGTCTTCCTTTCCCTGGACCCATCATGTAGCCTGAAGAGGAGGAGGTGGTGCCAGATCTGAAGTCCCCTCAGAGGTGTCTTAAGACGCAAGCCTGAGTCAGCCACAGGAGTCAGGTGAGGGGAGTGTGTGTGGCAGACTGAGCTGTGACTTTCAGTATCACTTGGAGAGTGAGGCAAGCATGTTCCTGCAACACAGACAAGCCAAGATGGCTGAGCAGTTATAGCAACAGCCTGCCTCTCCTGAGGGGGTGGAAGGATGGGCTTGGGGGCGGTAAGTAGCCCTCAGTGAGGAAGGACATCCTCAGATGAGGCTTAAAGCAGGCTGTGTGCTTGATTGAACTCCTGCAGTGTCCCAGACAGATTGTCCCAGAACACGTTTTTTTAGAGCTCTTTTTGTTGTTTGTACCACTGATAACAAAGTTTGTGACTATAAAATAGAATGTTGAAATATAATTTTTAATAATAGAGATATTACTGTATTCCATTTTTTATCCTAAGCCACTCACCTTCAGTTTTAACTGCTGATTCCTGGTTTCTAACAGCCCATGGAATCCTGGCATTTTGCCCTATCAACACAGGAGTGCCATCTGTGGTAAAAAAAAAAAAAAAAAAAAAAAAAAGAGTAACTATAGGCTGCAGAGTACATAGGGAAACAATCCAGGGTTTATGGTTTTTTTTTTTTGTTTTTGCAATTCTGCTTCCCAGAGCTTTTTCTAGGAATGCATTATGGTGAAAGTGAGAATCAGCTATACAGCCCAAGATTTGTGTTCATGGCACAAAGCTGAAAGTTGCCACCATCCTCATGGTAGAGGCAGCAAGCTGACTGGTAATAGGGACAGAGAAAGCCAGGTCAAGAAAACCAACACCCACTTTGGAATGCTCATCTGAGTCTAGCTCTTGATTATGTTAAAGAGGAGCCGTAATATCCACTAATGTCAAGGCCTTGGGTTGCCCCCCCCAGAGGACTTGTGGTAACTACTTGGGCATTTCATCAGTTACCCATCCACCACATTGCGTATTAAGTGGCAAGAGAAAATTCCACCAATTTTAGTCTTCTAGTCCTTTTGTCTGGTGTTTCCAAACCAGTCTTAGGGTCAGGTATGTGTGGAGAATGGCCAAGAATTGACAGGATATCTAAGAAACCATCTGCGCATTACACAGATCCCAAGTACTGCTAGGGCAGAAGAAATGATATAAGAACAACTTCAGATGAGGCTTAAATTGGCCCATGTGCTTGGTTGAACTCGTATAGTGGACTTGGTACTGGGAGTGGGACAGATCCAGAATAAATAAAAGGCATAGTCCTTGCCCATGGAGAATACAGTTAAGCTGGAGAGACAGTAAATATACAGACTTATAAAGAGGAAAAAACTCCACAAGGTAGTAAGTGCCGCTTGAGTGGTTCAGATGACTCAGGGACATACCAGGAAATAGAAATAAGTGTAACACTGGGATCAGCTTTTGAACCAAGACATTAGCATGCTAGCTTAGCAAAGAAGCAAACCAAAGGACAAGGTATGCGTGTTTGGGGGCAAGGGGTATTTTTCAGCCACTGCTGTACTCACAGTTGGTAATCATTTACTCAGCAATAATTTCATTCATGAAGGACAGCAAGATAAATGTGTGGCATAAATTCAATTCAGAATCTGGGCCAAAGCCTATTATATATACCAAGGCCTTAAAGGAAAGTATCATCTGGAGCTGGAGAAAAGAACACCTGAGGAGGAGACAAGATAAAGACTAGGAAGACTTGGGGAAGGTTTAAATTTCGGGAGGTGATGGTGGCAGAACCAGAAATCTGACCACTACAGATTGCCGGGGTTGATGGAATCTGGAATCTGATCTTATTAGATGGGCAGATGTCCCCTCCTGCCTCAAGGATCCTCTGGGATCTGTCTGCCTGGGTGGGTTGAGGCAGGTCGGGCAGGAAGGATGTCTAGTGGGCGACTTGGCTGAAGTTGAGCCCTAAGGTTGAGCCAGGTCCTCTCTCTGGGGTGTGAGCCCTCTGGGTCAGGGGCAGGGCTCATCTGAGGAACCTACTAGGAACACCACGCCTGGCTCATTAGTGGATGTCTGAAAAGGCCTTTGAAGATGAAACACTCATTGTTTCTGTTTTTTGGACAAACTAGTACTTTGGCCTCCAGGGGCTGTTGATCTGGCTCCTTTGTGCTAGTCTGGAATTTGCTGCAAACTGAGGAGAGTAAGAAACAAACAAAACAGATAGTTTTTGAGAAAACAGCTAAACTCCCACTAAACCCTCATGCTTTAGCTTGTGAGTAGGATTCCTCCCCATCCACCTTTCACATTCTTGGGTTTGGGTGCACTCTGTCTTGACCTGTTGGGTTTGGGGTGTGTGTGTGTGCCTCTGGTTCCCAGACTCTATAGAGAATGCCAGCAGCTGGCATATGGTGATTGCTGAATAAGCTGCCTGCTGACGCATGTCTCCTGCAGGCACAGAGAACTGGCTGGCATGGGCGATTCTGAACCCCTATCTCATTATTGTTTCAAAGATGCATTTTTGTGGCTGTCCTGTGCCATAGGGAAGGGAAGGAAGAAGAGAGGAAATGAGTGACTCTATGATTTTGTCTTTTGGGGGCAATAGGTAGTAGGGTGGGAGGATGGGCATTTTATACTGCTGTCTTCACTTCTTTAGCAGGTATTTGTTAAATTCTAGTATGTGCCAGGCATAAGCTTCCAATCTGAGTGAGCTGCTAGTAAGGTCAGTATAGACCTTACTATTTTAGTTCATTTGCTCAACTGCTATGTGCCAGGCACTAGTCAAGGTACCAGGAACACAGCAGTGAACAAAATTGATAAGGAGCTAACATTGTAGTAGAAAGAGAAAAACACTACAGCAAGAAACAAATGTGTGATATGTCTGATGCTGATAAATGCTAGGAAGAACAGTGAAGTGAGGTAAATGGGGTAGAGAGTGAAGTGTGTATGTTATAGGTGGTTGATAAGGTGATGTTCAAATGGATACCTGGAGGAAGTGAGGGAGTACTCCGTGAAGGTTATCTGGGAAAGTGAAGAGCAAGTACAAAAGCTTTGAGGCAGGAAGGTGTTGTGGAATTGAAGTGGAGCGAGCCAAGGGGAGAGTAGTAGGAGATCTAACAAGAGTAGCAGAGGAATGTAGATCGTGCAGGACCTTGTAAGCCACGGTATGGCTTTGGGTTTTACTGAAAAGGAGATACGAAGCCAAAAGAGGGTTGAACTGAGAAGGAGCATGACCTGATTTTGGTTTTAAAAGCCGTCTGGCTGCTATGTGGAGAATAGACTGAAGAGGGTGAGGGAAGGGGCATGGAATGAGGTGACTGCCTCATGACAGGTAAGAATGTGGAAAAGCTGTCCTTGGATGGGCCACAGTGAGCCTAGGAATGAGGGAGAGCCTAGGAACGGCTGAGGAATGAGGGGTAGCCTCTCCCCATCTCATCTCCCAACTTGGTGTACGGTTGTACAAATGGCAACAACTTGAGTAGCTGGCACTTCACAAAGTGGAAAGGACCAGCCTCTTTTAGGGAGTGTTACTTTCTTATTTCTTCCTCATTAATTTTGGTATGTGGAGGGAAGGTGGAATTGCAGAAATATAGAAAGTGAAAAAGTGGATTCTCTTGATTTGAGCAGAGAGCCTAAACCTTGGGAACCTGGCAAGCCCAAACCTTGTCAGGAGTCACAAAGAGCCACTCCTCATTCCACTCCCTCTTCTCCCAGCCTTTCCAGGAGTCTCAGGGTAAGGCTGGGGGAGGGAGGAGGCATTCATGGTCTCACAAGACCTTGTATGGTATAGAGTGTCAGAACTCAAGGGACTCTAGAAGTCATCTAGTTCAGCCTCTTCCATTTACAGGGCAGGTATGGATAGGTATGGGTGGACGAGTGAAATAATTCGTCCAAAGTCAACATGGGTATACTACTAGCAGAGCAGGGGTCCTGAGTGTTCACTGCTCTGTCTCTGCTCCCAAAGACTCAGGATGTGTCTGAGTGAGACTTGATCTTCATAGTCCTCTCAGGCTCTCAGTTTGTCATGAGCTCCAGCCATGACTTTGGCAAATCCTGTTTGCATGAAATCCTGACTAGCAGATGGTGGTAATGAGTTTGTGTTTCTTTGCCTAGGATCAAGTTCTCCATACCAGGGGCCAGGCGAAAACCAGACTTCCACTGACCCTGCTTGAGCCCGCCTGTCCTCAGAAAGTGGTTACTGTGATCATGGGTAATATCTTTGGAAACCTTCTCAAGAGCCTGATTGGGAAGAAGGAGATGCGCATCCTGATGGTGGGCCTGGATGCCGCAGGAAAGACCACCATCCTGTATAAGCTGAAACTGGGGGAGATCGTCACTACCATCCCCACCATTGGTAAGAGTACAGCTTAGATGTAGGGTTTCATGCCAACAGCTGAGCCAGGCAGGGGGCCTATTCCTAGATCCCCCACCTGGCCACCAGGCAAGTCCATGCAGCTTGGCGGGATTCGGGGAAGGATGGTTATTTAGCTTACTAGCAGGTGCTGGGGCCGCCGTTTGCCCACCTACCCTGGTCCTCTCTGATGCGGGAACTTCCGAAGCCTGGCACTGAACAGTCGCCCTGAGGCACCGAGCTGGTTTATTCTCTGTGTTGTTTGGAAAGCGGGTGAAAGACTTTGATGTTCCTGCCAAAGGCCAGGAGTTGCTTTGGGTTTAGATCCTTAGTGGCCCCGATCCTGGTTAAGACCTGTCTGTGGAAGGGAGAGCATTTGCCTTATTGATGGGGCTCCAGATCACCATTGTCCATTGGTTCTGCATTTGGGCTTCCAGGACTGTAGTTCACTTTTTCTTCACTGTGTTTCCCAGGCTCCGCTTCTTAGCTGTGACAGACTCCAGTGGCTGAGGTACGAGAATGGGGCTGAGTCATTTTCCTTGCAGGAGGGAGAGGCAAAGACTGAGAGAATGAGCGGAGAAGGTTAGCTCATATTAGCCAGACGATTGTGAACCTCCTGACTGGCCCTTCTCATTCTCTTCATCTTTTTCTCTTTTTGGTCTTTAGCCTTCTAGGTCAGGGAATACCAGGCCTGAGGAAGCCTTAGCTTCCTTTGCTAGGATTATAGCCAGGCTGGGGGAAACAGAAATGAAACCCCTGGGATATTGTTCTCAGACCTGATGTTTGAGGCCAAGTGGCCATTGTTTTTTCCAAAGGATTCAACGTGGAGACAGTGGAATACAAGAATATCAGCTTCACAGTCTGGGATGTGGGTGGCCAGGACAAGATTCGGCCTCTCTGGAGACACTACTTCCAGAATACCCAAGGTATGGCATATGAATTGCCCAGGTTGGCATGGGTTGGTTGGGTATGAGCAGAAGGTGTGGCCTTCATTCTTGGTTATGGGCAGCCAATTCTTGCCCTGCTGCAGCTCTTAGGGGTGGGAGCAAAGGAGGAAAGGGAGCAAATATTTGGAGGGTACACGGAGGGTGTTGTCTTTTGGTGGTGGGTGTGTGGGTACTTCATCTGCTGTCTTGTGCAGCCCATGCTCTGCCTCCCTAGGGTTGATATTTGTGGTCGACAGCAATGATCGGGAGCGAGTAAATGAGGCCCGGGAGGAGCTGATGAGGATGCTGGCAGAGGATGAGCTCCGGGATGCAGTGCTCCTCGTCTTTGCAAATAAACAGGTGAGACTTTTCCCCACCCCTGTATTTGAGAGAGGACAATCTGGCTGTAGAAATCATGGGCCTTGGGGCTTATTGTAGGGGAAGCCCTGTGTTCTCAATTTTGGAAGTGTGGGAAATACAATTAGCTGGCTTTTTTATGTTCCTCTTCTTGTCCACCCCCCCCCCAGCTTTAATTAGCAACATTTCTGTCCTCAGGGATTTGGTGTGGTAGATACATCACCTCAAATCCCTCCTTCATCTTCCCTCTTTACTTTAGTGGAACTGCCCTCACTCCTGCAGTCAGACAGACATGATTCTTTGCCCAGTCTGAGTCACCTCTTCACTTCCCTACTGACCCCATATTTGGTTTGCAGCTCCCCAGTGGAATGACCTTTAGTGCCTTGAATCTATGGTTCTAGGATGACTAAATCCAAAGTTACTCCTTAGGACCTTATTCTGGCTCCTACAGTGAAGAGGAGGAGAGGGTTCTGGTACACATCTCTTTGGTAGATAGGTGCTCTAGAAGCCTTTGAAAGATCCTGAGGCTCCTTTTTGTGTGTCTTCCTCGCGCTCCAGGATTTGCCTAATGCTATGAACGCTGCCGAGATCACAGACAAGTTGGGCCTGCATTCCCTGCGTCACCGCAACTGGTACATTCAGGCCACCTGTGCCACCAGCGGGGATGGGCTGTACGAAGGCCTGGACTGGCTGGCCAATCAGCTCAAAAACAAGAAGTGAGAGCCAGGCAGCCCTATCCAACCACCCCACCCACCCCTGACACACCTACTGTCTCCCTACCCCAGTCCTGCCCCTTCCTTCCCGTTGCCAGTGTGGCCAGGGCCCTGGGTATCATGTCCGCATGCCCAACAAGAGCCTTGCCTCCCCTGCCTCCCCTCCTCTTCCCTTCCATGACCAGTCCCCAGTTGTTGTCCTGATGATGAATCATTCCAATTTATCGGATTTAAAACAAAAACAAGGTTGTTATGGTTTCATGGGGTGGCCCCCCTCATCCTTGGGTTTGGGAGGTGGGGTGGGGTATTCTTTCCGTTCGCTTCGTTTGGCTCTGGTTGCTGTGCTCTTGGCATCTGAGTCCCTTCCCTCTCCCCACACGTCCTTCTATTCCTCGTCTTCCTTTCCTTTGCCACCCTCTCCCTGTTCTACATGGAAATTGCACGGGCCTCTCTGTGTGTGCGTGCATGTGTGCGCGTGTATATACATGTATAGAGAGATATATATGCAGGGGCCAGGGGGAGGGGTAGAGGGGTGGAGTGCAGCTCTAGGCTAGGCGCCAGGACACTGCCCACTCTAGCCTATCATCTGCCCCTCCCATGTTGGTGAGATAAAGGGAAGAAGAGGGAAGGCTGCCCCACTTGCACTGATTCCTCTCCTTTCTGCAGGTAGGTTTTTCTGGATGATAGGATGGATGGTGGATTTTCCACCACCATCTTCCTTGTATGCCTCTCTCCACCCTGCTTAGGGCAGGGGGGTGGTGTTTATCTCTAGATGACTGTTCCCAAGGAGATACCATTCTGCCCTGCCTTGTTAGTGGGAAGGAGAGAGGAGCCCACTCACTCTTACCAGCCCAGTGTTCAACTGATCCGCCTCCTCATCCTTAGATCTGCCCCTCAGGAGCTTGTGGGAAGATAGGGAGAGCAAGACCATGGGGGTGTGTTTGGGACCCAGGGCACTGGGGGGTGGGCCTCAGGTTTTTCATCTTCATACTCTTGTTAGGAGAAGGTGAGGCATGGATCAGTCCTATTCCTGCCTTCCCATGCCCCCCCCCCTTCCTTATCTTCTGATCTTGGGGATTGGGTGGTTCATCTGTCCTTTGTCAGAAGTTTCCTCACTTTAGTAGTCCTGCTGGCCTGACCAGGGCTGGCTGGGTGGTTTAATGGGAAGCAGGGGAGTGGGGGTAATAATAGCAGACCTCAGTTTCAATTCCCCTTCTCTTCACTTCTCTCTTTTTCTAGTCCAGGATGTGCTGAAGGCTGAAAATTTTCTATTCTGTTTCTAGACCCTCAGGCTATCCTGCTGTCCCTCCCAACTCCACCACCAGTTTTCCCCTGTCCGTTTCACCCACTTCCCATAAATAAATTTGAGGGTTGGAGTGGAGGAAATAGAATTCTGAAGTAGTTGTTGGTGCTGGTGGGATGCAGTGGTCTTCAGAGTTCTCCCATCATTATTATGTAGTTGTTAAGGAGCTGCTGCTGCTGCTACTGCGTCTCTCTGTTTACAGGGGGCGCTTGTCCCTGAGGTCCTGGCCTGGGTCCTGACTTGGCGGTTTCTGTGAAGCTGTGGCTTTTCTGTGGGCTCCTGTGTGTGCTGGCTGCGCCCTGAACTCCTGAACGGCCACCCATAACCTTTCTGCTAAGGTCAGGGCCCAAGCCCCCCCCCGACAAGCATGGCTGAGGGACCCCTTCCCAGAAGGAGTGTCCCAAGCCCCACCCCATGGGGCCAGGCTTCCTGCCACCTTTGTCTACAACAGGCAGATCAGTATCCCCACCCTGACCCAGGTTGAACTGTGAAAGAGAGGTTCCAGGGGTGTTTCCCTCCGTGCCAGTTCCTTAGTGATGTATTATTTACCCAAGATGCAGTGGGTGTGGGTGTGTGCAGGTCTCTTGATCTCTAAGCCTGTGTGTGTGTGTGTGTGTGTGTGTGTGTGTGGCGGCAGGGGTGAGGGGAGAGGGGTGCTGGAGCTTCTATTTCATTTTAAACGTATATTCACTCCCATGAAACCCACGGATGCTTCTCTCCACCCCTTTTCTTTGCCTCTGCCTCTGTTTGCTCATTTTTTTTGCTCCTGTTCCTGTTTCCTCTCCCTTCCTGAACTCTTTCCTTTGCCTTCTCAACTCTTTCACTGCTGTTGCCTGCTGTTGTCTCCCCTTTCCTTGTTGCATTCCTACTTAGGATTCCCTACTCTTGATCTTTGTGGTAGGTAAGAATTCTGCCTCTTCTCCTGCCTCCCAATCTGATTTTCCCTAATTAGATGTCAGTCCCAAATAGTTTTTTCTCATTTTAGGCCCACCCCTACCTTGCTTTGGTGAAGCAAGGATGCTTGCTTTGGGGGGCTCCAGAGACCAGCGGGCCTGAGTGTTAGGAAGCAGCCTTGGAGGTTGACTTGGTGCTGCACAAGGATGTATCCAGCAGGGGGCAGTAAGTGATCTTGGTAGTGTCCCTGGCTGCCAGGCCGTTGGCAGGGGTGGTCCCTTCTACATTCCCGGTCACCTAAAAGCTCTTTTTGGATTGGGTTTTTCATTCCATTTTTGCTTGCTCCCTTCCACACTCTTCTCTGGTAGATTTAATTTTATGCTTTCCTTTGTTACAGCCTTTTCCCCCCTGGAGAATCCCCCTTCCCCCCGAAGTTTGTTTTGTGGTGTTACGGTGGTAACTGCAGTTCTGAACTGGTTTTTCTCTTCTTTTTTCCTCCTCTGGAATGTAGGCTATATACGTTTAATAACTCACCTTCTCTCTCCTTGCTCAAAATGTGGGATACGCGATGACTGTGACCCTGGTTGGAAATTAAACTTGTTTTATGCAGCTTTGGAGCAGACTTTCATCCTTGATATGTAGCAGCCACGGGACAGTAGTTTAATGGTGAGGGTACTTCTGTCTTTGGTCTCTCTCTGTAGACTGCTCCTTCTCTCAGCAAAGGGGTAAAGGGTACACTTGAAGGGGGTGGGGCGTCCGGGAGAGGGAAATTATGGAGGAATTTAGGCTTATCTCTCCACTGCTTACTACTTCCCATCATACTCCAGAGAGGAGCATAAATGAATTGGGCACCAGAGTGTGAGGGCTTTGTGACTTTGCTCCTTAGTTGTAAAGGGTTTAGTTCTGTACTTTATTTATCACCTGCTGGTAGACATTAGGGACTTGAGTGGCTAGAGGGCCCTGAACTCAGAGTGACCCACACTGCCTCCACTCTCATATCTCCTGAGCCCTGTGCATCAGGTGCTTCTAGATGGAACGGGGTCCCCTCATCCATAGATTAAAGTTGCCTCAACCATCTAATTTTGGACTTTGGTAGTGAGTAAGCATGAAGGGTAAAGGCCTGGGTAGTGTAATGAACTTGATCCTTTTTACAACTGTGGCCCTGTATCACCACTGCTTCAGGCATGTGGTTCCCCGTTGTCAGAATGCCAAACCTCATCCAGAGATTCCACAAATGTCTTGAGGGAAAGAACAAGCCTCCGCCCTCCCAACCCACTCCTGCCACTACTCTCTTCCTCTCCTGCTACTACTGTCTGGCTCCAGGCAAAGAAAGAGATGGTGCTCCCCTTTTTTTAGTGGGTGAGGTCTGGGTGAGCTAGGTAGGCCTTCCCCACTCTTGCCACTTTCTTAAGCTTTAGGGACAGAGATCTTCCCACCCTGATGTTGTGGGAAAGGGACAGGTTTTAGGCATATAATAAATTTGAGAGCCCCAAGTGCTGGTGTGAAGTAAATCATTTGTATTCAGTTACCTGCTTGTTCCTCAAAAGCCCTGCCTGGTGACCAATGTTACTGATAAGAGCACTTTCCCAAGTGCTTTATTTGTATATTTATAAGTATATTCCTTCTAGAACAACAACTCCTCATTATATAATGATAATAGAGAGGACTTTAGCTGGATGGCAGGCCAGTGCGTGTCTTTTGACCCCTGAAGGGTATGACCTAGTCCCTTTTGTCCCTCAGTACTCCATTTAAGATTCCAGGAGGGAGGTGGGAGGAAACCCTATTGTGGCAGTTGCTTAAACCTTCCAGCTTCTTTCAGGAGGGCATGGGGGGATGAGGGAGAGACTTCACCCAGAAAGTAAATGTTTAGCATCCAGCTCTTAGGACAGATAGCAACCTTATCTGCCCAGAACTTACATAGTTCTTCAGTCAAGGCTTGGCAGAAGACTTGGGCCCAGGGTCTACCACAAAATAATCTGGGCAAGGGAGCTTTCATCATGAGCTTGGAGAAAGCCAGTGGATTGGTCAGGGTGGGATGGAGGACAGACCTGTCCTCCTCTTTCTAGAGTTTGGGGTCAGTGGCAGGGAAAATGAAAGTGGGTATGTGTGAGTTTCTCAGACTAGAGGTATAAGGTCTGAAGGCTCTGGGAATTTGCTACATCACTTCCAGTTCAAGTGCCTAGATTGTTCAGAGCAGAACATTGACAGGTTATATACTTAGTACCTTTTAGGGTTCCAGACCTGTGCTAAGAAGGAAGTCAAACCACTGGATAGACCTGGGAATCCATTTCTGGAATGCTCTGAAATCCTTTGGGATATCCATAGCTCAGTACATTGGAGTAGTGAGAGTTGGGGAATACCCCTTTGCTACTGCTTGATGCATGGAGTGCTGTCTTTGGGCAGGCAGTTGTAGTACTAGTAATGCTTCCAGTTCTGAAGGGTGTGGAGTTAGGAGGGTCACAGTCCATCTCTCTACTTTCTAACCTGGTACCTGGAGGGATAGAGTATCCTGCTGGTCACTGGGGAGTGATAGGATCCAGTGGCCTTCCTTCCTCTACAGGTTTTTCATTCTAATTGGGTTTCCTGCCCTGATTGCTGGGATTGGGTAAGAATGACCCTGAATTCCTGAGCAAAGGGAAGAGGAGGTTAAGTGTGAGGCAATTCAAACCTTGGGAAAGGGAGCAGTGCCACTGAAGGCAGTGGCTGGAGGTTTGGAAGTGACAAACTTGGGTCAGGACTGATCACCGTCATGGCTTGAAGGTGAGTGTCTGCTTATATGTGCAGCTTTGGCCATCAGCTACAGAAGAGAGTATCTGGGCTCTAGTTTAGGAACAAATCTGGTTTCCGAACTGAACATTGTGGAGTAGAGAAGATGACACGGAAGCCGGAACTCTGGCTCTCTCCGCCCAGAGCCGACCAGTGCTACCCATGCACGCTTCCTCCCACCACCCCTCCTCCTAACCAGGCACGTTGAAAGCTGTCTCTAAAGAGGTCTGGACAGTCAATCTGGACCTGGCAGGAGGTTTGAGAATGAACTTGTCCACCTGGCACCCCACCCCCACCACCCCCACCCCCAACATCCACCCCTTCATTACACACATTGTTGAGAGTCGTCCTAGGACAGAATTGAATACAAGGCCTTTTAAGGGTTCAAGGACTTAGCTTGGGGCTCTGAACCGCAGGGATTTAGATGTTAGCTTTTTTCTGCATTCTTAATATAGGAAAGAGAGGTGCTCTCTTGGCTTTAAGTAATAGATAAGAGATGGAGGATTTGTTTTTGCGTATGCCTTAGGCAAAAACTTATACTGAGAGGATGAACAGCCACGGGGGAGTGGGGAGGGGTGCTGCGTCAGTTTTGGATGAGCGAGTGCATAACCATACCTAAAAAGAAAACATTTCATCATCCAGGGTATGCATACCCTTGAAAATATGGCATTAGATTTTGAATCCAGATTTACATATGCCGACTCACAGGCTTTTTGTTTATTAACAGTCTGTTAAAAAACAAACATATTAAAAATATTTAAAAAGCAGTGCCCTGCTTACTATCTGGCACATAATAGGCATTCAGCCTTGATGAGTGAATAAACGTAATTGTCCTTAACCAAACTGGGCCTGGTGGGCACCTCATGAGTTCAGGGGGCCGAGGTAGAGTTTCTAGTACTCACTGACAGAGACACGTTTGAAGGGTGTAGGCCTTTCCGGGAGTGGCCCTCTGATTTCAAAGTTGTGCCTCCAGTCAGGGTTGTGCCAGCTCCTCTACCTTTCCCGGAACCATCTCACTTTTCTCTGTTCCTCCTAACTTCACCCAAGGAGAGAGCTCCTTCCTCTCTGATCCCTTCTGGGTCCCGATGGGCTTGTGCTGCCCTCTGTGGGTGATCTTGTTGCCTTAGTTTTGCCTGAGTCTCACTCCTGCCCCCACCCCCCACTCCATCCCCACCTCCCCTTTCCATTCAGAGTTCCTGACAGAGCCTGGACCTGGACCTGGACGGGGCAGTAGCCCTCCATCTTCATGAAGCCATTCCTGTCAGCCCATGTCAATGCAGTATGCTCTGAAACCTTCAGTGGATCCCCACTGCCTTCATCTGACATTGAATCTCTCCATAACCAGCTCTTGCTTCCCTCCTCAACTACCTTTCTCTACTCTTCTGCCTGAATCCATTACTTTAGCCAAACTGGTCTACTCATTTTTCCCAAATATCCGGCCTACTGCCTTTATCCGTTTTCTCACTTGTTTAAAAACACCACTTTCCTTTAAGATCAAAAAGCTGCCCAGGACCTCTCTAATCCCAAGGATTCCTTTCCCCCCGCCTAGTTGGCTCCTTTGATTCCATTAGCACAACTCATTCAACATCTTCCACACCTTCCCTTATATTATTATATATCATGTCCATTTAATATTTAATTTTGAAATTTATTTTTGTAAACAAAGTAATCATTGCAAAACATCCAAACAATACATAAATATACAGAGCAACATGTGGAACCTGTTTGCCTCTACTTTTCTCAGAGTAACCACCCTCAGCTATTTGGTGTGCCTCCTTCTGGTAATTTCTTTTCTAAATATATATACCTCCACACATTTGGGGAGAGGTTAAAATATAAATGGACTCATCACATTTATTATTCTTACTTTTTTAAAATTATTTTTAAATGTTTTATTTATTTTTGAGAGAGAGCAAGCGAGCATGAGTAGGGGAGGGGCAGAGAGAGAGAGACACACACAGAATCCAAAGCAGGCTCTAGGCTCTATGCTGTCAGTACAGAGCCCAAAACGGGGCTAGAACTCAGAGACCATGAGATCATGACCTGAGCTGAAGTCAGACGCTTAACCAACTGAGCCACCCAGGTGCCCCTCTTGCTTTTTTAACATACACATTTGTCTTGGAGGTTTTCCAAATTAGTATAGATATTTTTAATTGTGTTATAAGTATTGCATAGCATAATATTTATTCAAAATAAAACATTTGTCTAGAATCTGTTATATGGGGGGTACCGTACAGCTAGTAACTAGGGGACTCCAGACATGATCACAACCTTGTCCTTGCCATCAGTGAGATGGCTCTTTAGAGAAAGGGAGAAATAGGGCATACATAAATAATTGCAACACAACAGAAAATAACATCCCTGAGAGTGTGCTGGATGTTCAGAAATAAGTAACTAGACTAGCTAAGGGAATCAGGACTTTACAGAGGAAGTGACATTTGAGCTTGATTTGTAGGAAGCTTGACAGGTGAAGGAAGAGCATGAGCCAGGGCACCGAGATGGAAACACATGATGAAGGTTCCTCTGATGCCAGACCACTGTCCATGAGCAGGAAGGGAATTTGTGTCAATTCATAGGTGTTTATTGAGCATCTGTGTGTCAAACACTATACTAGACAATGAAAATAGAGAAATGAGAAAGATGAAGTTGTGGTCATTAAAAGGCTTTTAGTTTAATGGAATAAAAGCCAAGTTTGGAAAGCCAGATTAGGAACAGATGGTGAAAGCTTTCAACTGGCATGTCGTGGAGTCTGAATTTTATTCATTGGGCAATATGAGGCTGTAGGCTCCATGACAAGCTGAGCAGAGCAGTAGTATACATAATGGGCTAAAGTAGGGGTGGGGATGGGCTGGGGATGAGGGGCTTAGAGTGTTCATTCATTTTTTTTTTTTAACAAGATAGAAATTTCATTTCTACCTCAACTGAAAAGTATCTGGTGGTAGGCAGTCCAGCTATGGTGGCTTTATAGTTATCATGGCTGAGACTTCTTTTTTGCTTCACCATCCTCACACATAGCTTCATCCTCATGGTCACCTCATGGTCTAATGTGGTCGCTAGAGTGTAATTCATCTCAGCTGCATTCCAGACAACAGAAAAAGGAAGGTGGAAGGAGCTTGGGGAGAAGAGCAGGAGCACACAATGACACACTTCTTAGCTAAATTAATTGCCATTAAGGAGTCTTGCTGGAAGTCCAGGATAATATTTACAACAACTTCCGTTGTTACTGGCCAGAGCTTAGTCACATAGCCTTATCCAGCTTTAAGGAAGACTTGGAAGTGTAGTTTTGTGGATTTTCTTTTTCATTTGAGGTATAATTTGCATGCAGTGCAATGCACAGATCTGCTATAGTTTGAGTTCTGCCAAATGCACACACCCATATATCCCACATCCCTATCACGATATAGAGCTTTCCATCATCCCTAGAAATTCCCTCCTGAGGGGGCCGTTTCTTAAAAAAAAAAATGTTTTTTTAATGTTTATTTTGAAAGAGTGAGCACGAGCAGGGGAGGAGTAGAGTGAGAGGTAAAGAGAGAAAGAACCCCACGCAGGCTCTGTGCTGCCAGTCCAGAGCCTGACGTGGGGCTGGAACTCACGAACTGTGAGATCATGACCTGAGCCGAAATCAAGAATTGGATGCTTAATGGACTGACACCCAGGCACCCTGAATGTTTGTTCTTTTTAAACAACCCCAAAGAGAGAGGTAATGAGGGCTTAAATAGGGTAGTAGCGTTGGGAATGGAAAGGAAGTGTGGAGAGGCAGTGGAAGGAGAGTCCAAAGCAGAATGGTTAGGTGTGAGAGATGAGAATCTAGCAGAATGCTAATAGAGCCACTAACAGAAACAGAAAATTGGGAGGGAAGTCTGGGTTGTTACAGATGGGATGGAAGGAGAAAAAGGAATGAGTGCAGTATTGGGTGTGTGGATTTGAGGTGCTGGTCAAACATGGAGGTGGAGACACCCAGTAGACAGTGGTATCTAGAGCTTGGGGGGCATTCAGAGCTCAATTGCATCAAATACCAGAGAGATGCTAAAGAGGACAATGGAAAGACACCTGGGTGGCTCAGTTGGTTAAGCATCTACTCTTGATTTCGGCTCAGGTCATGATCTCACGGTTTGTGAGGTTGAGCCCTATGTCAGGCTCTGTGCTAACAGCCAGGAGCCTGCTTGGGATTTTCTCTCTCCCTCTCTCCCCCTCCCCTGTTCTTGCTCTCTCTCTTTCAAAATAAAAAAGAAATAAGACAAGGGACCAAGAAATGACCCAAGAATTTAGTGACTTTGAGCTTACTGATGACTTTTTGAGGGAGCAGAATTCAGATGCCAAGGCCTGGGTGGGCAGTGAGGGTTTAAGTCATGCAGAAGAGGACTGATTACATTGCCTGAAATAATTTAAAACCCCTCTTAAAAACTGAAGTCCCTTGGGGTGCCTGACTGGCTGATCTTGGGGTTGAGTTCAAGCCCCACATTGGGCAAGATAAATAAAAATAAAAACTGAGGTCTTTGCATAAACAGAGAGCTGCCCTTTTGACAAACCTGTTGATGAAGGGAGAAAGGATATGTTGGTGTCAGGAAAAGATCAGGGATTCACCCTATCCTTACAGGAAAATAGCTCCTGACTGAAATTAACTTTCCAAAGGATAGGGAGTTGAGACAGCTAGCTTCCTGTCTCCTATTGGATATATGACCTCCAGAAATTCAAGCTGAGGGAGGTGGGAGAGGGATGCTGCCTCTAACAACTGATGGGGTGGGGTGGGCCACCCAAGCACTGCCGGGACAGGTGTGAAGAGACGTATCTTAAGAGGAAAGAGCAGAGAACAAACACGCTGGACTCAGGCAATAATGGGTTTGAATCTTGTCTCTGTCGCCACCTAGCTAGAAGACCTTGGGCAAGTTACTTAACCTGAGCACCCAGCTCCTCATCTGTAAAGTGGAAACAATTATGCCTACCTTTCAGGTTGGTTTTGAGGTTTACAGACAAGTGACTGGCACACAACAGGTCATCGTGAGTGAGTGCTATTAAGTGATCCAGCCCCTCACTAAGGGACCGAACGGCTAAAGGATGGGTCAGAATCCGTGACCTCACGATCTTAGAGGGTAGGGAGGGCTCCCAGCGGCCTCCTCCCTCCAGGAGGTGGGGACAAGGTGGAGGAAGGGCTGCTGGAGGAGGAGCTGGCGCGTTGCGACCCGCCCCGTCCCGTCCAGTCCAGCCTGGGCGCCGAGGGAACCGCTGTCCTAGCCGCCGCCACCCGAACAGCCTGTCCTGGTGTCCCGTGTCCTGCCCCGCGTCTAGTCATGACCCTGCGCCCCTCGCTACTCCCGGTCCGTCTGCTGCTGCTGCTGCTGCTGCTGCTGCTCAGTAGGGCGGTGTGCTGGGCTGAGGCTGGGTTCGAAACCGAAAGTCCCGTCCGGACCCTCCAAGTGGAGACCCTGGTGAGGAGAGTGTGTCCCGGGGCTGCGGGAGCTGGGCCTGGGGAGGGACTGAAGGGGTCTAAGCTAACCTGGGAGCGGGGAGGAAAGTGCAGGAACTGAGTTGGGGGAGTGCCGGGTCTAGGGACAGGAACGGACCTCTGGAGGAGCCTGCGTGACTCCTGTAGTCCGATCATAGGTGGAGCCCCCCGAGCCTTGTGCGGAGCCCGCTGCCTTTGGAGACACGCTGCACATACACTACACGGTGAGGGATCTGGGGGGCCGGGGCGGGGCCGGGGCGGGGGCGGCGCCCTGCTGGAACACGTCAGCGTTGGCTGCGACACGTGGCAAGAGGTTCGGGAGTAAGTTGGGGCTCTGGGGTCGTCGAGCACGTGGCGGGGGGGAGGGGCGCTCCTCTTGCCTGCCCATTTCCCCTCCTAGCTTTTCCGCCAGTTCCGCCCCGGTGTGCAGAAGAGAAGGGTGGGGAGATCTCCGAGAAGTACCAGACCTTTGGGGCTTCCTGTTGCTTTCAGCCCTGAGGGGAATGCTGGGCTGCAGCTGCCAGGGGGTTGCCGCCTTGCCGCTGCTGCCCAGGAGGCGAAGGTGTGTGTGGTGTGTGCCTGCCGAGAGGGAGGTACTAGGTGTGCGCTCTTGCTGCTCTCTCCCCCCAGGGCAGCTTGGTAGATGGACGCATTATTGACACTTCCCTGACCAGAGACCCTCTGGTTATAGAACTTGGCCAAAAGCAGGTGATCCCAGGTATGTGACCTGTGCCTCCCATTCTGCATCTCCCTAACCTAAGCCCTTCTTAGCCTCTTCAAACTCTAAGCTACCTTGGAAATGCCACCACAAGTCTACCAGCCATGTTCCTCAGGTTCAAACCCCACTTCTAACACTGCTTTTGCCCCATACCCCACTGGCAACCGGGCATTTGAGAAATGGGGAGCTCAGTTGAGGGTCAAAAGGAGTCTTTGATCCTCCTCTCCTGGGATTTGGGGAATGTAGGTAGCTTCCTGTTCAGTTGTGTCTTCTTCCTCAAGGTCTGGAGCAGAGCCTTCTAGACATGTGTGTGGGGTGAGTATCTGGGGAGGGGCGGGCTTGGGTACCCCCTTAGCATGGGTGGAGGCTTACTTTGCTATCCTTGCTCCTAGAGGGGGCAGAAGAATGTGGATAAAGGCTTTGCGCTGGGCAGGTCCAGGTCATTGGACCTGGGCATCCAAAAGCCACCTTGCCTATCTGGCTGTGGGTTTTGTTTGAGGACTTGAGGCATGTGGGGGGACAGACACCTTTCCTGGTCAACCTACTTAGTGCTCAGGTGGGAAAGTTCATGTTTTGGGGTGAATATCCAGAGAATTTTGCTGGTGGGGCTTCAGATGGATTGAGGCCATTGGCCCACCTGGTCCCACCTCTAGCTGTGATTCACATTCCTTCCATCAGAGAGAAGCGAAGGGCAATCATTCCTTCTCACTTGGCCTATGGAAAAAGGGGATTTCCACCATCTATCCCAGGTAATCTGACTAGGCCTCTCTCTCAGGCAGTCCAAATACCCAGTCCCTAAGGGCTACAAGGAGCTATATACCTTGTCTGGAGCTGAGAAGGTCTAAACCCAGTTTGCTGTAAAGGACAGGGGTGGCCGGGGCCTCCATCTGCAGGGCCACTGTTTTCCTCTTCAGGTCACCAACAGGGACTAGAGACATATAACCTGTTAAGGCTACCTGGCTTGCCCTCTGGCAGACTGCAACTTTTTAGGGAGGAGACACCTGCTTGAACCACTTGGGTCTGTTGCCTGTGTTACCCCTCTCAGAACTCTAGACCTTTTTCCTGCTGCTTCTCCACAACTCCCAACCTGTGTCGTTTGTGCAGCTGGCCTGGCTTGTCATCACACCTCCAGCCCTCCTTTCAGCCTCCATTAGGGAAGAGAGTAAAAATAATCACAGTCAAGTAATTCCAGACAAAGCAAAACAAAAAACAACTTTTAAAAGCCAAGCCTACCCTATAACTTCAAAAGTCGTCACAGGTCACTGCTGATATCTATACTTGAAGATCTGAGACTGGACAGATTTTCTAAGATGCAGACCTCTTGCTTTGGGTTGTAACAAATGTTCTGTTAGCTAAAATGTTTTGTCCTTCAGAGTATTAGGATAAAAGTTCTTATCCTTGTTCCAACTGAGGGGGAGATTCGGAAAGAGGGTCATGGGACTAAAGAGAAACTCTTTTACCCAAAGCTCTGTTATCTCCCCATTTCCAGTATTTGCACTTCTCTCCTGACTCACCTCTGTTCAGTCCCTGGCTCTTTACTTCTTAAGCCACCTCCTTCTTCCTCTCCAGCTCTTACGTTGAAACATCTATGTTTTCTTAGTTCTAACAGTCACATCGAGTGTACTCATTGGTTGGTGGAATTTTAAAACATCTAGGTTAAATTCAATTAATTTCAGGCCTGCAAAGATTATTGATGTGGCTATTTGGAAATGGAGTCGTCAGTATAGAGGTTCTCTCACTCATAAATGGCGACCACCCTTTAGGTCTCAGATCCACAGAAACTTTTCCTGTGCTGTCAAAAACCTGTCCCTGAACACAAGCCACACTTGTAGATTTGAGGTAAATGTAACTACCAATAGACTCTGTGCATAACCCTTCTCTACTTTTGTCTAAAGGAACTCAACACATTTCAATCTTGCCAGCTTCATAGTTGTTGCTCTGGTGTGGCCTGCCCTTCCCCTGCTTTCATTTAGATTCTGAGCCCCGGATAAAATGCAGAGATTCTAACCCTCACCTCCTCTCTGCCTCCAGCGGATGCAGTGCTGCAGTTTGATGTGGAGCTGATTGCACTGATCCGAGCTAACTACTGGCAAAAGCTGGTGAAGGGCATTTTGCCTCTGATAGGCATGGCCATGGTGCCAGCCCTCCTGGGCCTCATTGGGTATCACCTATACAAAAAGGCCAACAGACCTAAAGTCTCCAAAAAGAAGCTCAAGGAAGAGAAACGAAACAAGAGCAAAAAGAAATAATAAATAATTTTTAAAAATTTCTTTGCATTCTTCACCTGATACTTTCTGGGGCTACTCCTTTAAGTGGGAATGAGGAAAAGGGCTGGGGGAAAAAGGCATTCTGACTTGGATCTTGCCTGACGCGGTGTTTGGAGCCTTTGGATCACCTCTGCCTCTACCTCTTCCTCCTGTCCTAACTTACTACCAAGGAGCTGCTCTTGAATCTTCCCATAGGATCTCTACCTCCTGAAGGTATGGGTTTTGGCCCTCATAGTGCCCAGACTCCAAGAAGCAATGCTTCCTGGAGCAGTGAGCCTCTGATATTTGCCTAAGCTATTATCTCCACTCTCTGGGGCCACTGTATCCCTAGTATCTTCCAGATAGACTGCTCTATTCAATATGGGAAAAATATATAGAGCTCACAAACTGCATGGAAAATTTTAATAGCAAAGTCCTTGGGTCTCAAAAAATCGTTTGGGATTTGAAAAGAGGTTTATTCCTTGTATCACAGGATATGGGAGATCACATGGGCTGCCTCAATGATGTTATAAGTGGTTGGAGGTTGCTTGTCACCTGGCTGGGTGGTAGGTGTGGATGAAGGCTGGGGTAAGTTGCTTCGATGGTTGACGATAAAGAGTGGGTTGAGCTGGCTCAGCACTTCATCACTCACCGAGATGCCATCCAAGTACTGCTTCAGCATCTCTCGCAACTTCCTGTTGATTTCTAACAACTGGGCATGTCTATGCTGGAGGCTCAGTTGTTCGAGTTTTACCTTGTTGTACCTTTTCCAGAAATTGTCCATCCCTGTATAGTCCACAATCACCTGGGGGTTGAGTTAAGGGGAGAAGGTACGTGGTGGGGCCCATTAGCAAATGTAGCCCAGGGCCCCATTGTCCCCAACCTTGGGTGATAGCCTCTGGGCCCTAGGAACTTTACCTTTGAGAGCTCCTCAGTAAGCTCCTCTGGGTAAATTTCTTCTATCTCCTCCTGTTCCTTGGGAGTCAATACTGATGAATAGAAAGGCAGCACTTTTTCTTCCTCTGTTTCAAATTTCCTACATATTTCAGCAAGTTTCAGGATCTTTTCACCCTATCGGAAGCAGGAAGAGACCTTTTATTAGGAAAGGGGGTGGGGAGGGGAGATAGTGGAGTTGGTTCCCCTGCTTGAACCCAGGGAAGTATTCATCCAGATGTGACATGAGAGTAAAAAATACATCTAACAGGCTGTTCACTAGGTGCCAACCACTATTGCAAGTATTCATATACATGATATATATATATATATATTTTTTTTTTTTTTTTTTTGAGAGAGAGAGAGAGCAAGCAGGGGAGGGCCAGAGGGAGAGGGAGAGAAAGAATCTTACTCAGGCTCCATGCCCAACATGAGCCCAATGTGGGGCTCAATCTCCTGACTGTGAGATCGTGACCTGAACGGAAATTAAGAGTCGGATGCTTATCTAACTGAGCCACCCAGGCACCCCTTAATTCATTTAATTTAAAATGTGAGAGGGGGGCACCTGGGTGGCTCAGTTGGTTAAGTTTCCAACTTTGGGTCAGGTCATGACCTCATGGTTCATGGGTTTGAGCCCCACATTGGGCTCTCTGCTATCAGCACAGAACCTGCTTTGGATACTCTGCCCCCTCCCCCCTACCTCTCTCCTGCTTGTGTTGTCTCTCTGTCTCTGTCAAAATAAATAAATAAACTTTAAAAGTAAAATAAGGTAAAATAAAATGTGAGAGGGGAAGAAACATGGAATAAAAAAGGCACTCAGGCAGGAAGTGGAAGAAAGCCCTCTACCTCTCTCAAACCCCTTTCACTTTGCAGGAGCTAAGTGCCTTGGTTTTGTTTTGACTGCCCTCTCCCCTTCATTACCTTATCAACGATCTTCCTCAGGGCCTTGAGGGTGGCATTACTTTCCAAAGTAAGTTTGACTAAATTTTCCTGTGATATTTCCCGGCTGTGAGTCCTTTGGGCCTTAAGTTTTCGCAGTTGTGCAAGGACCAACTCCTTGTCCTTACGAATGTACTGGTTCTGGTCTTCACTCTCACGGCTGTGCACCATGATCTTGCCTTTTAAAATAATTATGGAGTCCTGGAGGAACAGAATAGATTAGAGGAAATGCTTGCCTGGCTGAAGATCTTCAATGAGACAGGTTAAAGGACCATCTGGGGACTGAAATCCAAGGATACCATCTTTCCCCAGCCAGGGGTCCGGTAGAAATTGGGAGAAGATGAATAGGGGATAATGGAGTGGTGAAAGCACTGAGTGTTTCCAGTTGGCTGCACTAACCTGTAGTCTCTGTATTTTTTTCATCTGTGCTTCAATCTCTTTGGAGCTCCTTTCATCTTTAACCTTCAGAGTCTCAAAGGCAATCTTTTGATCGTCTGTGGCATCAGTGTAATTCTTGAGTGCATCCTGGAACCTTCTCCACAGATCTTCTACCGTATTCTCCAGTTGCAGTCTTAGAAAATGCTTCTCTTCTAAATTCTAGGAAGTGGTGCCAAAATAGCCAGTGCTTGGAATTACCCTATTAGTGCCCTTTTACTGCCTCCAGCAACCTCATCCTCTTGAACTGTTTGTAACATAGTACGAAAATGGCTACAAAGACCAGGCAGATGATATAAATAAGTGCTGTACGCTAGATGAGGCCTGTGGTGAACCAGAGAGGAAATGTTCCATGGAGTTGGGAGTAGGGGTAGTATTATCTGCTCGGCTTCACACGAATGTCCCCATTTGGGAACGTGGCCCAGTGTTACCAGATCTTTTTTCTAGGAAAGCTAAAATTTTTGACTTTTATATGAAACCTTTCAATTTGTAAATGTAGGAAGCTTATTTAAAAATTTACAAGGGGCACCTGGGTGGCTCAATCTGAGTGTCCTACTTTGGCTCAGGTCATGATCTCGTGGCTCATGGGTTCAAGCCCCGTGTCAGGTCTGTGCTGATAGCTCAGAGCCTGGAGCCTGCTTCAGATTCTGTCTCCATCTCTCGCTGCCCCTCCTCTACTCACACTCACACACTCTCTCTCTCAAATATAAACAATAAAAAAAACTTTTTTTTTTTTAAATTCACAAAACACTATGGGGCAACATAAAAACAAAGAACCCCATGCCCAAACCCAGGTCTGCAGGATAGCTAAGTTTGCCGCCTCCAGGGTGGTGGAAAGCACTTTAGGCCAAAGGCAGAACTGGATTCTCCTGGGTCTAACAGGGCAGTAGCATAACTTTGGTAGGTCATTTTACTTCTTTGGGCCTCAGTTTCTTCATTTACAAATCACAGGGGTGAAGCCAAATGATCTCCTTGGTGCCTTTTAGCTCTAAACTGCATTTCCTTGACATTTCAGAATGATTCTTCCCAACCAATTTCTACAAAATTACAAAATGCAGTAGGGGTACAGGCATTCTCTTGACTGTGTTGATTAGGGGCCTCTAGGAGCTCCAGTGGCCTTGAGCATTTTTCTCTCCCTTCTCTCCCAGCTCTTGCCCAGCTACTCTTCCTCCATACCTTGTTTTTGAGATCATCCCACATGCTCTGGAATTCCAGCTTACTTTCATACTCAGAATCTATATAGTTCTGCTCCATGGCCATGAAGACATCTTGTAGGTAGCGAATCTCTTTTTCATGCTGGTCAATGATTTTCTTCCTGTGGGAGACAAGACACTGTCCCTGCACTGAGGAATAAAGCATATGGACCAATAATGACAGCTCAAAGCAGTATGTAATAAAACTATAGGAACAGTATAAATTCCTAGTTAAACAGAGAGAGGGTGGGCCCTATTATTTTTAGGATCAGAAAGAATGAATAAGATCATTTTGAGTTTTGAACAGGCAGTGCATTTATATGATATAACAAGCAAAAAAGAACAAAAGGTTTCAGTGAGAAGTCTCCCTCCCATCCCTGATCCCTACCAGATGGGTTGGATTTTGATAGCTGAAAGTAGGTGGTGAGGGTGTTACAGATAGGGACCTGGCATAGGGGTAGGGAAGCTAATCCACAAGTTTAAACGTGTTAGTTTAGAAGGAACTCAGGAGAGGGGTGCCTGGGTGGCTCAGTCAGCTAAGTGTCTGACTCTTGATCTCAGCTCAGGTCTTGATCTCAAAGTTGTGAGTTCAAGCCCTGTGTTGGGCTCCGGGCTGGGGGTGGAGCCTACTTTAAAAAAAAAAAAAAAAGGAAGGAACTCAGGATCTTCCCTGTTGGGGTCAAATCGTAAGCAAGGTGGGAAGCTCCATGGTGCTGGCTTATAGATAGCTCCTCGACACAGGCTCTGCATACTCTTCTGGCCTCAATCCCTGAGTCCTCTTAGGCCCTCATACCTTTCTGTCTCAAACTCTTTGGTTAGGGCCTCCAGCTCCATGTTGTAACTCTCTTCTAGGAGGTTCAACCGGCTTCTCTGCAGGGCTAAGAGCTGATCGATGCTGTGCAGATGGCTGCGCAGGGCATGGGCATACTGCTCCTCGGCTTCTGACAGGTCCCTGGCTAAAGACTGGGTAGGAAAAGGAGAGATACCATTTTGGCTGAATGGCGTCAGTGTGAGAAAATAAAAATGTATTCAGCTGGTCAGGTAGAGGGCATGAATGGCATTTCCCCCTAGTTCCTGATGCTCTAAGAGTTCTCTAAGAGTGCTGGTTCTCCCACTCAGGAATGGAAAGTAAGAGTGACATCCAGGAACCCCATGTAGCCAGCCAGTGTCCCAGGGACAACAGACATTTACAATGTTGAGGCTACCACTAAAAGGAATCAAGCATTCTTAGAGAAATGCCTTCTCCAAGATGTGAGGCAGAAAATAAACAAGTAGAACCAAGGGTATCTTGTCATACACCATAGCAAAGCAGCTATGGAAGACCAATAGGGTCATGTCAAAAGGACTCAGGAGCCCAACAAAAGTGGCTCATTGTGGCAGGTTATATCTTCTAAAGTTGGGCACAACAATATCCTATCCTACAATCTTCTGCAGTGTGACCTTGCCACTCCTCCATCAGAAGGTATTCTCTCTTCCATCTTGAATTTGGGCAGACACTATGACTACTTGGACCATTAGAGCATGGTGGAAACGACACTGTGCCAGTTCCAGGCAATAGCCCTTACGTGGCCTGGCAGCTTCTGCTTCCTGCCCCTTGGAATGCTTGCTCTTGGGACACTCCTTCCAGGAACCCAGCCATCACATTGTGAGAAAGGCAGTGCACGGGAAGGGGCCATGTTAAGGCATTCTGGTCAGTAGTCCGGCTGAGCTCCCAGCTGACTCTCAGAATCAACCGCCAGGCACCTCAGACGTCCAGCCTGGTCAAGCCTTCAGAAGACTGTAGCCCCAACTGACATCTGACTGAAAACTGTAGGGGAGATACCGAGCAAGAACCCCCTGGGTGACCTAAGTCACCGGATTGTGAGAAATAATAAAATAAATTGTTCTAAGTCACTGATCTAGGAGTGGTTTGTTATGTAGCAATAGAGAGCTGGAACACTTCCACTGGCAAGAAAGGGGACAGTGTGGGCATCAATAAGGATAAAAACTACAATGAACTGAAAAATACCAAGTATCTTTGATTATCAATTCATAAGTATACTTGGAAAAATTGGTTACCTTTGGAGGATACCAGACAACCCATTTTTTTTAAATGGTGTATAAAGGGCAGAGAAAGAAGCATTTATGCTGCCTTTATTATATAAATTATACCTCTTGGTAACTGAATGGTAAATGACAGAGGTTATCTCTTTATAGAAGTATTCAAGCTAATAAATGAAAAAGGAATGACATTATTAGAAAACCAGCATTTTGTAACCCCCAATGAGTTAAGAGATAAACAACAACTGCTAACATCACAAAAAGAGGAATGCCTGGGTGGCTTGGTCAGTTGAGCACCCGACTCTTGATTTTGGCTCAGGTCATGGTTTGAGAGATCGAGCCCTGCATTGGGCTCTGTGCTGATAGTGCGGAGTCTATTTGGGATTCTCTCTCTGCCCCTCCCCTCACATGCGTGCACTCTCACTCTCAAAATAAATGACCATTTTTAAAAAATCACAAGAGATTACCAGATGCGTGTGCTTCCTGATGGAAGAATACAACACTTCTAAGCTTCTAGATCTAATGACAAGATATAGGAAATACAGAAAACAAAGTAACATGTTAAACTACAATACAGAATACTTGTTTTAAGAAAACAGAGAGAGAAGCTCTTTATGGACTAATGTGGAATAGACCCTAGGATATATTGCTCAGTGAAAAAGACAAGGGGAAGAAAAGGATGTAGGACTATCATTTGTATAAAAAAAGGTTTACTCCTGTGCCTGGGTGGCTCAGTCAGTTAAGCGTCTGACTTCGGCTCAGGTCATGATCTTGTGGTTTGTGAGTTCGAGCCCCACGTTGGGCTCTGTGCTGACAGCTCAGAGCTTGGAGCCTGCTTCAGATTCTGTGTCTCCCTCGCTCTCTGCCTCTCTCTCTCTCTCTCTCAAAAATAAATAAACATTAAAAAAAAAAAAGGTTTACTCGTGAAATTAAAATGATTGAGCAAGGCACTGGGTGGCTGGAAGTCACTGGTGGGAGGGAACTTTTCTCTATTTCCCTTTATCTTTTGATTTTTGAATAATGAGTGCATTACCTATTCAAAAATGTAAAACAGGGGTGCCTAGGTGGCTCAGTCAGTTGAGCGTCCGGTTTCGGCTCAGGTCATGATCTCCCGGTTTGTGGGTTTGAGCCCTGCATCGGGCTCTGTGCTAACAGCTAACTCAGAGCCTGGAGCCTGCTTCAGATTCTGTATCTCCCTCTTTCTCTGACCCTCCCCTGCTCATGCTCTCTCTCTCTCTCTCTCTCTTTCTCTCTCTCAAAAATAAATAAAAACATTAGAGAAAAAAAAATTTTTAATGTAAAACAAATTACAATTAAAGTGTATGAAACACAAAAAGGATTTAGTAAGTGCCCATATGATCCAGGCACCTTGAGCCATGCACTGTAAGCTGCCACAGCCTCTATGCAGAGCTGGCTCTTACCTTGTATGTTTGGGATGAGAAATGATCTTATGAAATAGGTGCTGATAGTGGAAGCTTCCTCACTCAATCAACAGATGATTACTGAACCTGTCATGCCTGTCATGTACCAGCACCAGTGCTGGAGGCCAAGGATTCAGGGATGAAAAGACCTGCTCACTGCCCCCAAAGGAGCTTGCTGTCTTGTAGTAGGAAAGGTGTTATATAAACAGAAAATTACAGTGTAACATGGAAATTGCTATGAGGTCGATGATGTACCAGTGACAATGGGATATAAAAGGCTGAGTGCCTATGTCTAAGAGCACAGGCGGAGGCTTCACAGGACAGAAGTCATTTGTATCACTCCTGAAGGAGGAGTGACAGTTTGCCAGGAAGACTAAAGAGATGGGGAAAAGAGAATTCCAAATAGAGGGAACAGCATGTGCAAAAACACAGGTTAAGAAACAAGGAAAGGTGCAGGCAGAGGCCAGAACATGAAGTGCTTTGATGTTTTTTTCCCCTGGAGTTTGGATTGCGTGTGTGTGTGTGTGTGTGTGTGTGTGTGTATGTGTAAGAAAGTAACCACTAAAATTTAAGCAGTGGAGTAACAGGATCAGATTTTTGTTTCAAAAAGATAATTCTGGTGCACCTGGGTGGCTCAGTTGGCTGAGCGTCGTACTTTGGCTCAGGTTATGATCTCACAGTTTGTGAGTTCGAGCCCCACATCAGGCTCACTGCTGTCAGTGCAGGCCTGCTTCAGATCTTCTGTCCCCCTCTCTCTGCCCCTCCCTCACTTATGCTCTCGCTCTCAAAAATAAATGAACATTAAAAAACAAAAACAAATAAATAAAAAGATAATCCTGGTAGTTGTGTAGAAAATCATCTGGAGGTGGCCAGGCATGAAAGGCTGGAAGGTAGGGGCCTGCTGCAACAGTCCATATGAGAGAAAATGCCCGGGTCTCAGCTGCAGCAGGAGGGGGGGGGGGGGAGGAGAGCAGGGTGTGGCTTTGAAAAGTACTTCAGCAGAAGATTTATATAAAACCTAGTAACAGAAGTCAGGGATGGAGGCAAAACCTAGGAAGATTCCCGGATTTCTGTGTTGAGTGGTTTGGTGAATGGCACAGGCCACCTGAATAGAGAGTAAGGAAGACCAGATTGTGGAAAAATTGCTTTGGGCCTGGCCAGGGAAGGGGGAGCTCCTTAGTTCAGTTGTGAGGACAATGCAACAGCCAGGAACAGATATCTAGGAATCTTGAATAGAGGGATGTGGAATTCATGAAAGAAATCCAGACTGGTGTTACAGACCTGGAAATCATTGACATAAAAGCGGTATTTAAAATCAGGGTATTGTGTATGACTGTCTAGGCCCTAGATACCTGGTTATATCTAGGGTGAGATGGCCAGACTCAGAAACCTGGGAGATGCTAAAGTTCAGGGAATGGAGAGAGGAAGATAAACTCACAAAGGGGACTGGATGTATATATCCCAGAAGCAGGAGAAAAACCATGAGAGAATGGTGTCATGGAAACCAGTTTGAGCCCTGCACTGGGCTCTCTGCTGTCAGAGGCTGCTTCAGATCTTCCGTCCCCCTCTTTCTGCCCCTCCACCCCTCTCAAAAATAAACATTTTTTTAAAAAGGCCATAAGGTATAACTGGTGGGGTGAGGAATTCTAATGTATAATAGCTTTTATACATCTGGGGACTCCTAATATGTATCACCTGAAGCTTGCCCAGATCTACTAATTTGTCCCCCCCAAGAGTTAGGCTGTGAAGGAGAGATGTGTGTTTGCAAGAGGGGGCATGCCAGGCTGACAACGTATATTTTGTTCTTATTGTGAGATTTCTGTTGTTTTCAGATAGAAAAGACTAAGTAGGGGGTGCCTGGGTGGCTCAGTCAGTTAAGCGTCTGACTTCGGCTCAGGTCACGATCTCGCAGTTTGCAGGTTCGAGCCCCGCATCAACCGCTGTGCTGATGGCTCAGAGCCTGGAGCCTGCTTCGGATTCTGTGTCTCCCTCTCTCTCTGCCCCTCCCCTGCTCATGGTCTGTCTCTCTGTCTCTCAAAAATAAATAAATATTTAAAAAAAAAAGAAAAGACTAAATAGGAGTCAGTAAACAGAGGTTAAAAATAGGATAAAAGAAGGGATATAGCAAAATCCCTTAGAAAAAAATGGTATGTGGGGCACCTGGGTGGCTCAATCGGTTAATTGTCTGACTCTTGATTTTGACTGAGGTCATGATCTCACAGTTTGTGGGTTCGAGCTCCCTGTCGGGCTCTGTGCTGACAGCAGGGAGCCTGCTTGCGATCCTCTCTCCAAGCAGCCTCCAACTGCCCCTCCCCGACTTGCTCAAGTGCACATGTTGTCTTTCTCTCTCTCAAAAATAAATAAACTTAAAAAAACAAAGAAAAAAGATGACATGGACTCAACTCAAGAATCTTCCAAGAGCATAAGGATGGCTGACTGAGTTGCTTAGAGATCCAGAACTACTCTTACCCACGGAGATCTCAATCTCATCTAAGGCCATTAAACTTGAATCAAAGAGGCCCAACAGAATTTAGTTAAAAAAGCACTGGAGTGGGACTCAAGAAACTCATGCTCTGGTTCCAGCTCTCTCACTGACTAGCTGTGTGACCTTGGGCAAGTCAGTTCCCTTCTCTGGAACTGAGTCTTCTCACATTGAAACGAAGACACAGGACTAAGTTTAAGTCATTGCGTGATGTCTGCTGTGCCTTACAACTCTAATATTGTATAGTGCTGGCTTTAGGCAGTAGATAACCAAGGAAAATGGCTATGCTGAGGGGGCAGGGAGAGGGATGACAGCCCAGTATTCTATTTTTCATTTCAGTGAAAACTGGTATTACCAATAGCTGGCTTCATCACAGCCTGCATCTTGTAAGGACTTTAAGACTGATAAATAAATGGGGTGCCTGGGTGCCTCAGTTCATTAAGCACCTGACTCGATTTAAGCTCAGGTCATGATCTTACAATGATCATGGTTGGTGAGATGGGGTTCTGGGTGGGGCTCTGTGGAGCCTGCTTGGGATTCTCTCCCTGTCTCTCTCTGACCCTCCCCCTCCTCTCTCTCAAAATAAAAAAAAATTTAAGAGCTGTTAAAAAAAAAGATGGACAAATAAATTAATTCAGTAGGCTCATTCTATTAAGCGGTCAAGGCAGCCAGGTTCGAGTGTTTACCTGATGTTTCCTCAAGTGCCTACCTTGATGACACTGTCCTTGCAGTCCACCACTCGTTCAAAGGTTTGGCTGAGGATCTCAATGTCCTTATGCAGCTCTCTGGTCTTGACTTCCCTAAGGACAGTTCTCCACTGTGTGTTAATCTTGTTAAGGTTCAGAGCACTGTTTTGCTCCTCCTTGGCCAGCTTGTCCTGTGTGAAGGAATAAATACACTCCCTGGAGGTCAGGCCCTAAAGCCCTGTTACACCAAAATAAACAAGATCATTTTTAAAAATTAATTAATTAATTAAAAAGGGGCACGTGGGTGGCTCAGTCGGTTAAGCATCTGCCTCTTGATTTCGGCTCAGGTCATGATCTCATGGTTTGATCCCCGAATCAGGCTCATTGTAGAGCTCGGAGCCTGCTTGGGATTCTCTTTCTTTCTCTCTCTCTCTCTCTCTCTCTCTCTCTCTCTCTGCCTCCCCCCACTCGATCCTTCTCCCCCCCCAAAATAAATACACTTTGAAAAAATAAAATAAACAAGATGACAGTTTGTCAACTGACACCTTACCCCTTTGTCTTTTCTGGGGGACCAAATTTCCTGATGACTAACACTCAGGGAATTCTCATTCTTGTCTTGGGGATAGTCTGAGGTACGACAGGAACAGCCTGATGGCACTTTAGGGAGGGCAAGGGTGAATTTCCTTCAGGTGAAGACATCAAAGCAGGATGTTGTTTGTAATGGCCTATCTCCAGGGAGTATATCAGAATTTCAGACAAGCTCAGACAGCTGTTAACACCTACCATCCTAGTCTGGGACTCAGTTGTGACTGTAAACGTCCTTACCACTTGACCCCCCTCCATACTTCCTCCCCAAACAATGTTGCCAGAGATCTAAGTATATTTGGGTCTCGAGATTTCTGGAGGAGAGGAGGCCAGCATGAAAATGAGGCTGCTATAATGAGAGGATCCAGGGCCAGTGTAGGGAGTGGGAGGGGTTGGGCAGAGAGTAATGCATTAAGCCATCACCTTCAAGAACTGGCTCAGGAGCCTCTCTTTCTTCTTGGCCATCTCCTCCTCTGCCAGCAACTTCTGCTGAAAGAGAAGCAGCTGCTCCTCATCGGACAGAGGCATCTTGGCCTTTTTTCCTTTCTTAGACATAGCTGGGCGGGGGACTGTGTCCAGGCAAGGATCCTCGGTCTGCTTTGGCGAGCTGTAGAGGAGGTAGGAGGAAAGTGCCCCAGAACAGGACCTTCTGGAACTGTCCCTGAATGGTAGCGGGGACCTTAGATCTCAGTCTTCCTGCAAGAGAGAGAGAGAGCCTGGGATAGCGGTGAGGCTGGGATCTGGAGCTAAAAGACGCATATCCGTCTCCTAGCAACGGGGCTCCCACTAAGATGGCGCTGTGAAAAGCTAGCAGTAGGGACCCTGGCTTGGAGCGCCGTCTGCTGGTCGGAGGACCGCAGTCAGTTTTTGAGAGATGTTTTACTTCTCAAAAGCCGTAGCCTCCTCACTGAACCTTTTTAAACCTTTTAAGACCTTTTTTGGGGAGGTTGTTTTTCATAGAATTGCCATATTTTAGCATATAGATAATAACAAATTTTGAAGAGAATGTGGAGAAACCCTCGTACATTGCTGCTGGGGATGTAAGACAGCGCAGCCACGTTGGAAAACAGTTTGGCAGTTTCTTAAAATGTTAAACATAAATTTACTATGTGATCCAGCAATTACACTCTTACATATCAATTTAAGAGAAATGGGGACGTATGCACACAAAGACTTGTGCAGAAATGTTCTTAGCAGCAGTACTCATAATAGTCCAATTGGAAACAACCCAAATGTCCACTGACATGTGAATGGGTAGACAAAATATGCTCTTTTTTTAAAAATTTTTTATGTGTTTTATTTATTTTTGAGAGACAGAGAGAGACAGCGCGAGCAGGGGAGGGTCAGAGAGAGGAGACACAGAATGTGAAGACAGGTTACAGGCTCTGAGCTAGCTGTCAGCACAGAGCCCGACGCGGGGCTCGAACCCACGAACTGTGAGATCATGACCTGAGCTGAAGTCAGACGCTTAACTGACTGAGCCACCCAGGCAGCCCCCCCCCCTTTTTTTTTAAATTTGTTATGTTAAAATATGCTCTTTTCATACAATGGAATACTATTCAACAATAAAAAGGAACAAATTACAGATGTATACTACCACGCGGATGAACTATAAAAACATGCTCAGTGAAAGGGGCCAGACACAAGAAACTACATATTATAAGTTTCCATTTATATGAAATATCCAGAAAAGGGAAAGCTACAAAATCAGAAAGACTACAAATTGCTTGGGGAAGAGAGAGGGGAGATTATATTAAATGTGCATGAAAGATCATATTGGGTTGATGAAAATGTTCCAAAATTGATTTATGTTGGGAGTGGCTGGGTGGCTCAGTCAGTTGAGTGTCCAACTCTTGATTTTAGCTCAGGTCATGATCCCAGGATTGTGGGATCAAGACCCATGATGGGCACTGTGCTGAGTGTGGAGCCTGCTTGAGTGCCCTCGCGCTCTCTCTCTCCCCCTCTGTCTCCTTCCCGTCTCTCTCTCTCCTCTCTAAAATAATTTTTTTTAATTTTTAAAAAATTAAATAAAATTGATTTATATTTAACAACTTGATGAATTTGGTTTAAAAAATTATTGAATTGTTGGGGCATCTGGGTGGCTCAGTTGGTTAAGCATCCGACTTCGGCTCAGTTCATGATCTCATGGTTTGGGAGTTCAAGCCCCGGGTTGGCCTCTGTGCTGACAGCCCAGAACCTCCAGCCTGCCTAGAATTCTATGTCTCTATGTCTCTCTGCCCCTCCCCCACTTGTGCTTTGTCTCTCTGCCTCTCTCAAAAATAAATAAACATTTAAAAAAATTTTTAATCATTGAATTGTATGCAAAATGTGCCTCAATAAAATTGTTTTAAATGTGAGATATAATGCTTTTATTAGAGTTCTCCAGAGAAACAGAATCAATAGGATGTGTGTGTGTGTGTGTGTGTGTGTGTACATACATCTGATCTTTCAGTCTGAGTCCAAAGGTCAGAAAAGACCAATGTTCTAGTTCAGCAGTCAAGCAGGAGGAGTTCCCTCTTGTCAGCCATTTTTTTTCTATTCAGGCCTTCAATTCATTGGATGAGATCCACCCCCAGTAGAGAGGGCAATCTCCTTTCTTTACTCAGTCTACTGATTCAAATGTTAATCTCATCCAGAAATGCCTTCACAGACATACCCAGAATAATGTTTGACCATATGTCTGGATATCCTGTGGCTCAGTCAAGTTAACATATAAAATTAACCATCACAAGTCTACCTATTCTCAATTCACATGCCCTTAAACCATATTTAATCTCCAAGTAAAGATAATAACAAGATATAATACTTAAATACTATGATATAAAGTCAATACATCTTATGTTACACGATAAGGAGATAAGAAAGGAAAGAAAACAAAGATATTTATTTATTTGTATTTTAAAATATTTTTTCTTTTTTTAAGTTTATTTATTTATTTTGAGAGAGACAGAGAGGGTGTGAATGGGGAAGGGGCAGAGTGAGAGGGGAGAGGGAGAATCCCAAGCAGGTTCTGTACACAGTCTGACCCAATGCGAGGCTCAAACTCACAAAACTGCAAGATCATGACCTGAGGCAAAACCAAGAGGCAGATGCTCAACCAACTGAGCCACCCAGGTGCCCCGTATTTTTAAATAAATTTTTTAAGATTTTTTAAATCTTTATTTTTGGGAGACAGAGAAACAGAGTGTGAGCAGTGGAGGAACAGAGCGAGAAGGAGACACAGAATCTGAAGCCGGCCCCAGACTCTGAGCTGTCAGTGCAGAGCCCCGCGCAGGGCTCGAACCCACGAACTGCAAGTTCATGACCTGAGCTGAAGTTGGACGCTTAACCGACTGAGCCACCCAGGCGCCCCATTTTCATATACTTTTTAAATGTTTATTTATTTATTTTGAGACAGTGAGAGTATACCCATGCAAGCTGGGGAGGGACAGAGAGAGAGAGGGAGAGAGAGAACCCAAGCAGACTCAATGCTGTCAGCCTGTCAGCTCAGAGCCTGGCCGGGGGCGGGGGGTGGGGGTGGGGTGGATGCTAGATCCCACCACTGTGAGATCATGACCTGAGCAGAAATTAAGAGTCGGAGGCTTAACTGACTGAGCCACCCAGGGGCCCCCAAAGATATTTTATTTTTACACACACACACATTCCTAACAAAACAAGGAGGAACTGTTATGACAACTGCAGTTCTTTCTGTAACTGGTCATGTGGTTATAACTGTCAATTACAACTATCTTCTTCCACTATCCATTCTGTATTCTCTTTGCCTTCGGCAAGAACCTCCACTGGTCTTGTTCGCAAACTCTTATTCCTGAAGGGTCTGGCATTAGTAGTCTTCCCAAATTGGGCTGTTACAGTTTTCCATTGACCCAATCATGGGGCATAGTAATACTAAGAGACACTCTGAGGGATCTCCTGTATCCCAGACATTCTTTTCCTTACCTCCATTGTGGAACAGTTCAATTTCCCCCTTGGTAGTCAGGATCAGTCCCAGGCAGCACAGTGACTCCCTTCTTTGCTTGTTGACTCAGAGGGATGAGGAGCCCTAAGTGGCTGGATGACAGTCTCAACCTCGGGTTCAATGGAATCATTATTGTGTCACCTGGTGGAAGTATTCCTCCTTTGGAGCTAAGACCTCTAGGCCAGCAAAACATAAGGTTGCAGCAACAAAGGCAAAAAATTTGTTAGTGGGTAGTAGCTATTGGTGCCACTCCCATTTCCACCCTTGATTTCTGGACTTGTGAATCCTGGCACTTAGAGAAATAGCACCATATATTTGGCACGATTCAGAGCACTTACAGCCTTGTGGAGAATGTCACCCCAGATCTGCAAGGTATTGCCGTGTAGCTGGTACTGTAACTACGTCTTCTTCTTCTTCTTCTTTTTTTTTTTT
>CM053571.1:62393265-62592712 GCA_028646485.1 Cryptoprocta ferox
GTTTTGATTTGTATTTCCCTGATGATGAGTGATGCTGAGCATCGTTTCATGTGTTTGTTGGCCATCTGGATGTCCTCTTTGGAGAAGTGTCTCTTCATGTCTTCTGCCCATTTCTTCACTGGATTGTTTGTTTTTCGGGTGTGGTGTAACTGAGTCTTCAAAAGGCTGTTCCATTATTCAGTCAAGCCAGCTGCTTCAGGATGGTAGGAAACATGAGAAGACCAGTGAATTCCATGAGCATGCCCACTGCCATACTTCATTTGCTATGAAGCAACTTCCCTGATCAGAAGCAATGCTGTGTTGGGAATACCATGACAGTAGATAAGGCAGTCTGTAAGTCTGAATGATAGTTTTGGTAAGAATCATTGTGTGCAGAGAAGGCAAATCTGTATCCAGAGTAAATATCTATTGCAATAAGAACAGGACACTGCCCCCTCCATGATGGAAGTGGTCCAGTGTAATCAATCTGTTCAGCCAAGGGAATGATACTATGTCAGAGACCCAGTGCTGGTCTGTGCCACTGACAGATTGAGCACCAGGTGATTGCCATAGCCAGGTTAGCCTTAGTGTGTGAAAGTACATGTTGCCGAGCCTATCCATAACTTCCATCCTTGCCACCATGTTCATGAGCCCACTTTGTTCATGAGCCCATTGGGTGGTGACAGGATTGGCTCTGGAAAAAGGCTTACTGGTATCCACAGTAAGTGGATCATCCTATCCACTTGATTATTAAAATCTTCTTCCTCTGAGATTGCCCTTGGTAATCATTCACATGAGACACAATATCTTCATGGGTTTTTTGGTTTTGGTTTTGGTTGTTTGGTGTTTGGTGTTTTGTTTTGTTTTGTTTTTCTCATTTAGAGCAGTCTATCCACATACCTTCTCCTCAAGTTTCCTTGTTACCAGTTTTCCAATCGTGTTTCTTCCAAGTCTCTAGCAATCCAGTAAACCTTGGCTGGAGCCTGTGAATCAGTATGTAATTGCACATCTGGCCATTTCTCGTTCCAAGCAAAGTGGACAACCAGGTACACTGCTCAGAGTTCTGCCCACTGGGGGGACTTCCCTTCACCATTGTCCTCCAGGGATGGTCCTGGCAGGGGCCATACTACTACAGCTGTTCACTTTTGGGTGGTGCCTGCGTATGTGCGGAATCATCTATAAACCAGGCCTGAGTTTTTTGTGCCTCTGTCAAATGACCAGAGGGAACTCCACCTGAGGGAAGAGAGAAGGTAGTGGGGAACCATGGGCATTTGGGCCACTTCTTCACATGACTCACTTATGACATCAGGGCCTGTTTGGACCCAGTCTCATCTCTTCCGATTTCATGTGCTGATAGCATGCTATTTTGCATGCCCAATGTCCATGGTTTGGTAGGTCAGACAACACCCAGTTGATGATGGACAGCTTGGGTCGCAAAGTAACTTGGTCCTTTGTTAAGCACCCAGTCTCTACAGAGGCCCAGCAGCAAGCCAAGAGCTATTTTGAAAAAGAAGCGTAGTTTTCTGTGGAGGATGGCAAGGCTTTGCTCCAAAACCCTAAGGGCCTGTGCCACAATTCACCTAGAGAGGCCTGACAAAATCTTCCACCAGCATCCTTGTCTGACGCTGCTGCTTCAAGCACCATGAAATCTACTAGATCACGTGACACAAGTGGCACAGCAGGCTGGCTTGAGGCACAGTTGTCTCCTATTCTGGGCCCCATTCAAAACCAGCAGCTTTTCAGGTTACTTGGTAAATGGGCCAGAATAACACAACCAAATGAGGAACATGTTGCCTCCAAAACCCAAAGAGTCCCTGGAAGCTGTTGTGCATCTTTTTAGTTATAGAAGGGGCCAGATGCAACAAGTTATCCTTCACCTCAAAGGGCTGGCTCAACATGCCCTGCACCATTAGACCCCTGGAAATTTCACCAAGCTAGCAGGCCTCTGAACTTTGGTTGGATTTATTTACCACCCTCTGACATACTAATGTCCTACCAGTAAGTGTAGAGTAGTTGCTACTTCTCGCTCGTTAGATCCAATCAGCATAATGTCCCCAACATAATGGACCAGTGTGTGCTATCTTGTGGAAGGGAAAGTCGTTAAGCAGAACCTCATGCACTGGTTACCAGTGTTAGGGGAAGGCTTCAGCTACATGGAGGATAGCAAAGATCATCACAGTGCAGTCAACTGGCAGAAATCCAAACACTTCTGCCCACTACATCTGAGTGTCAGAGTCACCCAGGAAAACACAATGCAGTCAAGCACTGGATGAAATAGTGCTTTATTTGCATAGAGAAGAGATAGAACAAGATCATCTTCAGTCAGCTTCATGGGGCAGTGGTCCCCCATGACCAGCAGGCGCCTCCTGGCAGCCAATGCAGGGCAATTCACCGACATGCACTCCTCTGGTGCACAGTAGAAGGAACTCCCCCTCACCCATGGAGTCTTAAATAGCCAGGGGCATGCCTGAGGGCTATCGATGCTCACACTTAAGCAGACCAAAGGAGTATACATTGAGCGTGAAACATGAAAGATATTTCTACACAAGGTGATAAGTCCAGCACAGGCTGTGTGGGCTCTTTATCTCTTAGTAAGAAATGTCCCAGGGGCGCCTGGATGGCTCAGTCAGTTAAGCATCCAACCTCTCTCTTTTTTTTTTTTTCCCAACGTTTATTTATTTTTGAGAAAGAGAGAGCAAGTGGGAGAAGGGCCCAGAGAGGGGGACAGAGGATCTGAAGCAGGCTCCGCACTGACAGCAAATAGCCTGATGCGGGGCTCAAACTCATGAACCGTAAGATCGTGACTTGAGCCAAAGTTGGATGCTCAACCAACTGAGCCACCCAGGTGCCCCAAACATCCAACTCTTGATTTCAGCTCAGGTCATGATCTCATGGTTCATGAGTTTGGGCCCTGTGTGGGGCTTCTCTGCCTCCCCCTCTCTCTGCCCCTCCCCTGTTCTCTCTCTCTCCCTCCCTCTCTCTCAAAATTAATAAATAAACATTTAAAAGAAAGAAAGAAAGGCTTTCAGGCCTGAGATCCATTCTTATGTGGCCAAGCAGGGATGGAAAGACTGCAGGCATGAGATTGTCTTTTCCCACAAAAGGTGACCAAAATTCTGTGAAGTAAATTATGATCTAGGGCTGGAGAGTTGATGTACCCCAGAGGTAAGACAGAGAAGCTGTATTGCTGGCCTTACCAGCTGAAAGCAAATGACTTCTCGTGGTCCTTAATGATAAGGATGGAGAAAAATGCATTTACCAAATCAACAGCTGCACACCAGGTACCAGAAGACATGTTGATTTGATCAAGCAGTGAAACCACATCTGGCACGTCCACTGCAATAGGAGTCACTCCCTGGTTAAGCTCATGATAATCCACTGTCAGTCTCCAAGATCCATTTGTCTTCTGCACAAGCCAAATAGATGAGTTGAACAAGAGTGTGGTAGGATCACCACCCCTGCATCTTTCAAGTCCTTGATGGCACTAATTTCTGCAACCCCTCCAGGGATTGCTTTTAGTTTACCATTTTCCTAGGAAGAGGCAGTTGTAGTCACTTCCACTTGGTCTATCCCTCCACTCCTAGATCAGGGAACCAGTGTGGGGATTGTGGCAGCTGCTGAGTGCATCTACTCCAGTTATGTAACCAGAACTGGGAAATAAGCCATAAGAGGGGTCCAAGGACCCACTGGCCCACTGTGAGACAAAGTTGAGCTACAACTCCATGATTACCTGACCTTCATAAGCCCCTACTCCGACTGGTGGGCCACAGTGCCATTTTGGGTCCCCTGGAATTAGTTTCAGTTCCCAGCCAGTGTCCAGTAGTCCCTGAAAAGTCTGATGATTTCCTTTCCCCCAGTGCACAGTTACCCTGATAAAAGCCCATTGGTTTCGGGAGGGAAGGTTTTCAGGAGAAAGATTTACAGTATACATTTGGGGCAGTGTACTCTTCTTGAGGGAGGACCCAATTTCCCCTTCATTCAGGGGGTACTGGTCTGTAAACTGGCTCAAGTCTGGAAAGTCTGTTTTTTATGATTCAGGTTATAATTTTGCTCTCTTGACCTAGAACTTTTCTGTTTGTATGGATCAACTGAGAATGTATCAGACTTCTTGTCTGTCTCTCTTATATCTCACTGTGATCGACTAGCCAATGCCATTCTTTGTAAGTCAAACTGTTGTGGTTTTCTTTTTAAGTTTATTGGTTGATTGATTGATTTGATTTTACTTATTTTTTATTTTTTGAGAGAGAGATAGCATGAGTGAGCGAGGGGCAGAGAGAGAGGGAGAGAGAGAATTGGGGCTCGAGTTCACCCAGAGCGGGCCTTGAGCTCACCGGTTGCAGGGCTTAAACTCACGAACCGGGAGATCATAACCTGAGCTGAAGTCGGATGCTTAACTGACTGAGCCACCCAGTCCCGATTGATTTTATTTTTAAGTAATCTCTACACCTAACACGGGGCTTAAACTCACAACCCCAAGATCAAAAGTCGCATGCTTTACCAACTGAGCCAGCCAGCTGAGCCTATTAAATTATTTAGTAATCTCTACACCCAACAACAGGCTTTGAACTCACAGTCCTGACATCAAGATTTGGATGCTTTTCCAACTGAGCCAGCCAAGCACCCCTAAGTCAGACTGTTCTGATTTCTGGTTTGACTCTGCTGTTCATTACGGTAATTCCTCCCACCTTGTCTTTGGTGGTTGAGTGCAACCACCTGGCTTCTTCACCCCAGGATCCAATTACTCCCATTGCATTTAGTTTTACCAATTCAGTGACTGCAGTGCCCACTGTAAGATCTGGTCTTATAGATAGAGAAGAACAATCACAAAGCTCCCCTCACAGGTTTTTGTTTTTGTTTTCCATCTGAACCCTCCCAGTGTGTGTGAGTAGATCTTAAATGACAAATCCACTCTAACATTCCAGTTCCCCTAACCCTTTGAATCCCTTCCCCTACATTAAACCGTGGCAGGTCTGGCATTTCCAGCTTGCTCAGTGTGGGTCACTCTTTGGTCCGTGTTTCAGGCAACCAATCATGCTGTTAAAATCCTTTCAAATCCCCCAGAGTGCAACATTAAATGCAGAATCTGAGGGGAGCCTGAATGGCTCAGTTGGTTAAGTGTCCAACTCTTGATCTCAGCTCAGGTCTTGATCTCAGGGCGGTGAGTTCATTGGGCTCTGCACTGGGCATGAAGCCTGCTTAAAAAAAAAAATTCAGAATCTGTGCTTAATGAGCTCATATCAACAAGTTCAGCCAGATCAAATTTTATGCTTCTTCCATCATTATCCCACACCCTTCCTATCCATTTTCACACATGTTCTCTAAATTTCTGTCAGCATAAGTTAGAATACTCAAGTAGTTGTTTTGGAGTATAATACACCCCTTATAGGTCACACTTTGTACCTCTCCTTTAGGTGCCTGCCGGGACTTGAGTCTAGTTATAAAGCTAAGGCAGAGAGGGGTGGTAGATGGGGGTCCTGAGGAGGATAGGCCTTGTCTTGTGTGACAACTACCTCATGCGAGGCCATGACTACTTCCTCAGGCAGTGCGAGGTTAATTCACTCAGATGGGGGTAGGGAAGCCAATACCACTGGCAGTAGAGAGGCTTCATCCGCTGGCAAACAAGACTTATCAGAATTTAGGGGCTCAATGTCCACCCCTGATGAAGGACATCCCCCATTCCAACTTTCAAGATCCCATTCCTTCCCAAACCAAAGCCCTTGCTTTAATAGCAGACACCCTATGAGGCTAGGATTTCGACTTGTGTGGTAATTCAGCAGGATGAGATTCTGTGTTTGATTTTCAGCAACGTCCACCTTGCAGCTGGAGGAGATAGGGTCTCTTTGAGGACACACATAGTATTTTTGAGGTCATTTATGTGGCACTTGAATTTGGAATTTGAATCTCTAAGCTCTTCCCTTTCTTTCCTTGTTTCATACGGTGACAATAGGAATAAGCAGCTAATTTCATTATTTTTGTTAATTTGCCAAAAATGTTAGAGTATCGTATACACAATCACCCAGGTCCTTGCTTCTTATAAGTGGTTGATTAAGAATATCCAGACTATGCAAATCTTAAATGTTATCAGAATAAAACTGAGCTGTTCTCCAAAGTGACTGTGTCAGTTCACACCCCCACCCGCAATGTATGAGAGCCCGTGTTGCTTCACGTCCTCCCCACCACTTGATATTTTCAGACTTTTTACTTGGAGTGCTGTCATTGGGTGTGTATTTTCTTAATGATTAATGTAGTCAAACACCCTCTCCCAGGTTTATGTGCCATTTGGGCATCCTATTTTGTGGTGCATCTATTTGAATTTCTTTCTCACTTTTCTGTCAGGTTTTATGTCTTTGTCTTATTGATTAGTAATACTTCATTTTATGGGCTGAGTGTAGGTCCTTTATCAGTCTGTGTATTCCAGATTTGTCCTCCTACTTGACGGCTTAACTTTTCACTTTCTTTTCCTTTTTTTTATTCAAATATAATTAACATACAGTGTTATATAATAGTTTTAGGTACACAACATAGTGATTCAACAGTTCTATACATTTCTCAGTGCACTTTCTTTTCTTTTTTACAAAATTTAATTCACATACCTTCTTATTAACCTTTTTCCTTTTTATCTTTTAATTATGTTTTGCTTGTTTTTAACCAACAGAATATTTTTAGAATTTAATGTAGGCAAATGTATCAGTCTTTTCCTGTAGGCTTACTGTTTCCTTTTATATAATGTTTGAGATGTCTTTGTCTATTCTAACATCATGAGAATAGTTTCCTGCCTTATTTTCTAGAGACTTTATTGTTCTACCTTTTACATTTACATCTATAATTCACCTGATGTAGATTTTTTAAATTAAAAAAATTTTTTTAAGATTTTATTTTTGAGTAATCTCTATATCCAACATGGGGCTCCAACTCACAACCCTGAAATCAAGAGTCCTGTGCTCCACCAACCGAGTCAGTGAGGGACCCCAAGTTGATTTTTGTATATTATAATTTTATATAAGCTTTGGAGATATTTCCTCACTACTCTGCACTATCCTCTTTGTCATAAACCAAAGGTCCGTATATATGTGGGTTTGTGTTTCAGTTATTTATTCTATTTTGTTGGCTAGTTTCTCTATTCCTGTACCAATACCACATTGTCTTAATTATTATAGTTTTATTATAAGTCTTTATATATGCTAAACCAAGAACTCATATCTTATTCTTCTTCTTGAAGAGTGTCTTGGTTATTCTTGGCCCTTTGAATCTCTCTATAAACGTATAAATCAGCTTGTCAGTTTCCATTTTTAAAAAAACCTGTTGGGATTTTATGGGGGATTGCAGTGAATTTCTAGGTAAGTTGGGGGAAAATTGCCATTTTATAATACTGAGTCTTCCAATCCATGTTCATGGTATATCCCTCTATTTATTTATGTCTTCTTTAATTTCTTTTTAAAAGTTTATTCATTTATTTTTGAGAGAGAGAGAGAGAGAGAGAGTGTGTGTACACACATGTTCATGTGTGTGCAAACAGGGGAAGGGCAGAGAGAGAGGGAGAGAGAGAATACCAAGCAGGCTCTGCACTGTCAGCCCAGAGCCCAATGCAGGGCTTGATCCCAGGACCTCGAGATCATGACCTGAGCTGAAATCAAGAGTCGGAAACTTAACTGACTGAGCCACCCAGGTGCCCCTAATTTCCCTTAATATTATTATATAGGTTTCCTATTAGAAGTCTTCAACATATTCTGTTAGAATTATTCTTAGATATTTGACATTTTTAGTTCAAATGTGAATCCTTTTATAACTTACTTTTTCTGCTTGTTACTGACATATTGATTTCTATGAAACATTTATTTTTTCTTTAAATTTTAATGTTTATTATTATTGAGACAGAGAGAAACAGAGCATGAAGGGGGGAGGGGCAGAGAGAGAGAGGGAGACACAGAATCCGAAGCAGGCTCCAGGCCGAGCTGTCAGCACAGAGTCCGACACGGGGCTCGAACCCACAAACCGTGAGATCATGACCTGAGCGAAGTCAGACACTTAACCGACTGAGCCACCCAGGCGCCCCTGAAACATTTATTTTTAAAAATTGATCTTGTCTTCTGCAATATTGCTAAAGTGACCTCTTAATTCTTATAGTTTATTTACCGATTTCTCTAGATTTTCTATATCACAATTATATCATTTGTAAATAATGACAATATTTCTTCGTTTCCTTGAATCTTTTGTTTCCTTTTTTTTTTTTTTTTTTTTTTTTTGCCTCCTGCATTGGTTAAGACCTCCAGGACAATGTTAAACACAATTAAATAGAAAAATGATACGGGGCATTTTGTTGTTGATCTCAAAAGAAAAGTTTCAGCATTTCACTGCTAAGTGTATGATGTTTAGTCACGGCGATTTTAAAGTTATTCTGTATCAAATTAAGAAAGTTTTCATTTATTCCTTAGTTTATTAGATTTGTTTTATTTTGTTAAGTTTATTTATTTTGAGAAAGAGTGTGTGTGTGTGCCTGTGTATGCGCATACATGCACAGGGGAGGAGCAGAGAGAGAGAGGGAGAGAGAGAATCCCAAGCAGGCCCAGTGCTGTCAGTGCAGAGCCCTTCACAGGGCATGATCTCATGAACCGTGAGCTCATGACTTGAGCTGAAACCAAGAGTCTATGCTTAACTGACTGAGCCACCCAGGCACCCCAAATTTGACTGTTTTAAATCATGAATACATGTTGAATGTTACCAAATATTCTGCCTCTATTGCTCTGCACTGTCTCCTTTGTCATAAATCAAGTGTCCATGTATGTGGACAAAATTATTTCAATTTTCTCAATGTTTGGCTCATACAGTGATTTATACTGATTTTCCAATGTTAAAAATAACTTCATTTTTTGGCTAAGGTGAACATCATGATAGATTATCCTTTTTATAAATGGCTAGATACTATTTGTTTATGGTCTAAACAAATAGAAGACTTTGCTTATAGGACTTTGCATCTCCAATCATGAATCTAATTTCCCTTTCTCAAAATGTCTTTGGGGCGCCTGGGTGGCTCAATCAGTTAAGCGCCGGACTTCGGCTCAGGTCATGATCTCACGGTTTGTGGGTTTGAGCCCCGCATCGGGCTCTGTGCAGACAGCTCAGAGCCTGGAGCCTGCTTCAGATTCTGTGTCTCCCTCTCTCTCGGCCCCTCCCCCACTCATGCTCTGTTTCTCTCTGTATCAATAATAAACATAAAAAATTTTTTTTAAAAATGTCTTTATCAGCTTTGGTATCAAGGTTATGCTTGCCTTATAAAATGAGTTGGAGGCAGCAGACTTTCTCTCTCTTATTTGGAAGAATTTGTGTTCAATTGGCATTATTTCTTCCTTAAGTATTTGGTAGACTTCACTGGTGCCACCTATGGCCTGGTATTTGATTTGTGGGAATTTTAAAAATATGGGCTTTATTGAGATGTAATTCACATACTATACAATTCCCCTACTTAAAATGTACAATTCGGGGAGCCTGGGTGGCTCAGTCAGCTGAGCGTCTGACTTTGGCTCAGGTCATGATCTCACAGTTCATGGGTCCGAGCCCCACGCTGGGCTCTGCGCTGATAGCTAACTCAGAGCCTGGAGACTGTCTTCAGATTCTGTGTCTCCCTGTCTCTCTGTCCCTCCCCTGTTTGCATTGTCTCTCCTTCCCTCTCTCTCAAAAAAAAAATTTTTTTTTTAATAAAGAAAAAGAAAATGTGCAAGTCAACGGGTTTTACGACATTCACAGAGGTGTACAATCATCACCGCAATCAATTTTGGAACATTTTCAACAGCCCCAAAAGAACCCCAAACCATTAGCAGTCACTCCCCTTTCGTGGGACTGTTTTAAATTATAAATTCAATTAAGACTTTTCTGCTTCCTTCATGATCGAACCCAATGCCTACGCTTCAGGATTAGCTCTTCCCTGAGACTCCCACTCCAGGATCGATGTCACTGAACAATGAAGTACCGACAGTCCGTGGTGCAGTGCTGGGCACAAAGACACACAGAAGGGAGATGAATGGATAGGGCAGAGCACTCAGGCTTTACAGAACCTTGAGTTTTAGCATCAGGTTAGACCTGAGCCTTTGGACAAGCTTAAACTCTGAATTTGCATCTCTGTCTGCCAAGTGGGAAAGTTAATCTCTATTTTTCAGGACTGAGGTGGGACGACTGAGACAACGTACGTAAAAGCACTTTCCAAATTGTAAAGTATTTGGGAATTATTACTGAAGGGCTGCCAGTTTAGCTAGAGAGACACAAGTAACAAATTCAGATACACGTAAGATGCTAGCATGTACAACAATAACCATATTTTTGAGTACTCACCATGTGCTGAGTACTGTTTTACGTGTTGTATATGCATCACCTCATCAAATTCTTGCAAGAACCCTGTTAAGTAAGTGCTGCTCTTATTTTTATTTTACATTTACAGTGGTGTTTCGGGGTCAAGTAAGTCCCTCAAGTTTACCACGCACCAAAGGGCCGTCCGTGGGGAGGGGTTGGTCACTTTGGACTGAGCAGTGGCCCAGGAGAGGCCTGCATTTATAGCCTTTCAAGGAAGCCACCTCTCTTCACAGGGTACAAGTTATTCCAATAACCCTTATAAAGCAATCCCTCCCCCACCCTGATCTCTGGATGTCTCTCCTCTCCACAATTTCTGTGAAGGCTATCTCTTTGGCCTTCCTAAGCAGCACCCCCACTACAACCCCAGCATCCAGATTCTTCCCATAGCTTCACAAATGAGCTCTGGGATGGACGCAGAGGCTCCTGTTTCCATGGTGATGTGGGGAGGCTGGTACACCACACGCCAAGTGTAGGCAGGCGATGCAGAGAATTGGCTCCGGATCCAAAGGTGTCGGCAGTAGCCAGGCTCAGGGAAAAGAGATCAATCCAGGAGAAAGCCAAGTCTGAGTGACTGGACCTCCCTTGAGCTCTAGAAGAACGTCCACCCCCACCGCGCCTCCGGCCCTCCCTAAACTTCTAATTTGGGAGTAGAAGATAGGACTCTTGAGAAGGGAAGCAGTGGGGGCCCCAAAGCAGAAGCTACCGCCCTTGACTTGATTGAAAATGAAGCCTAATCTTGACAGGGAGGACTGGCCATGGGGGGACGGGGGGGGGCACCCCCTGCCCGGGCCCCCTGACTCGCCCAGCTCTCTTTCCTGCTCTGACCTCATTCTTGGAGCGCGTGCTGAAGGAAAGCAAGGAAGCCAGCAGGGGGCAGAGTCTCCCACATTCAAAGCTTCTGCAGGACTCCAGCTCGCCACCCCTGCTCTCACCAGGATTATTTTCAGCTGACAGGCTGCAAAGGCGCAGTAGGTGGATTTCGGGACTGGAGATCGGTTCTGGCAGGGGCAGGGAGCCGCTGAAGCTTCAGTCTTAAGCTGTGGGCCCCACTGGGAGAATGGTATTTGAGGCCACAGAGTTAGGGGCCGAACTGGCGAAGATTTCTTGGGAGGTTTGACTCGATCCGTTGAAAATATTAAAAACATCCTAACCCTGAGGAAAAGTCATAGTCATCCATTCAATAGCTGTTCATTGAGAATCAACAACTATATTCATGGATGGATGAATCCAATAAAAAACTAGTGTTTACTGATGCCTACACTATGGTTCTTAACCTTTTTAGGGGGTGGGAGGGAGGGGTTGTTACACATCCCTTGATATTGTGGTAAAAAATACAGACTCTCTCCCAGGAAGAATGCACTATACATCTATAAACATTTTCTTATGATTCGGGGAGCGCTGTGAACCCCTGAAAGCTCATCCATGGACCCCAGGGCATAAACTCATCTATTATGGGTCCTGTGCTGGGCACTGAAGATCCAGTAGCAAACTAGAGAAACATGATCTCTGCCCTGCCTGACTTTGATGGCTAGTAGGAAATATAGATAAGTAAAGAGATGCTTAAAATACAGGAGAGAAATCCAGGTGCTGGGAGACCCACCGGCCTAGACCAGGGGCATGACGGAGGGCTTCCTGGAGGAAATGATGGATAAACTGAGACCTGTAGAAGTAGTAGGAGCCGGCCAGGCAAAGACCTGAAGATTTTGAGCAGGGAGAAGAGCACGTGGAAAGGCCCTGAAGAGGGAAAACAGCAATCCTGAGAAGCTGACAGCAGGCCTGTGTGGCTGGCTCAGAGGTGCCAGGAGGGGGACCAAAGAGAAATGAGGCTGGAAGGGTAAGTGCCAGTTTAGGTAGGCCCTGGGGTGCAACAGAGAACCGGGAGACAGTTGCTGCCCTCAAGGACACAGATAAGAAAGCTGGCAGGGAATGCGCCTGGATTGAGCATAGGGTCATAGGGGAGCAGGTGGGAGGAGCTTTAAACTCAAGTCTTGGGGATCAGGCCCAGGGCCCTGGAAATAAATGGGGCTTAGTGATATATATATATATATATATATCACTCCCAGCACAGAGCCCCAATGCGGGGCTTAAACTCATGACCCTGGGATCAAGACCTGAGCTGAGATCAAGAGTCAGATGCTTAACCAACCGAGTGACCCACGTGCCCCTCAGTGATATATTCAGTGTACCCAGAACACCATCAACTTCTGAAAACAGCTGGATGGGGAAAGGCAGGGAGGAGTCACGAGTGCACCTTGATTTGACTGCAGACTACCATTAGGAACTTTTATTCTTTGGGTGACCAAGGCTGGGTTGGAGTGAACTCAGCTCTGCCTACTTTTTAAAGTACCAGAGTTGTGGCCAGAGGCAACCATGGCCAGAAAAGCCGAGACAGAGAGAGAGAAGTAGGCTTGGTGCCTGGTTGGAGGCCCAGGGGAACTGGGAAAGCATGGGATGAGACAGGGAAGCTGATGTTGCAATGATTTATTACCAGGGATTTATTTTATTTGAGAAGCACTCATATTGTACTTACTACATGCCAGGCACTGTCCTAAACACTTAAACATTAACTCAGAGCATTCCTAGGAGATAGGCATGGTCATCATCCTCATTTCACACATGGAGAAACTGAGGCAGTTAAGTAACTTGGCAAGATCAGGTAAGTGACAGGGCCACCATCTGAACGTAGCCTGGCTGGGTCCTGCTCCAGCGTCTGTGCTCTTTACCACTAAACTATGCTACCTCATGAGAGGAAAGGCAGTTGCAAGGGTGAAGAATTGATTCTGGGCCTCCCACATGAAACAGATGAGAATTCCATCATTGAAGCTCCTAGGACACTGAGAAAGTACTAGAAGCACCCACTATGTGGGAGGGCCCAGGGCAGAGGGCCCAGGCATTCCACTATGGGGAATGGTGAGGCTCTGCAGCTGGGGAGGGCTGCCAGAGACCAAATCCTAGGGGTCCAGGACTGGAGAGGGAGGGACACTAGTTAAGAGATAAGATCAAGGGACTGGGTAAAATGGAAGCTCTTACCATGGCCTAAGAGATCTAGCCCCTGTCTCCCTTGTCATCTTCATCTCTTCCCTTTCTCCCCTCACTCACAATTTTGTCCTCACACTGTTCTTTCCTGCCACAGGGCCTTCTCACTTGCTATGACCTCTGCCCTGAACTCTTCTCCGACACACACACACACACAAACACTGTCCTCCCCCCTTTTTCTAGGCTGACCCCACTCATCCTTCAGATCTTAGCCTCATTGTGGGTTCTTCGGAGAGGCCCTCTAGGCTTCAATATCTGAATTGATTTCTTCTGTTATTCTCTCATAGTAGTATCCTATTCTTTTCTTTTATCACCTAGATCATATTTAATGCCTGTCTCTCCCTTTAGACTGTAAGCTCCTTGAGGGCAAGGACCCCTTCTTATTTTCCACTGTAAACCTTGTTCTTGGCATAGTGCTGGGCACATAAAGATACTCCATAACATTTTGCTTAATGAGTTTATAAATTTAGAAGGCTCTCAGAGGTCTACTTGTCCAGTGCTTCTTTCCCTCTACCATATGCCCAATAGGTGGTCATCTACCTTCTCCTTGAATACTCCCAGTGACAGAGAACTCACTATTTCACCAAGAGCCCCATTCCACTTTTGAAGAGATTTAATATCAAAGAAAAATTGGACTCCCTGTTACTTCTTGGTCCTAGTTTGACCCTCTGGAGCCATATGTAATCAAGATAGACTTTTTTTTTTAATGTTTACTTATTTTTGAGAGAAAGAGACAGAGTGTGAATGGGGGAGGAGCAGAGAGAGAGAGGGAGACACAGAATCTGAAGCAGGCTCCAAGCTCTGAGCTGTCAGCACAAAGCCCCACGTGGGGCTTGAACTCAGGACCGGCGAGATCATGACTTAGGCTGAAGTCGGATGCCTAACTAACTGAGCCACCCAGGCGCCCCAAGATAGTCTTTTAAACAGTTGCAGAGAGCCGTCATGCTCGCCTCCTCTGCCCTCAATCCTTCTCTGCATCACCTAAACAGTTCTTATAGTTTTGGAAGGCTTGGTTTCTTAGCCCTTCTCTACCCTGGTCTCTTTTCTCAAGAAACACCCCCTTTGATCAGCACACAGAATGTAGCCTGACTTATGAATTATCATCCTCCCCAGCCACCCCCAACTGGAATAAAGTCCAACAGGATAAGGGAGGACAGGGAAGAGAAAGTGGGAAAAGAGAGCAGTTTCTTTCTCACCAATGTAACTGGGGATGTATTTCTCCAGGAAACAATGTTATTAGTGATGGCTGGGGCCCCGGGCTAGTCCTGAACTAGATGTACCATTGTCAGCTCCGTTCTGGGTCATACGGTCTTTCTGGACCCATTTTAATACCTTTTCCCTGGGAAAAATGTGTTTGGGTTCCAAACAGGCAAGTTATATATAAACCCTTTAGATAACCAGCTTACAAATTGGGAACTGCTTCTAGAAGTATTTAGGTAACACCGAGTGGGAGAGTGAAGGGATGAGAACAGAGTGGGCTTGCTCAGAGAAGTTTCCAAGAGGTTTTTGGAGCAAAGATGGGGAAAGTGGTAAGGCACACAGGCTTCAGTCAGCAAACCTGGGTTTAAATCTCAGCTCTGCACTTCATGGCTGTGAGCCCTGCTGGCTTTATCTAACTTCCCCTCAGGTTCCTCTCTCTAAGGAAGACGATAGTTTTTACCTGACAGAATTGGAGGGGGCATTTAAAGGGAGATTGTTGCCTTCAGTTCAGTGCCTGGCACTGAATGCTGTTGAGTGGTAGGTATTGCAAGGTTTTCAGAATGGGTTTTTTCTCCTCCACTGCGGTAACAAGGTTAAAGTCCCTGAAGCCACCATGCCCCTCTCCCACAAGCGGGAGCCCAAGCTGATTACAGTGAAGACTGTCCTCTGCCGGTCCAAAAGAGACATTCCAAAGGATGGCTTCAAAAAGGGGGCTCCAGAGGGGAGTTAGGGGGACAAAAGAGTAGGGGATCTGAGTATAACAAAGGACGGGTGCTTCAGCACACACTTTCTGTAGAGTGTGTGTCTGTGTGGGTCCTGTAGGGCTCTGCCGACTGCGTGTGTCAGTATGACAAGGTACGCAAACCTTCTACCTGTCAGTGGGACTCAAGATTGCCCTCCCTCTGTCAGGCTCCATTACTCAGCTGTTTGCAGTTCCAGGCCTTATCGCTTAGCTGTCTGCCCTCTGGCCTCTTCCCTTTGTTTACCAACTTGGCTGGCTTTCTCCTCTGGGAACAAAAGAGGTGTTCAGTTCTGGGCAGTGCCTGGCCCCTGCTACCCCACCCCCACTCCCTTCCCTTTCCAGGAGCATGGCCCCTCCCTGTCTCAGGCAGCCCCCTCAGTTCTGAGAGGCCCCTTCCCACAGTTCCAGGGAGGGGAGAGACTGAGCTCCTCGCTGGCACCCCCTTTTTCTCACCCCCAGGCCCCCATTCTTGTCCCTGAAGAGGCCCCTAAAGCTTCACTTGTCTAGGCTGGAGGCAGCTCCTCTCCGCATTGTCTGGCCAGGATTTGGAAGCTCTGGTTTCCATAGCAACCCCTGGGCATTTAATTAAGGGAGGAGTCCTTCATCTCTTCTAGTCCAGGCAGTTCCAAATCTCTACCCGAAAAGGATACCCTGAGGGGGTGAGGGAGAAGCATTGTCCTTCAGTTCAGCGCAATTCTGCCTTCTCAGCTGAGCCCATTATAGCTTTCCCAGCCCGCCCCCTCCCGCTGGCCACCCCCATTCCCACCCCACACCAGAGTAGGCTGCGGAGACCTCTCAAACCAGTGAGGGCAACCCCAAGGTCCCAGGATAGCAGGGGTTTTGAGGGGTGGTAGGCACCCTCAGCCATATACACTGTTGCTTTGTTTACTGGGGTGAGCGATACTTCCACACTGGCCTTACCATCTAATTGCTTTACTGTGGAGTGGGTTCAGGGCTCTTTGAACTCCCTGAAATTGAATGTAAAATGTTGTATATAAGTTCATTACAAGCTTTCTCTTGGGTACTAGGTATGCAGATCCACAAAAGGGATCTGTGGTCTCAAAAAGGTCCCTAGCTCTGCCATATGCCAGCTGTGAGACCTTAAGCAAATTACTTAACCTCTCTGTGCCTCCCAGTCCTCATCTATAAAGGGGGATGATAATACTTCACAAGATTGTTGACACCTGGTGAGAGCTTAGTAAGGGGTTGTTGTGATAGTTTCTGTTACTATGAGAGAGGGTGAAATGGAAGAGCCCACAGCTTATCCACTCCACCCTTACATCCCTCAAAGGTGGCAGGTCTGCCCTCTCAGTGGGAGGCCTTAAGCCCCCCCCCCTCCCCCGGGCTCATTCCCTCTCAGCTCCACCCCAGGCTGCTGGAAAGTGCTCCGGGACTCTGATCGGAAGCTGGCAGCTTTCAAGAGTCTCGTCATGAGGTGGAATTTCCATGCTCTGGTCACTGAGATCCCAATTCCTGAAATTCCTGCCTCCGGTTTCTCAGCTGTGGCTGTGACCACTTTTCCCCATTTCTGGTTAGGTTACTGGTGTGTGCGTGTGTGTTTCCTTTTTGGGGTATTTTTAGACTTAGGAAAAAATAAACACAATTCACACACTAGCACCTTCCTGATTGTTGGGTCCTTCACAGGCAGGAGGGTGGAGGAACTTCTTTCCCCTGACTGGTCTTCAACTCTGCCCTCCCATACGTCCTTACCTTCTGTTGAAAATTCCCAGACGTACCCCACCCATCTTTCACAACACTGCCTCTCCCATCCCTTTAGCATCGATAAATGCAGATCGTAACGCAATTCTGAACTGTACGTGTCTCTGGGCCTTTTATCCTTGTTATATTTTTATCGTGTTTCCCTCTTGGAAAATTCCCCCACTGTGGCATATTTTTTCCCTCTCTTTGGAAGAGGCAACTCTATCCAGGCAGCTCTTGGCTTGTTCCATTGTGATTGCATCCCAATTCAAAGGAGGAGCTGGGGAGTCGGAGGAACTGGGGACCCCACCAGTTATGTTCAGGCTTCTTCATCAATAAAGCAGTGTTTACCTAGTACAGCTGGGGGTGGATTTCAGTGCAATAATGTGAGGAGAGCCCTGAGCGCCGTGCCCTGCAGTGGCAAAGGCCTCAATGCTGAAGCTGTTACTCTTCAGACCAGAGGGTCCCCCGAGGACGCAGGGCTGTTTCCCAGCCCTGTTTCTCTCAATTCGATTCACACGGCAGCCAGAGCCATGGAGCTGGACTCGGCACCGCCAGTGTCAGGAGACTCCGGTAATGGGGGGAGGGCTGAGAATTAGCCCCGTGGCAGCAGAGAAAGGGACTTACTCAATCTGCAGAGAACTGGAAGAGGGAGGGATAGACTTCCTAAGAACTGCATTCAGGGCTCTCGGGGGCAATTCTCTTTACTCACCCTCAGGGAAGCGAAATGTGTTGGATCGGAGAGACTGAAGCTGGCCAGCAGACGAGTGTCCTACTGTGGATGAAACCTCTGGCTCAGGAAATCCAAAGTCCTTGCTGAGGAAGGTGAGGCTCACAGAGGTCGCTGCCGGTCCAAGGTCACGAGTTAGTGTGTGCCCTGCCCTGGACGCAGCCCTCCACCTGCTGAGTGCAGAGAGGCAAGGCTTTCAACTCACAAGCTGTGCTCTGGAGGCCGGCAGTGTCTTGGGGTCAGGGGGATAGCAAGCTGAGTGGGGACTCCCGGTTTACTTAAGATTCACAGCCGCTAGGAAGGGCTGGAAAGAACACAAGGTAGGACAAGTGATGTCTTGCATTACTAAGGAAAGCTCAGCGAGAGGTTGAGTAACCTACCCAAGGTCACACCACTAGTGATTACGAGGGTCAGGACTCAGACCCTGGCAGGCCATGTGGCCTGAGCCCGCACTCTCAACCTTTGCTGCCTCTGGAAGTGTTGGAGTCAGATTTTGAATCTGGCCTGGCTGACTCCTGAGCCAGAGTGCTAATGATGCCCTGTACCCTCAGGGGGCTGAGGACTGAGGTGGACGGTGCTGGTGGAACAGAGCACACAGAAAGCAGCCAACATGGCTGCTCTCATTAGGTCTGGCTGCCTCTGGTTCTGCCTTTTCATTATTTGCTCAGCGCCTGGGTTTATACCCTTGGCTTTCACCAGCCTAGAAACAAGGCCCCGTCCTCAGTGGTCCACAGGATTGACGGAAAACAGGTGACCGCCTGACCGTCTCTGTCCTTCTGCTGCTGGACTCTGGCTATCTGGAGTGCATCCTCTGGTGTGTCCTTGAAAACTGACTCTAGATACAGCCGAAAGGGCTCTCAGGGAGCAAGTCCAAGTTTGAATTTTGTCGATGACGACATGGGGGGGGTGCTCAGAGGGAGAAAGAGTCTTGATTAGGATCATTCCTTCAGGTCAACAAACAGTCACTGACCCCCTTTTGTGCTCCTGGCACCATCTAGGCCCCGGGGAGACAGCAGGGCCCCGGGGAGACAGCAGGGAGCCATACCGGAAAGGCTCTGCCCCCACAGGGTCCACCTTAGCCGAGTGGAGGAGAAAGACAATCAACAACAAAATCAGTCAACAAAAAACATAGACCAGAAAATATCATAGTGACAACTGCCAGAGAACATGGAAGAGAATGAGCGGGTGGCCACTGTAGCCTAAGTGACCTCTCTGCGTAGTTGACACTAAACCGGACACTACAGGTGGCAGGCGGGACAGTGAAGGAGAAGGGCATCATTTCTGCAGGAGCAAGAGCCGTGAAAAGCCCCAAATTTAATTGTACTTCATAAAATAAATGCTTCGGGGAAACTTTAACATCAATACCTATGTAAACGTGTCTGTGTGTATACATAAGTAAACATACATGTTTATAAAGTGTGAGTGTGTCTACATTTTAGGCTGTGATTAACATGTTATTTCTGACTGTGATTTGTGGATGGAAAGGTGGGAAGCTATTACTGGAGGAATCAAAACAAGTTCAGTATGGCTGGAGCACAGCGGGAGAGAGTAAGACTGTAGGAGACCAGGGCAGCGGGGGCAAGGGCAGCCCGTCATGCATGGCTCTAGAAGCCAGGATAAGAACTGGGATTTTATTCAAAGTGGACCTGACCCCTAGTAAGACTTAAGCGGAGGATAGACATGATCTATGTAGTTTCTTGTTTTTGTTTTTATTCTGGCCATTTATTTATTTAAAACATTTTTTTCAGTTTATTTATTTTTGAGAGAGAGCGAGACAGGGAGGGGCAGAGAGGGAGGGAGAGAGAATCCCAGGTAGGCTCCACATTGTCAGATCAGAGACAGAGAGGTCAGAGGAGGGCGAGAGAAATGCTACATGACAGGATGAGCTAATGGCTGCACTTGAGGGTAGGTCTGGTAGAGGGTCTACATCATTGTCCAGCTCACCCCCATGTTTCTGGGGTGTTTTCCTCCCTTATGACTCCCTTAGCGTGAGGCCTCCCCACCATTCACCCAGCATGTGGCCACCTTGGTCCTGATCAAGCCCCGGTGGTGGCAGGGGAAGGCAGCTGTGGCCTCACCAGTCTCCCGATTCCAGAACCTGCTCCCTGTGTGGCTGCACTGAACTTCCTCTGGCTACCTTCAGCTCTTCTGTTCCTCCCACTCTGCCTGAACAGTACAGAACACAGGCTTCTTCCCCCATTTTCCCCTCCTGCCCATTCCTCAGCCATTCCCGTACTTATCTCCTAATTCTCAGTCCAGCTCACGTAGCTGTGTGTGTGTATGTGTGCTTGTGTCTTTTCTCCTCCTATGTACATCTTTGTTTTTACATTTTTTAAATGTTTTATTTATTTTTGAGAGAGAGAGAGAGAGAGAGAGAGCAAGCTGGGGAGGGGCAGAGAGAGAGGGAGACACAGAATCCGAAGCAAGATCCAAGCTCTGAGCTGTCAGCACAGAGCTCGATGGAGGGCTCGAACTCATGAACCAGGAGATCATGACCTGAACGGAAATCAGTCGCTTAACCGACTGAGTCACCCAGGCCCCTCCTCCTATGTACATCTTTACGCACATACACACAGACATGCATTCACTGGTCCTCTTTCCAGGTCTCCATCTCTCTCTTCCAAGCCATCTCATCCTGTCAGAACATTCCCTGTACTCTGGTCCCCTCTCAGCCTCCTGTTTTTGTTTTACATCATAGCTCAGTGTTAGCTACTTCTTCCAGGAGGTTTTCTTGGGAAATTCTCCTCTTTCCTTTTGTTTCTCCTTCTAATCTCTCACCAGACTGATGTAGCAACACCCAGCTCCCAGGAAGAGGAGTGCAGAAGAGCACCAGAGGGAGAAAAGCCCCAGGAATGGGCCTGGCACTCACAGTGAGGCTTTGGTTTCCTCCTGGGGAACATAAACAATTTCACAGAACACCAAACACCAAGCCAGGCCACTCTATATCCATGAAGGATCAAGAACAAGACTTCACTGTAGTCACATCCAAACTCAGACAAAAACAAGAACATTGTCCAAGCCACAAATATGATCAAACACCCCCCATCCTAGCTAGTGGGAGTGGCTGCTCTTTCTTCACCAATCACACTTTTTACCCAGCTGCTTCCTCCTACCTTCTAACAAGATTTATTAAGTTTCCCAATTGCAGAATTCCCCAGCTTTCTGACAACAGAGAAAACCCCTACTTCCTTGACCTCTCCCTAAATCAGCAAATGTAAGTGCAAATCCTAAGTCCTTTCTGATGCCCTTTTCCTGGATGCCCACAGCTCCAGGGTATTGTGTGTTCTCCTTGTTGAAATGAATCCCTACCCCCAATTTTCTTCAACTGTCACTGTTGGTGGTCTTTAGCTGGAGGGCGTTGACAAGAACAACATATACTTTTGCTTTAAGTAATGTTTAAACTACAGGCATCTAGGTGGCTCAGTCGGTTAAGCGTCTGACTTTGGCTCGGGTCATGATCTCATGGTTTGTGGGTTCAAGCCCTGCATCAGGTTCTGTGCTGACAGCTCAGAGCCTGGAGCCTGTTTCAGATTCTGTTTCTCCCTCTCTCTCTGCCCCTCCCCCACTTGTGCTCTGTCTCAAAAATAAACTATAAAAAATAAGTTAATTAAAAAAATAAACTACAGACTCCTATATTTGGGGTTTTAAGTCCATTTTATGATACTTTAGCACCAGATCTCCTTTCCTAATTATATCTTCAAGCCAAAATGCCCCACCCCCTACCCTGAATCGTCCTTCCAGTGAATGGGATCGATTCTTCAGTCCTTGGGCATGCCTAGCATTTTCCTGAATCTGCATTCTTCCCTCATCAATCTTATAACAGAATTGAAACCCTCTTCTATTGCTTTCCAGATCATAAAGCCAGATCTGACCCCTCCCTCCTCATCCCTCCTACTACACTCAGTTTTAATTAGCTAGAGGGCTCCTGCCTTGTTTCCTCTCAGAGCTGTAGGCTCTCTGAAGGCAAGTACCGAGGCTTAAAAACTTGGTTAGCACTCCAGGGGCTGCTCCAGCTAAAATGTCCTGTCAAAAGGTCAAGAGTTCCCAAGTGCCTGGGGCCAGAGATCCTTGAAATCCAGAGAAGTTGTGGCTTTAGACCAAGGAAAGGGGTGCCTGAATCCAATTAAGGGATGGGAAGAAAGGGCCTCTTCCTGCCAGACACCTAGGGGATGCCGGTGGCAGGTTTCTGGGAGCTCTTTGTAAGGATACCTAGGACAGAAAAAGACTGAGCTTGTGTACCCTCTGGTAAGAATCAGAGTGAATTTGAATTTACCATCACCCTGAACATCTTTGTGTATTATGTCACTGTCCCAGATAAGGAATTTATCAGAGTAATCAGAGCCAAAAAAAGGATAAGGCAGTCCTGAGCTTTGAACACGTGGTACACACACACACACACACACACACACACACACACACACAATCCAGGCCAGTGGTTTTGATTTTTTATTTTATTAAAAGTTTATTTATTTATTTATTTACTTAGAGAGAGAGCGAGAGAGAAAATCCTAAGCTCTGCACTAACAGAGCCTGATGCAGGGCTTGAACCCATGAATTGTGAGATCATGACCTGAGCCAAAACCAAGAGTGGGACCCCAACCAACTGAGCCACCCAGGCACCCCTTGGGCTAGTGGTTTGAAACTGTGTCCCCTGTAGTTTGTTCCTTAGAAGTACTAAGGAGAGGGGGGTGGCGGACTACGCCCCATTCCAAGTCCCTCATTTTTAAAAATTTTTTTATTTATTTAAAATTTATTATTATTATTTTACATTTATTATTGAGAGACAGAGACAGAGCATGAATGGGGGAGGGGCAGCGAGAGGGGACAGAATCTGAAGCAGGCTCCAGGCTCTGAGCAAGCTGTCAGCACAGAGCCCGATGTGGGGCCAGAACCCACGAAGCATGAGTTCATGACCTGAGCTGAAGTTGACGCTCAACTGGCTGAGCCACCCAGGCGCCCCTTTCATTTTTTTTTTTTTTTAATGTTTGTTTATTTGTATGTGAGAGAGAGACAGAGCACCAGCGGGGGAAGGGCAGAGAGGGAGACACAGAATCTGAAGCAGGCTCCAGGCTCTGAGCTGTCAGCACAGAACCTGATGCGGGGCTTGAACTCACGAACCATGAGATCATGCTGTGAGCCAAAGTTGGAGTCAGACACTTAACTGACTGAGCCACCCAGGCACACCTCCAAGTCCCTCATTCTGATTCAACCAGAGCAGTTTGGTTTTTCATCTTTTTTTGTGTTTGGGATTCTGGATAAGATTTAATTTGTAAAGAAGCTTACTACATGTAAACATCACCATGGAGATGCAATCAGCAAAATCCAAAATATGGAAGACACTGTAGAATACACAACTTGGTTTCTTCAACACATAAACTTCAAGAAATAAATGGGAGGGAGAACCTATCAAATAAAAGACACTTAAGAGCCATATCAATCAAGTTCAACATGTGGACCTTGCTTTAGATTAAATCAGTGTATGACATAGTTGGGAAAATATTAGCACTGACTGGATATTTGATGATATTAAGGAGGTATTTATTTCTTTTTAGTTGTGATAATGGTATTATGGTTATGTTAACAAACTCCTGGGGCACCTGGCTGGCTTGTCAGTGAAGCATGCAACTCTTGATCTTGGGGTTGTGGGTTCAAGTTCCATGTTGGGTATAGAGATTTTTAAAGGTATATTCCTTTAAATAAAGTCTTTAAAATTTTTTGTAAAGTTCTATTTATTTTTGAGAGAGAGAGAGAGAAAGAGAGAGAGAGAGAGAGAGAGAGAGAGAGAGAGAGAGAATGAGCAGGGGAGGGGCAGAGAGAGAGAAGGAGACACAGAATCTGAAGCAGGCCCCAGGCTCCAAGCTCTCAGCACAGAATCTGACATGGGGCTCGAACCCATGAACTGTGAGATCATGACCTGAGTTGAAGTCAGATGCTTAACCGACTGAGCCACCAAGGTGCTCCCAAGATAAAATCTTTAAAAACAAAATCCAAACACCTTTTAGAGATGAGTACTGAAATACTTATGGATTAAATGATATGATGTCTATCATGTGTTTGGAAATCATCCAGTACAGGGGTTGTAGTGGGAGAGGTGGGTGGAAGGCATAGATGAAGTAAGATCATGTTGATGATTACTGAAGCTTAGTGATGGTGCATAGGGGTTCATTGTATTATTCTTTCTCCCTTTTTAAATGTTTGAACATTTCCACACTCACAAAAAAAGCTTTAAAAAAAGTTAAAGTAGACTACATAAATATAATTTGGAATTATAACCCTATTTTTTTAAGTCACAGATATATCAAGATATAATCCAAATACCATACAATTCACCAACTTAAACTGCATAATTCAGTGGTTTTTAGTATATTCGCAGAATTGTACAACCATCACCCAATCAAATTTAGAAGATTTTCATCACCCCCAATCACCACCTCATATCAACTCCTATCACCTCCCATCACCACCTCATAGCACCTCCTATCATCTGCACCATCACCCCCCATCACTACCTGTATCATCCTTAATCACTTCCTCCTATTACCCCCATCACCCCCATCACCACCTTGTATCCTTAGCAGTCACTCCCCATTCCCCCAATCCTGACAGCCCCAGGCAGCTGCTCACCTATTTTCTGTTTCTTTGGTCCATCTATTCTGGACATTTCACACAAATAGAATCAGACAATATGCAGTCTTTCGTGCCTGGCTTCTTCCACATTAGGATAAGGTTTTCAAGTATAACCTTGTTTTAAAATTTTCAGGTCTTGATAGGAAAGAGTTGCCTTGTAAGTTTATTACTCTTGCTATAGATTTTTACATAAAGACACATGGAAGAGGTTTAAACAAACGTAGGGGGAGGAATCTAACTGCTTAAAAAAGAAAGAAAGAAAGAAAGAAAGAAAGAAAGAAAGAAAGAAAGAAAGAAAGAAAGAAAGAAAGAAAGAAAAGCTAAAGCCCCCTTCTCCAGTCCCAACCCCTCACATTACATTTAAAGAAACAGAGGCCCAGAGAGGAAGTGACTTACGCAAATGTCCTAACAGCTTGTTAAGGGCAGAGCAGGGTCCAAAACCCAGACCTGCTGAACTTTGGCTCCATCCTCTGTTCATGTTGCCACGCTGCCTTCTGACCTAACACACATCACTTTTCCCACCACAGCTCATAACCAGGTGACCCACAAAATATCTTCAGACACATCTTGAGAATCCACCATGATGGTGCCTGCTTTGTCTCACAGCTCAGGCTTTCGGCTGCCCTACCCTGAAATGCAGCCACTCAGAGAAGAATCAGTGTTAGCACCAGCTCCCGGAATTTTTCTCTCAGAGGAGCTCAGGAATAGCAATCTTGTTAGAAGCCAGAGAAAGCTGTTTGCATGGCAGGAACAGTTTTTACTTACACTGAATGTCTCTTTGGAGTGGCTCGTGGAGAGGGTGTATGGGGGGAAGCTGGTAGAGAACACGGAGAAGGAGGGCTAAAGCCTTTGGGACTACCATTGGAAGGAACCCAGTTAAGGGTTAAGAGGATATGTGGGAACCCCATGGAGGCCTCCAGAACGGAGTCCAGATGAGCCCGAGGGTGGGGAAGAGGAGGAAAAGGTCAGGCTGAGGGAAAGGACTCCAGGTTGAGGCAGTCTGTGATCTTACAGCTGTTCCTGGAACTCTCCCAAACCGTACTTATGGGCAGTTCAGAGAGGCTGTCAGTCAGCTGAAAAAGGGCAAGAAGAGGACACACTCTACAGACGGAACATTATCTGAGGGCTGACATAAGGTCTCAGGGATGAGGTGGGGAAAAAACTTCCAGAGTGCCTGGGAAGGAGGCTATGGTAGCACCTGGGTAACTCTTCCTACTCTGTAGGTTCCCTTAGGCGATCCTTGACCCCTGTATGGGGCGGGGGGCGTCTAGGAGATGAGTAGAGGATGGTGCAGGCCTTAGGCCCAGAGCCCTAACCCAAATAATTTGGGCTTGGATATCGCAGGATTTGATGAAAGGCACACTGGTTAGGCTACCTTCTCAAAATGCCCTCCATCTCCTGTCTATAGTGAGCAGTGGAAATTTTACTCTTAGAAATCTGTCCTTTTGGGTCTGGGAAAGGTTTTTAACCATCCTTTAGAACAGGGGAAATAATCGTGGGTCGGGCACCAATGAAGGTAAAGCTCAGACGAACAAAATCCAGGCATGCTCCAGAGGCACAGAGCTTGACAAGGATAAGAGACCTAAAGATAAACTCTGGGGTGCTTTCATTTTTGCCCAAGATGAGCTTTACTCCAATTCCCCATCCCCAGGAGGCCTTCTTTAGACCGTCTTGGTTCCTGAATGATCAGTGGGCAGTTGGAGCTGTGTAAACCCCAAGGTCCTGTCTAGTGGGGAGGATCTGAAGGGTAGGGCCTGTAGGCAGTCATGTAGCTCAACCTTGGGTTGCCCTTCAGCCTGCTGATCCAAAGTCCCAGGTCCACTCTTCCAGTCTGAACTTTGACCAGGTGATCCACAGCTTGTTGGCATTAATAGGTGTCAACCTGGAACTGGACCTGTGTCTGATTCATACAGGAAGCTGAACCCAGGCGGCAGAACAAACACCCCCGGGCAGCTCCTGCTCCGAATGGGGTGAGAGGTTATCTGGCCCAACAGACAGAGACTTTGTTTGCTTTATTCTCCTCCTCTTTCTCATCCCCAGTTGCCAGGCTCCCTCATTCCTTTCTCTCTGTCCATCTCTGGGTCAGGAACTGTGTGGTTTTTTTCCAGAGGATGCAAGAAGACCTATCTATCTATCTATCTATCTATCTACCTACCTACCTACCTATCTATGTACAGATTTATTATTTATTTATTTGAAGGTGATTCTAGATTTGGGCAATGAAAGGGGTACAGCAGGAGCTGATACAGGGGTATAGCAGGAGCCTCTGGGAGAGGAAGCTAGAAGATGGGAATGAGATGGAACAAAGAGGTCAGAGATCTGTGGGGCCACTGTCCCAGCCCCACCCCGGATGCCACCTGTCTATAGTTGGGGCAGATCCTGCTTTTCTCTTGGGACAATGCCAGCCTGACCTCATTTTCTGCCTTCATGGCCAGTTTGCTTTTGACACTAATTGATGGACACTCAAGACCATTAATTTTGCTTTACGTCCCCTCCCCCTTCCTAATACAAATGCAAACAGCGTGGGAATCCCCTTGCAGAGGAAGCAACGGTGCAGCTTTAAGAGAAAGGGAAGGGAGGAAGAGGGCACTGACTCAGATCCCCCTACCATTGGCTGCTGGAGGGGATCCCACCTCAGGGATTGGCCGTGACAGAGTCCGCCTCCTCTTGCGATTGGCTCAACCAGGGAGATATAAGGCGGCCGAGCCGGCCTCCTTCTCATTTGGAGGGAGGCGAGGAATTCGACTGAGTGTTTGTGCTGAGAGGCACCTGGCGCAGCCCTCTCCTCTCTGAATCGGAGTCCAAGTCCCGAGGAGGCTACGATCATGAAGGAGAGACGGGCCCCCCAGCCAGTCGTGGCCAGATGTAAGCTGGTTCTGGTGGGGGATGTGCAGTGCGGGAAGACAGCGATGTTACAGGTGTTAGCGAAGGACTGCTATCCCGAGGTGAGCCGCCCGCCCGCCTGCTGGCCAGCGTTTCTCCTTGCCCGCTTGTCTTCCCCGGGGCCAGGTGCCCACCTGCCCGGGGGAGCTAGCTTCCCCCAGCTTACGCCACCCCAGCCTGCCCCATCCTCAGGCGCCTGGCTGGAGGACCGCGCTGCCTTAGCTTCCCCTGAGACCTGTTCCACTTCTGCCGCCCCGCTGCCTCCTCCTCACCTCTTCACCCATGGGCCCCGATCAAATGCCTTCTTACCTCCCTTCGTCCTGGAGTCGGCTCTCGGGAGAGGGAACTGGAGGCATTTCAGAGTCTGGGGTTTCTTCTTGACGTAATACCTGCCCGTCTCCTCATCCCATCCTCAAAAGGTTCTGCGAGCATGTCCGCAGGCGGGCTTCTGCTGCCCTGCTGGTCCGAGGGGCTTGTGGGAGAAAAAGAAGAGCTAGAATTGGCTTGTGGCTGGTTCTAAAATTGGGAGACACACAAGTCTGGAGATGTGAGAAATCTGTGTGTCTGCCTCCCTGGCCATGTAGGATATGGGGCTGGGGCTTGTCCCTGGCTGGAAGTCATTCAGATTGCTTTCTTCCATGGAGCAAAGTGCCTGTGCCTCTGCGCTCCCCTCCTTCCTGTCCCATGTGGTCCCTCTTGCCCCAGGTATCCCTCCCTCCCCGCCCCTTATCCCCTGCCACTTTAGTGTCTCAATAGGGTGAGTGGCTTCTTGTGTAGCCAGCACCAACAAGAGGGTTATGGGGGTAGGGGCACCCACGGTGTGACTGGTTCCTCTCTTTTCACAGACGTATGTGCCCACTGTGTTTGAGAATTACACAGCCTGCTTGGAGACAGAGGAACAGAGGGTGGAGCTCAGTCTCTGGGACACCTCAGGTAAGACTGCCCACCCCAAAGCCCCCTTCCCACCTCCACTGGTCTGCTACAGCTGCTCTCTTAGGAAACTGTTTCCCTCTTTGGTGGGGAGAAGTATGTATGGTACTGGCTAGGAAACTGACAGAAGGGGGACCTGAAGATTGCTTGGTTGGCTGGTCCAGGGGTGCAGAGTAGATGAGCCCCAGAAGCCACTTCTCTGGCTCTAGCTCCTTCCTTCAGAGGGCTGGGATGGTGAGGTGAATGGACCATGACTACAACTGGGGGGCTGTCAGATAGGGCATCTCCATTTCCACTCCCTGCTCTCTGCCCCCACCCCCACCTTTACTGTCCCAGAACAAAGCCAAATGAGAGGCAGGAGTCAGTGCTGCTGGAGGCAGTTGTGGTTGAGGCCTGGAGACAAACCTGCTTTGGGGGTAATATTGCTCCTGACTCAGTTTTCTCTCCTACATTCCATCTTGGGTCACTGCTGTCCGCCTGCCGCAGCTCCGTTCCACTTGTCATACTGCTGCGGCTCAGGGATGAAGCGATGCATCATCGATGTTTTGGAGGGTAGGGGAGATGGCTTTAATGTGGGGCACAGTTAGGTTGTAGATAGTGGCGGGGGGGTGGCTGTGACAGTCCCCCCCCACACATCGCCCCCATACTGGGCTGAGGTAGAAGATGCCCGGTCTTTCTGGAATATAGAAAACAATATTTTTCCAGCCTCTCAACCCTAAACCCTCAGTGCTAGGCTGTCCTTTGCTTTGATTCTGATCCCTCCTCATTATCTCCTTTATCCCAATTCTTTTTTAATAGACTGGGCTCAGAGTCCTAATTAAGGACTAAAAGCCAGGAATAACAGAAAGAAAAGAAAATCCACCCTCTAAAAATGGATATTCAGATTGAGTTTAAAGAGGAACTGTGTAAATCACTAGGGCTTTCCTGTTACATATAATAAATATGCCATCCTACTCCTCAAAGAGCTGTTGTTCCCATGATCCAGTTTTGAGGTCTGAAAAGATTGAGGGTATGGGATAGATAAACAGAAAATGAGATTTCCTCTCACCTCCCCCCCTCTTCAAAACAAAGCAAGGCAAAAATTCCTCCACCCAGTATGCTTTCCTCCGTTGCAGTTCCAGGGGTTGGGAGGCAGGGTTATGGTTATTGTGGACTGTGCTATGCTGGCTGGATCTGACTAGAATGCAGCTTGGCTACATGATATATGGGATTTTTTCTGCCATCCCCTGCCCACCTCTCAGTCTTCACAGAATCTTACTGCGGCTCATCTTATTTTACTACCACTGCCCCAAAATGCTCCCCCTCCCCCGTTGGAATGCAGCTCTTGAATCCCAGTCCAGATAATGGAAAGTCAGCAAAGTGGTGTCCGTTCCCTGTGTCGCATCCCCACCCCCCAATTTCAGAAAGGATGGAGGCTATCAGTCATCATCAAACTCCTTTCAAATTAGGTGTCCACAAAGAAGGAGGAAGTGGTAGGGGGGTGTGGGATGGGGCTTCCCAACAGAGGGTCCAGGTTCGAACCTGTTCCCATTATTCCCTTGCTGGTCTTGGGGGGGGGTCGCCTGGAGCCAGAATGGAGGCCTCCTCCCCTCCCCTCCCCCTTCCTCAGTGCTGCAGTGCTCTTTCTGCCCAGTGCTGCGGTGCTAAGACCCCACCTCAGACCTCAGACCGGGGATGGGGACAGAGTGCTGAAGGGGCAGACAGTTATTGCAACTCCTCTTTACTCTTTTTTTTTTAAACAACCAACCCCCTACCCCAGCTTGGATTCCCCCCAGTTTCCATGGCGATTGTGGTGCAGGGAGAGGGGCTGCTTGCTATTCTGAGCACGGATTGTCTGAGTTCCAAATCTGCTACTGTTCCTTCCCCAGGGTGGAGGGGGGCAGGCTGAGCCCCTAGCATTCTCCCATACTGGACCACCTGGGTCTGCATTGCCTGCTGTCCTCCCAGGGAAGGACCGTTTCTCGAGCCTCTAAATCCCTAGCCAGTGGTGCTGTTATCTTTGAAACTGCCTCCCTGAGATCTTGGGGGACAGGGGCTGCAGCTTTTTGCAGGGAGAAAGAGTAAGGCACTGAATCCGTGATGTTCTTCCTCTCCTGCCAGCCTCCTAGAGTTCTGACCCCGTGGCAAAGAAGCAGGGCGGCCAGTTATGTAACAGGCAGGTTTGTTTTTCCTTTGGGGAGACCCTGGAGCAGAAGCAAGGAGCAGAGGTTGGGCAGCAGGCAGACTCTAGAAAAGAGACCATACACAAGCTCTGGTCTCTCTGTAGGGGTGGGAGCATCCTCTGGGAGTCAGAAGAATGGTAGACCTTAAATTAAGTGCACTGTAGGAGACGCAAATTCTATTCTACCCACCCCACCTCTTTGATTTCCCCCTTTCCCCTTTTCAGGGCTAAGGAAGATGATATTTTTGTACTGCTTTCTGGCAGGTGGTCAGGTCCAAAGCTTCCAGGCTGCAGCATGTTCCCCTGGGAGATGGGTGGGGCCAAGTAACCTAAGGGCCAAGAATGATATTTCCAGGTCTCTCTGGGCTTAGGCCTGTAGGGAAGGGAAAATGCTGTGGCTCACCATCCGCTCTTTCTCCCCCATACCAGGATCTCCCTACTATGACAACGTCCGTCCACTCTGCTACAGTGACTCAGATGCAGTATTACTATGCTTTGATATCAGCCGACCGGAGACAGTGGATAGTGCACTCAAGAAGGTAAGTCTGGATAACCGTGCAATCTCTAACTCAGCTTGAGAACAAGAAAGAACCTTGGGGACCTTGTTGTCTAATCCCCTCTTCTGTAGCGGGAAGAAACTGAGGCCAGGGAAGGAAGAGGCTTTCCTGAAACCATAACCATTTGCTACAGCGCTGGGACTGGAACCCAGATCTTCCCCCTCTGCCTCCTGGCTTTGCCATATCCTGTACTGCTCTGCCAGGGGCCCAGCAAGGGAGGGTGGTATTGAAGACTCAGGAAGTGAAGGACTGAGAGTCAGAACCTTTCAGTGATAGGGTTTGAGGATTGGAGGTGGGGTCTTTTGGAGTCAGCGTCTGTAGACCTTGATCCCAGGCCCAGTGGGACTGGGCAAGGCAGGCAGGCCTGAGCAGAATTGCTGGTAGCAAATGCCTGGTTTGGGTGGTAGCGTCCACCCATATGAAGTGTCTCAGAATACCTTGTGGAACTACTTTCCCAGGAGACTTTAGGATTATTTCCTTTCCTTGGGAAGAGACTGGTTTCCTCCCGATCCCTCCTGGCTTTCTGGTCTCGTGAAGCCCTTAGAGGCCAGATCCATGCCCCATATATGCTTGGCAGAGAGTGGGAGGAGATTTTGCCCCTGTGCTTTCTTTGGTGAACTGGGCTGTTGAATGAGGGGACAAGCTCTTGGGTCAGCATTCCCGTGGCCCCAAAGGCCTCACAGGCAGGAAGATGATGTAATTCGTGCATTGGTGATGCTGTGACTCAGGGAGGGCTGGGCTGGTGATAAGCGGATGGTATGTGTGATGTTGCCAACTGGGCTTCTGCAGGTCAGCCACTGACCCTTCCTTCTTCCTTCCCCTTCTTACATGGCTCTTCAGTGGAGGACAGAAATCCTAGACTATTGTCCTAGCACCCGTGTTTTGCTTATTGGCTGCAAGACAGACCTGCGAACAGACCTGAGCACACTGATGGAGCTGTCCCACCAGAAACAGGCACCTATCTCCTATGAGCAGGTATGGGTGGGCATGTGCGTGCGTGTGTGCACACATGCATGTGTTAAAGGTGGGGTGGGGAAAGCTACAGGTAAAGAACTTGAAATGTGGCCCTTGCTGAAACTCTCACTAAAGCAAGGGAGAATTGGTATCCTGGGGGGCCATCTGTAATCAGCAAATCAGTCACCTAGCAGAGGTGGTAGGTAACTACTTACCCCGACTTATGCTTATGCTTAGGTTGGCAGGTGAATCATTCCTGTGTGTACTAGTATTTCCCAGACTTTTTTTTTTTTTTTTTTTTTGACCACCTACATTAGAGTCACTAGAGGTGCTTATTAGAATTCCTGACTCCATACCTATAGAGTCACTTTGGGAGAAAGATATAGAAACTGTTTTTGGGGCACCTGGCTGGCTCCATCCGTGGAGCATATGACTCTTGATCTCAGGGTTGTGGGTTCAAGCCCCATGTTGGGTATAGAGATTGCTTTAAAAAAAATCTTTAAAAAAAAGAAATTGCGTTTTTAATGATATTTCTGGATAATTTCTTCTTTTTTCTTAAGTTTATTTTATTTATTTTGAGAGAGAGAGAAGGGTAGGGGCAGAGAGAGAGAGAGAGAGAAAATCCCAAGCAGGCTCCACACAGAGCCCAAAACAGGGCTTGATCTCACGAACCATAAGATCATGACCTGAGCCGAGATCAAGAGTTGGAGGCTTAACTGACTGAGACACCCATTCACCCCTGGATAATTTCTTTTGCACACAGGAGCATACGGATCATTTCTTTTTAACCAGTGGTTCACATTAGAATCATCTGGGGAGCTCTTAAAAATATGAATGCCTAGGCGCTACTCACAGAAATTCTGATTTACTTGGTCTGGTATCAATATGGTTTTAAAAGCGTTACAGGTGATAGTAAGGTGCACTTAGGCTGCACCTGTGGAAAGTAATCAGCAGAGGGTGGTGGTGGGAGACCGGCCGTTGGGTCCGCCCAGAGTAGCCCTGGGGAGTACCACTAAGCACAGAAAGCAGTGTTCCAGAGCCATTTTGGACATTGCATTGATGACTTCACCCCCTCTGCAGGGCTGTGCGATAGCCAAGCAGCTGGGTGCAGAAATCTACCTGGAAGGCTCGGCTTTTACCTCAGAAAAGAGTATCCACAGCATCTTCCGGACAGCGTCCATGGTGTGTCTGAACAAGCCCAGCCCAGTGCCCCCAAAGAGCCCTGTCCGAAGCCTCTCCAAGCGACTGCTTCACCTCCCCAGTCGTTCCGAACTCATCTCTTCTACCTTCAAGAAGGAAAAGGCCAAAAGCTGTTCCATTATGTGAAGTGGGGGTTGGAGAGGGGAGGCAACCTCCCACTCCCTCCCTTGGGTTGCAGAGGCACGGGGAGAGGGAGGATGGGACAATTTAGGACACTGGACACGAGTTTTTCAGACAGCCATGGTGAGGGCTTGGAAGGAGACAGGAATGGGATGAGGAAAGAGCCAGGCCCGGCTTGAGGACCTGACACTGAGAAAGAACCATCACACCCCAAGCCAGGCACTAGGTTGTGGTGGGGGCAGCTGCCCCAGTGTCCCCCCGCTCCAGAGGAGGGAAAGGTATGGGGGTGTGGGGGGCATGCTGGCCTCATGGGCTTGGGGGCCTATAGGAGCCTCACCTTCAGCATCATGCCTCTTCCACATAGCGCTTCCATGTGGGCCAGGGGACGGGAGGGGTCCCTGAGCCCTTCCCTTCCCCTCTGAGGGAGCCGTAGAGTGGAGCGGGGAAGCTAAGAGGCAGCTCCCTTGGAGCTGAGCCCAGGTGCTTCGGAACTGAAATGAGAAGGGCAGGAGCTGGTCAGAGCCAATGAGAAGGAAACCTCATCTTTGCATAGCCCATGCCTCATGGAGAGGTGACATCATACATTCATATGCTTCTCACCTAAGTCCCCAGGGTCCAAGGGAGAAGCCCCAGACCCCCTTCTCTTGCAGTGTGGGGGTGGTGGTGCTGCAGGGGGCAGGGCTGGGTGGGGGTCACCAGACTTTTTCTGCCCTTAGGGCAGTACAGCTGGCATTTGTTTTATAGACTCTTGTCTTTGGAATTGGGGGGAGGGGGGAGTGTTTCAATCTGTTATATGTTCTGTGTTTAAAGAAGAAAACCTATTTATTAATGAAAAATATAACACATATAAAGAAGTTGGCTCCGTTTTCTTTGTTTCTTTCTTTGTTCCCTTTGTTTGGTGTTTGATAACGAGGAAGGGGCTATCCTGGGGCCCTTTTTGTGGGTTGCATAGTGACTGCCTCCACTGTTTCCTAGCATCTCCAACAAGGATCTCCCTTTCCCCCAATGCACTACCTGACCCAAACCTTACCCAAGTCCAATAAGCCTATGAAGATCTTTTTAGCCCTAGGGCAGGGTTTCTCTACCTTGGAACTAATGACATTTTATTTTTTTTAATGTTTGTTTATTTTGAGAGAGAGAGCGCGTGCAGGGAGGTGCAGAAAGAGAGAGGGAGAGAGAGAGAGAGAGAGAGAGAGAGAGAGAGAGAATCCCAAGCAGGCTCCATGCAGAGCCTGATGAAGGGCTCGAACCTACAAACTGTGAGATCATGACCTGAGCTGAAACCAAGAGTCGGATGTTTGACTGAGCCACCCAGGTACCCTGGAACTAATGACATTAAAATTTTTTTAACATGTATTCATTTTTGAGAGACAGAATATGAGTGGAGGAGGGGCAGAGAGAGATACAGAATCGAAACAGGCTCCAGGCTCTGAGCTGTCAGCACAGAGCCCGACACAGGGCTCAAACCCGCGAATCGTGAGATCATGACCTGAGTTGAAGTTGGACACTGAGCTGACACCACCCGGGTGCCCTGGAACTAATGACATTTTGGACTAGATAATACTTTGATGCTGGGGCCTGTCTGGTGCATTGGAGGATGTTTAGCAGCATCCCTAGCCTCTACCTGCTAGATGGCAGTAGGACCTTGCCCTCCCCAATCCCAACCCCCCCCCCCCCCCCCACTTAGTTCTCACAACCAAAAGTGTCTCCAGATACTGCTAAGTGGCCCTTGGGGCAAAATCACTCCTGGTTGAGAACCATTGGCCTAGAAAGTCTAGAGAAGAAAGACAAGATTCGGTGAAATCATCAGTAGAGGACCCAAGCTGCTGAGATTCCGGCCCCTGCAGAAAATGGGACAGACAGAAGCCCAGGTTGGTGGGGGGGGTTCCTGGGATGTGGTCTCCTCCGATTTAAGGAGAGATAATGTTTTCTGCTTTCTTCACCTCCTGATTCCATTGCCTGTTAATGACAGCTCAGGGGCCTTAACATTCCTTCCTCTCAGAAACATTTTTCCAAGTTACATAATGTGCTGGAAATAAAAAGTAACTATGTATTGAGCACTTACTATGGACTCAGAACTGTGCTGAGAGCTTACCTACCTTATCACATTTAACCTCATAAATGACAATAGCTATTTCTTCTTCTTTTTTTAATGTTTATTTTTCAAAGAGACGGGGAGAGGGTTAGAGAGTGGGAGACACAGAAACCCCACGCAGACTCTAGGCTCTGAGCTGTCAGCACAGAGCCCAATGTGGGGCTCGAACTAACGAACAGCGAGATCATGACCTGAGCCAAAGTCAGCTGCTTAACCGACTTAGCCATCCAGGTGCCCCTCTTATGAGTTCTTTCTATGTTACTTATTCCTGTGATAACCCTATGAGATATTATCTACCTCATTTTACAGGCAAGGAAACTGAGTTCAGAGAAGTTAGTTAATGTGCCCAAGGTCACACAGCTAGAAAGGGATAGAATCTGGATACAAATCTAGGCAGCCAGACTCCACAACATGCACTTTTTTTTATTTTACCACTATCCTATCCTGTGAGGCAAGAAATATCATGATCCCTATTTTGTAAGTGAGGAAATAGAAAAGTCAGAGATGCTATATAACTTGCACAAGATCATATGGCTAGTAAGTAATGGAGTCAGGATTCAAACTGGGTCTCAATGTTAACTATATTCCCATGGGCTTCTTATTGCTAGTCATGTTGTACCTAAATAGGAGACTCTACCTATGGTCCTTGCTACAACATAGTCCCTCTGTCTCTATCTCCAAAGATGCATGTTTGTGAAAGAACTAGCAGGGCAGGACAACTTATATGAGCATCTTTTAAGCGAATGTCTTTTTGTTTTTAATGTTTATTTATTTTGAGAGAGAGAGGGAGAGAATCCCAAGCAGGTTCTGCGCTGTCAACACAGAGCCCAACGTGGGGCTCAAACTTATGAACTTGAGATCATGACCTGTGCCAAAATCAAGAGTCCTGACGCTTAACTGACTGAGTCACCCAGACAGCCCTAAGCACAATGTCTTATGTGTGTCATTAGAAAGTGTGCACAAGCACCAGGGGTAACTCTGCCACTATGAACTTAAACAAACTTCATCAACTTTCTGGATCTCAATTTACTCATCTTTAAAGAAGAGCAGTAGCCTATAGAAATTAGGGGAAGAGCATGGATTCTGAAGTTAAACGAACCTGGAGTTGAATGTGGGCTTCATTCTTTTAACTGTGTTGCCATTGAAGGCATAATTAATCAATAAAATGATGGTAATACCCGCCTCATACTGTCTTAACTTAATGAGAAATAAGTTAAATAAGTAATGTTAAGTGTCCAGCACAGAGTTGGGCACTTTGAAAATTTTCAGTACATACTAGTAGTCGCTGCTCTTAAAGTCTACACCTTTGGTCTGTTGAAGTTCCATTCTGTGAGTGGAGAGCCCTCTAGTGTTAACTTCATGCATTACATCTACTAGATCTCCGACATCTTTCCCTTCGGATTTTTCTCTAGGGTAAAAGTGGTCAAGTGGAAGGCTGCAGAGTTCTAAGAGCAGAAGCTCGAGTTTCTCCCAGGCTTACTTTGGGCCATTGTGGGTGATGTTCAGGGTTTTAGAATTATTTGAGTCTATCCTGAGACTCTGTTTGAAGAAAACTGAACATACATTCAGAGAAAAAAGCCAGACCCACAGCCACGTGGTATTGATACCAAAAGGCTGATGACGGGAAAGTGGGAAGAAAAAAGGGCATTAGAAACTTACAGGTATCTATCTAAACCGTCCTAGAAATTGCAAAGTTTGGCGTTTCTTTTTTTGGGTGAGGGGAAGAAGGGCTGGTGAATTATGAGCCGTAAGACCAAAGAGAAACGAAGTAAACATACAATTTGGGGCAAAGAAAGCTCAGTGGATCTTGAGAGGAGGACTAGGAGGAAGAAAGAAGCAAAAATACGGAGATGCCCCAACTGGCCAGATTCTAAAGGCCAAGAAAATGAGGCCAGGGTCCTATGCAGAATGTTGAGAAAACAGGTGCCACAGCCCAGGCAATACTATCCTTCCGGGAGGACTCTGTAATCCAAGTATAGGCTCATTGTGAGTTGCCGCAATAAGGAGATTGTTACTGCCCGGCCAAGGTTGCTAAAATGTCGTTCTAAATTCCGGATAGTCCCACACAATGAATTGTCCCAACCTCATTCTGAAATACTGGGCTATTCCTGCAACCCAACCTTTAGTTTGTCTACCTGTAAAATAGGGCTAATCTATCTCACAGATTTTATTTTTATTTTTGTAAAAACGCTTTTCCACAAACTATCCAGTATTTGTTGTTACTGCAGTTGCTTGTTATAATTAAGCGCTATTGATATCTAAGGAAGCCCTTAGGCCATAGGCCACGATAGTCTAGGAAAACCGGCATATTCCAGGAAAACTGTGTGGTAAGAGAACCTTTTGCTGGAAGCAAACCCACGGAAACCTCTTCCTCCCACAAACTCGGACGTTTGGCGAACCACATTGCCCAGGAGACCCCGCGGCCGGGGGCTGGCCCTCGCGCGATGCATTATGGAATTAGTAGTTCTCAGGCCTTTAATGTTGGCCCGCGCCGCCGGGCACTAGGAACTCACATTCCCAGCTTGCCACGCGGCCGGGGATGTATCTCGGCGACCAGGAAACGGGAAAGATGGCGACTGTTCGGCGACGTTGAGGCCGCGTTGGGCGGTTCAGACTCAGAGTGGTGAGTCCGGAACGATGGAGGTGGTTCCCAGAGCTTGCAGAGAGGGCAAGAGTAGGGGCACGGCGATGGCCCCTGCCCCCGGGACGAGGCGGGGAAGAACGCCTCAGGGTAGGGGCACGAGCCCAGGGAGCTCTGGCGGGCTGGAGCGAAGGGGCGCGGGCCCCAGGGTGGAGTGTTGACTCCGGGGGACACAGGCCAGGTCCCTGGACGATGTTACGGGCCAGACCTTTGCCCATGAGCACAGCACCTGAGATACCCTCCATCCGACCTTATTCCTTCATGTTTCGAGTATGCCTTGCTCCAGCCAAACTGGAACTCTGGCTTTTCTCCCAGAACCAGTCATGCTTTCCCGCCTCTGCGCCTCCTGTATTATTTCTTTTGCTGGGAATGACTTTTCCGCACCCTCAATTACACATCTTCAAATTCTACCTATACTTAAATGCTCAAGAGCCACTTCCTCTACAGATCTTTCCAAATCTTCTTTTGCAAATGAAAGGAAACTTCTTTGAATTCCTATAATACTTCATCTGAGCCTTCTTCATTTTGGTAAGTGCCACATACCCTCTATTGTGCTGTAACCTTTTTTGGGGGGACAGGATTTTCCTAATTTCCTTTTGTAATTCAACACGGAGTCTAGCATGGTGCTTTGCATATAGTTGACACTTGATAAATACTTAATTGGATGGAAAAAAAAATCTGCCCCTACCCTACGAGGACTGAGGAACTCAAAGACCTGGAGGTTTACAAGGAAGGCTGCTGAGAAGTGGTGACTAGGGTGGGCCTGGTTATCTGGCCCTTGAGATAAGTAGAACCTGTAATAAAGGTTGTTTATATTTATTGTTTCCTAATTCTCATTTCTCATTCTCTTCTAAACTCATTCCATTCAGGCTTCTACTTCCTCCATGCCATCAAAACAGCGCTTGTCAAGGTTAGCAATCATCTCCCATTTTTCCAAATGCAAGGGTCACTCCTCTATCTCCTAGTCTTTTTCCCCTTGGCACAGTTAACCACTCCCTCCTTAAAACGCACTTTTGGCTTCTGTGATGTCATCCTTTTTTTTTTTCCTCTTTCTTAATGCTGTTGCTTCTTTCCAGTCTTCTCTGGCTGCCTGACATCTAAATGTTACAGTGTTCCAAAGCTCAATCCTGGTTCTCTTTTATTTGCTTCCTTAACTATATTGCCTACTTAGGTAGTATTATTTAGTGTCCCATGGCTTTAAAAGCCATCTATATAGTGATGACTCAAATTTTTGTCTCCAGGTTCTTCTGAGTTCCAGAATTGCATCTTTAAATTGAAAATTTTGATTTCCTCCTAAATCTTTCTTCCTTCCCCAGTCATTTTTGGTCACTAATGGCATCCTGAACCATTAGGTCGGTCAAACCATAAATTTAGGAGCTAACTTTGTGTCTCCTCTTTCCCTTTCTCCCTTCATCAGTAAGTCCTGTCTGCTCTGCCTCCAAGTACATACATCCTGAAGCTCACTACTTCTTTCCATCTCCATTGCCACTTTCCTAGAACGGGAGACTGTCCACTGTTGCCTAGACTGCTGGTTCTGTTTCTACTCTTGCCTCCCTATTGTTCATTTTCCTTCAAGTCACCAAATTCTTTTAAAATGTAAAATTAGATCGCATCACTTCCTGTTTAACATCCTTTAAGTTTCCTGTTGTTGTTAGATTAAAATCCAGGTTCCTTTACTTGGGCCTAAAACACATTTCCATGATCTGACTCCAGCCTATCTCCCTGAACTCACCTTGAATCAGTCTTTCCCCTGGGTCACTGTTACTCAGCCACACAAGTCTGTTTTTAATCGGCAAAGATGCTGAGCTACTTCTTACCTCAGTGCCTTAGTACTTGCTGAACCTCTACCCAATAAGATCTTTTCCCTGATCTTTGCAGGCTCTCTCCTTCTCATCATTCAAGTCCCAGCTTACATGTCATCTAAAAAATTCTTTCTTGAGCCCTCCTTCACTTGTTCCTACCTCTTCATCATGTCCACCCTGTTTTATTCCGTTTATTACTTCTCATTACTATATGAAATTCTCTTATTCTGCCCATTATCTGTTTCATTGGAATTTTAGTGTTATGAGATCAGAGACTTTGTTTTGTTTACTGCTATATCTCTAGTAGGTAGAACGGTTTCTGGCACCTATCAGGTGCTCAGTGAGTATTTGTTGAGACAATGAGTGATGTTCAGAGAAGACACCTCTCTTCTGGATTGTTTTCTTAGGGTTCTGAGTAGAAGGGACAAAAGTATAATTGCATGATGTACTGATACAGAACATTTAGTCATTTCTCAGACAATTGTGAGATAAAAGGTAAAGGCTACTTGTTCAATTTTCTTTTCTTTACACATTTTCCTTTCTTAAAGATATATGGCAGGAGATTACATGAAGAAGGGAGATTGTAAGCGAAAGTCTGGGGAACTGATATTCCAACTGAACCATTTGGGGGTAAAATAAATTCTGAGAAATGTATCCTGAGTCTTAGGGATGGATGAAGATGATGGTGATGGGGTAGAGGTAGATTCAGACTTACTGTCATTTTAGCTCCTGGCTGAAGTGAATTTTGTAGTTTGAAGGACGGTTGACAGTGTGACGTGGTGTTCAGTGTCCCCCAGGCAGGAGGGGAGTGGAACAAATTCCTGCTCAAACCTTTCATAGGACTGGTAAAGGTCAAGGCTATGAGAATCTGAGTAGGGAGTGTCAGTCAGGGTGTCTGTGACCTTTAGTTTTTGGTATCTACCTTTCTTTCTTTTCTGAAATAATTATAGATTCACAGTAAGTTGCAAAAAAGAAAATGCATAGAGGTTCTGTGTACCCTTCACCAAGTTTTTTCCATTGTATAATGAGAAGTACATTTCTTTTAATCTGAGTGAAAGTGAGTTTGTTTCTCCATTTAAATTTAAGTTTTCTTTGAGGTGCTGATTATCATCCCATATCTCAAAGTTAACTCTTTATTCCCTCTCTTGAGTTTTCTCTATGAGCCCAAGAGACCTTACCTCCCTTAGCCATGTGTGTGTTGACTGATCCCAGGGGGCTGGCAGAGACCTAAGATAAGCAGTACAGGATGTTTCTATTTTTTTTTTTTTTTAATTTTAATGTTTATTTATTTTTTTGAGACAGTGAGACACAGAGCATGAAGTGGGTGGGACAGAGGGAGAGGGAGACACAGAATCTGAAGCTGACTCCAAGCTCTGAGCTGTCAGCAAAGAGCCCGATGCGGGGCTCGAACCCCACAAACCGTGAGATCATGACCTGAGCCGAAGTCGGAAGCTTAACCGACTGAGCCACCCAGGCGCCCCCAGGATGTTTCTAGAAGTGGCTACTGTAGCGTTCATTTACTAACATTTCTCTTCATCCTCCTACAGTCTAATTATAAAAATGAGATATGTCCATTATATACTTGTGGAAATGAACGTATATGTATACAAAAAGGAATCACAGAGGGATAGTACAGTATACTGAATAAGAATGGGTCTCTGGAGCCAGAATGCCTGGCACTCTGTCACTTACCACCTGTGTGTCCTCAGGCAAGTTACTTTATATACCTGAGCTTCCATTCCCTCATCTATAAAGTAGGCATTCCTGTATATCTACCTGAGAGGGTTGTTTTGCGAAGATATACACAGTTTAGAGTAGTACATAGTACATGATAAGCATTTCTCTTATCCGTGACAGATGGCAGGAGAGCTGGCTGACAAAAAGGACCGTGATGCCTCACCTTCCAAGGACGAAAGAAAGCGATCTCGGACTCCTGACAGAGAGCGGGATAGAGACCGGGACCGGAAGTCTTCCCCATCTAAGGATAGGAAGCGGCATCGTTCAAGGGATAGGCGTCGAGGAGGTAGCCGTTCTCGCTCCCGTTCCCGTTCCAAGTCTACAGAAAGGTAAAGTAACTGTGGGAAAGGAGAGTACATTTCAGACTTCTTCATTCTTGGTTCTTCTGATACCTCCAGTATTAGGACACTAGGTCCTTCACATAGTTCTCTACACCTAGTGACCCAGCAGCTCTTAAGAGTTAAGAGGGAACTTGTAGGATGAAGGTCCAGGTGATTGAGGAAGATAGTTTCTCTGTTCACATAGGCCATGGCTTGTCATTGCCATTAATGCTTAGCAGTACAACTCTGCTCTCGAAGACTTTCTTAGAATCCCCTCATAGCTTCCCCTATTGGGGAAATTACAAATTCCCCAATTTGTAAAATGCTGCTTTGTGGAGAAAAGAGCATGAGAGGGGCACCTGGGTGGCTCAGACAGTTAAGTGTCCAACTTTGGCTTGGGTTGTGATGTCATGGTTTGTGGGTTCGAGCCCCGCATTGGGCTCTGTGCTGACAGCTTGGAACTTGCTTCAGATTCTGTGTCTCTCTCTTTCTCTCTGCCCCTCCTCGATTATGCTTGCTCTCTCTCAAAAAATAAGTAAATAAGCATTTAAAAAAAAAAGCACGAGAACCTTCTTATGGCTGCAGTGAACCTGGATACCCTGGAAATATCACATGATTTCTTAAATTTGCTACCTTCAGAGAGCGAAGGCACAAAGAACGAGAACGGGATAAGGAGCGTGATCGGAATAAGAAGGACCGAGACCGGGACAAGGATGGGCACCGACGGGACAAGGACCGTAAACGATCCAGGTACCCGAGGGAAAGGGAGTGAGCTTAGGAGAAAGCCTTACTCTCTGCCTCTGAGCTGGCTCAGGCTCATAGGAAAGTCAATTGTTCTTAGCAGCTCCTGCTGGTAGTTATAATAGAGCTGTCATTTTTAGAAAGCTTGTGCCCTTAGAAACTATAACCAGTTACTGAAGTCGCAACTGTTTGAGGGTCAATTTGTTCTTAAAAGTTAGAAATTAGTTTGAGAGGGTCACCAACCTGCAAAATAGTCCCTTAGTTCCATTGGACCATTCAGGTATCTACCCAAGGTAAACAACATATATTTGTTGAGATGGCTTAATGCTCCAGTATCTTTATCTCCTTCCCCTGGAAGCTTTGTATGCAATTTTTTATTAGGCTCTGAGTATGCAGGTTAGAATTCAGGGCAAAAAACACAATTTCCGTAACAAACACGGGGGTGGGGGTGTTTGAGACCTCTCGTAGATTGGGCTTGTAGTAGTGCTGGGGAAGGGATCGCTGGAACTGGTAGGAAGGAAGCATGGGATGGGAACATACAGAGCAGGATCTGGGAAGGGTGGATGGCGGGGGACCTTGTCGATTAAATTCATTATGTATTATATAATTAAGCAGAATTTTTTTTTTCAATGTGCACTTGCCATTTGGAAGAGATACTTTTGCCCTCAGTAGTGAAGGCAATCTTGTGAGAAGAGATTAGTCTTGGAAAAGGAGAGTTAGGTAGAATGGGGCCAACACAGGGCCATCATTAGGTGTCAGAGCAGGCAGAGGGACCAGGCCTGCAAAGGGAGCTTCAGGGTGTGATGGATGGCATAAGCCGGTCTCGTTGAGTCATGGGAAAACTTCCATCCTCTCTCTGTGGTTCAGCCTGGATGAGGGTAAGATAGTGATGTGGATCTTTTCCGTCCCTTTTCCTTGAAGTTTATCTCCTGGCCGAGGAAAAGATTTTAAATCTCGGAAAGACAGAGACTCTAAGAAGGATGAAGAGGATGAACATGGTGATAAGAAACCTAAGGTAAAGGAGAGGAAGGATTTCTCATCTTCCTTTTCAGTTCAAGTTCTACATTATTAATCTTCAAAGGGAGAGAGTCTTTATGGACTGAAGTCCTGTTTTTATATTCAGGCTCAGCCATTATCCCTGGAGGAACTTCTGGCCAAGAAGAAGGCTGAGGAAGAAGCTGAGGCTAAGGTGAGACTCAAGGGTCTGTGTTAGCTGCCCAGGCTGCTATAACAGGACATTGCAGGCTGAGCAACATAAACGACAGAAATTAATTTTCTCACAGTTCTCGAGGCTAGAAGCTGGGATCAAGGTGTTGGTAGGGTGCTTTTCACCTCTCTCCGTGGCTTGTGGCTGGATGTCTTCTCTGTCCTCACATGAGCTTCCCTCTATGCAGACATTCCCCTGGTGTCTTTCTGTGCCCAAATTTTCTCTTATAAGAGAAAAAAACCAGTCAGATTGGTTTAGGGCCCACCCGAAGAGCTTCATTTTCCCTTACTCACCTCTTTAAAGGTTCTGTCCAAATACAGTCATATTCGCAGGTACTGGGAGTTAGGGCTTCGGCATATGAATTTTGAGGGGGACACAGTTCGGGCCATAGTGGGATCCTAGACCTATCTGTGTTTTCCTTAACAGGTGTAACGCCTGAGCAAATATTGTTGGGCTCCCTGCTGTCTCCTCATCAATGATGCGATCATACCCTGCTCCTAGATCCTTTGTTTACAGTTCCAATCTATTTTGTAGCCCAAGTTCCTCTCCAAAGCGGAACGAGAGGCTGAAGCCCTAAAGCGACGACAGCAGGAGGTGGAGGAGCGACAGAGGATGCTGGAAGAAGAGCGCAAGAAAAGGAAACAGTTCCAAGACTTGGGCAGGAAAATGTTGGGTTCGTTTTCCTCCCCTGTATGGCCCCTAGAAGGGGTAGGAGAGGATGGGCTGGGATTGTAGTGTCACTCAGGAGAGCCAGAAACCTGTGTGCTCTGGAGTTTGGAAGACGGGGGGATGGGGGAGTTGATGAGAGTATCTCTGTGTTAGGTCTCCATTTCCCCTGTATTGTAAACCTCCCCCTTCTCATTTGATGTCTGTCGTCTGGATCCTGTCTTTGCCCTCTTTTGTCTTGCACCGAGCTCTTCTGCAGCTTTGCTCTCCTTGATCTGCAGAAGACCCTCAGGAACGGGAACGTCGGGAGCGCAGGGAGAGGATGGAGCGGGAGACCAATGGAAATGAGGATGAAGAAGGGCGGCAGAAGATCCGGGAGGAGAAGGATAAGAGCAAGGAGCTGCATGCCATTAAGGTGCAGGCCTTGGTTCTGTACTCATTTCCCCCACCACACAAAAGAATGAGATTTAGTTATTTGGCCATTCTGATCTCTGCATGTGAGATCTGGGTGGGCCTGGAGCTTCATGGGCTTTGCGTTCTGTCCCTGGGCAGGAGCGTTATCTGGGTGGTATCAAGAAGCGGCGCCGAACAAGGCATCTCAATGACCGCAAGTTTGTCTTTGAGTGGGATGCGTCGGAGGACACGTCCATCGACTACAACCCGCTGTGAGTGGCTTCGGGCCTACGTGCTAGGTCTTTTAAGGCAGTTCCTGGAGAGAACTGGTGCTACAGAAAGAGAAGTAAGATGCTGGGGTGGGGAAATTGGTAAGCACGTAGTCAGCCAGCTCTCCGGGTGAGGAAAGGCCTTGGTTATGAAGGCGTACATATTGGTACATATTAGTAATCCGCCCTTCCCTCTTGCTGCTATAACAACCTCTATCTCCATCTCAGATACAAAGAGCGGCACCAGGTGCAGTTGTTGGGGCGAGGCTTCATTGCAGGCATTGACCTGAAGCAGCAGAAACGAGAGCAGTCACGTTTCTACGGAGACCTGATGGAGAAGAGACGGACACTGGAAGAAAAGGAGCAGGAGGAGTGAGTGGCAGCGCTGGGGGTGGTTGGACAGAGCCCAGAGCCTACAGAAAGGAGCTGGAGGAAGGATACTCATCCCGCTTGTTCCTCACGTCCTGCTCTAGGGCCAGACTCCGCAAGCTTCGTAAGAAGGAGGCCAAGCAGCGCTGGGATGATCGGCACTGGTCACAGAAGAAGTTAGATGAGATGACGGACAGGGACTGGCGGATCTTCCGAGAGGACTACAGCATCACCACCAAAGGTGGCAAGATCCCCAATCCCATCCGGTCCTGGAAAGACTCTTCTCTGCCCCCACACATCTTGGAGGTCATCGATAAATGTGGCTACAAGGTAAGGAGGGGCAGCTTGGCCCAGAAGACCTGATGTGTTCCCTCCCATGTTCTAGGGGATACACACTTAATTTGGGAACAGAGAGCTTTGTTCCTTTGTTCCTCTGTTTGGTTCCTCTTCTGCCAGGGAGCACTAAGGTGATGCTGTCACCTTCTGGTGGAAGTATTGGCCTTTGGTGACTGTGTTTCCCTCGCTGTGAACTGGTGTCCTCCTCTTGGGCTGGCACATGTGCCCACTCTGTCAGCAGTGGCTTGGGTAGCCGAATGCCATCTGGACCCATTATTCTCTCTGGGTCATTGCAGGAACCAACACCCATCCAGCGTCAAGCAATTCCCATTGGGCTGCAGAATCGTGACATCATTGGTGTGGCTGAGACCGGCAGTGGCAAGACAGCAGCCTTCCTCATCCCATTGCTGGTCTGGATCACCACTCTCCCCAAAATTGACAGGTGGGGTCAGCAGGCCTCAGTTGGAGTGGGTTTGGCTGGGTGGGAAAGGTCACAGTGGCAAATGAGCGTTTGGTTTTCTTTTTAAGTCTACGATCAGAAGCCCCCTTTAGTCTGGGTCAGATACTAGCAATTAATTGGATCACAGTATCAAGAGGTGTATGATTTTGTTGGCAAGGACCACTCCCTGAAGAATGTGGCTGCCCTGGAGTCTCTGATTTTTAAGTGAGATCTTTGCATCCTTTTCCCACCACCCTCCCCATCTCCATAGCTGCTCTTAAGAGTGACTTTGTCTTGCTCCTGTTTGTGGTTGGATGAGAACGAAAGCTCACGGAACTGTGGGATGCCCCATTTACCACAGGATCGAAGAGTCAGACCAGGGCCCTTATGCCATCATCCTGGCCCCCACTCGTGAGTTGGCTCAGCAGATCGAGGAAGAGACCATCAAGTTTGGGAAGCCACTGGGCATCCGCACTGTGGCCGTCATTGGCGGCATCTCCAGAGAAGACCAGGGCTTCAGGCTGCGCATGGGCTGTGAGGTTCGTTCACCTAGCAGGCAGCCAGCCCAGTGTTTGAGGGCTCTCAGTTTGGGGCTGTGTTTCTAGTTTCTGCCATAGATGTATAGTAAAATGAAGAAAAGGACTAGTTTATATGTACGCGCTGTTATTTCTTGAGAACTTATGAACCAGGTATTGTACTGTGCACATCATTAATTTTACCAGCAACCATATGAGAGAGGTGGTGGACCTCCATTGTACAGGTGAAGCTGAGGCTCAGGTCAGTAACTTGCCCAGAGTCACAGCTGGCAGTGAGCAGAGCTGAGATTCATATCCACAGCCTTTGTTCTCACTCACTCTGCCGGACCACGTCATTGACTTCGTGTGTTACCTCCTCAGGGTAGAGGAAGAGAGAGAGCTGTCTATGAGAAATTTGATGCAGGAATTGAGTCGTTTGCAAGTTCTTGGCATAATCCCTTTATATAATCATCTCCATAGTTTCTCTTAGTCTCTCTTCCATCTAAGAAAGTTCCTTCTGATTTTGCCTCTTCTGTTTGACTCCTGGACCTTATTTGGAGACCCTGTTCATTCCCTAAAAAATCCAAGGTGGCAACAAGTGATTCTGTGCCAGTTCTTAGGAACTTTTACCGCCAGTCATAACTGGAGGTTGGGGTCCAAGTTCCTTAGCATTGGAGGTCTGTTGCCTGAGTGGGTGGATAGTTCACAGGAGGGAAGAGAAGGGGGTACATGCTGCGGCTGCATATGTTTCCACCGTGCCCTCCAGATTGTGATCGCTACCCCAGGACGTCTGATTGATGTGCTGGAGAACCGTTACCTTGTGCTGAGCCGCTGTACCTACGTGGTTCTGGATGAGGCAGATAGGATGATTGACATGGGCTTTGAGCCAGATGTCCAGAAGATCCTGGAGCACATGCCTGTCAGCAACCAGAAGCCAGACACAGATGAAGCTGAGGACCCTGAGAAGATGTTGGCCAACTTTGAGTCAGGAAAACATAAATACCGCCAAGTAAGACTGCTTCCCTAGGCTGGGAAAAGGGGGCAAGTTGCCAAAGCTGCGCTGAGGCCCTTCTTGCCCTGGGTGGGCCCACAGCGCATTTATCAGCATGTCCTCTGACAGTCCTGGCAGTGGAGCCATTGGCTTTGCCCTCGAAAATGGTTCCAAGGCATCATGCTACTCCCCACCATGGGTGCCAGCAAATGCTCTCAGCCCTTCCTCATCATAAGATGCAAAGTACCTTGGTGAACAGGTACTGAGGAAAGAAGTGGCAAAGGACACGATTTCCTAAGGCAGTGGTTGTTAGAGCTTACTCCATGGCTCATTTTAGGTTCTTTAGCCCAGGCTATACTTTGGTAGTGATGGAGGATATGGTGGTGTCTGCCTGGGCCCAGGGCTGAGCTTCCTGTTTTCATAGACAGTCATGTTCACGGCCACCATGCCCCCGGCAGTGGAGCGTCTGGCCCGGAGCTATCTTCGGCGACCCGCTGTGGTGTACATTGGCTCTGCAGGCAAGCCCCACGAACGTGTGGAACAGAAGGTCTTCCTCATGTCAGAGTCAGAAAAGAGGTATGGGAGCAGCTGAGCCAGGAAAAACGTGATGGAGAAGGGGCTTTTTTCTGTGTGAGGGATGACGGAGGGTAAATGTTCTGCCGTATTAAAGAGCTGCTGTTTTCTTGTTCGGGGTGCCATGGGATTGAAGGTCCTGGAATTGGTGTTGGTAGATCAGAGTGTGCATCTCACTCAAACGTATGCCTCTCATTTTTCTCCTCTACGTCTTCTCCCCAGGAAAAAGCTGCTGGCAATCTTGGAACAAGGCTTTGATCCACCCATTATCATTTTTGTCAACCAGAAGAAGGGCTGTGATGTTTTGGCCAAATCTCTGGAGAAGATGGGGGTATGTCTGGCAGGGGAGAGCCAAGTCCGCTCTCTTTGGTGGAGCTTTCTGAAAATAGAGGGCCCCTCTGAGGCTCCTCCTTTCAGTTCTGTCCCATTCTCTAACCTCTCTAGTATTCCAAGTCAGGGCCAGAGGGAAAAGGGTGGTGTGATGGGGATGAGGGGTTGGGGTCTGTTGCAGTGATCCCCTGTCTAGTCCAGCAATGGCAGCCAGAGCTGTCTTGGGTCTTCCTCCAAGGGGGGTGGGCCAGGGACAGGTTTTGAGACACACATCCTGGCCAGATGTGAGGCTATGGAATAGTGGATCAAAGTTCTTTGTGTTTGTATATGTTTGGGAAAGTGGGTGGTGTGATCAGGAGGGACATGTGGGTGATCCGTGTCCTTTACTCCTGCTACTGGTGTTTCAAGGGTCCTTAAGCGTCTTGGTCCCTGCTTGCCACCCTCACCTCAGCCTCATTCTCTCTTTGATGACTTCCCGTCTGTGTGGCTCCACGCCCTGTCCCCCCAAGTTGCTTTACCTTTATTACTATCACTTTATTTTTATTCCCACCCCCATGCCCCGCTCCCAGGGCTTTACCTTTGACCTCACTCTGCCCCTACACAGCACACCCTGTTCTCTCCTGTCCCTTTCTCCAGCTCACCTGTTCTCTGCTTGCTTTTATTAGCATTCTCCTTCCTCCTTCCCCTTCTGCCCTGCTGCTCCTCAGCCTTCCCTCAGTGTCTCCACGCCCTTCTGTGTCTCTCCGTGACCCCGCTGCTCTCTTCTCACCTCGTCGTTCTTCCAACAGTACAATGCTTGCACGCTGCATGGTGGAAAAGGCCAGGAGCAGCGAGAGTTTGCACTGTCCAACCTCAAGGCTGGGGCCAAGGATATTTTGGTGGCTACAGATGTGGCGGGTCGTGGTATCGACATCCAAGATGTGTCTATGGTTGTCAACTATGATATGGCCAAAAACATTGAAGGTAAGTGCAGGGGGAAGCAGCTTCCATCCAGGTAAAGGGAGCCTCCTTGTCTCATTCCTCTCGAAGCCCGAGGCTCTTGCCGTTCCTCACAGCTCCGAGTCTGGGATTGCTTATCCCGGTGCTCTTTATCTCCCATGGATTTGTTGTTCCAGCATCTGGGACAGCTCTGTCTCCAGGGTGTGGGGGGACCGCTGCCAGTCTGGATGTGGTAGGATGACCACCGTTAGTGGTAGGGAGGGCACTGTGGGCGCTGCAGCGTCAGGCCGCACTGCACTCGGAGGTATGGTAGGGTGGGGGATGCCTTTAGAAGTGAGGCCCAGTATCCTCAGTGACACTCCTCCCCCTCCCCAGATTACATCCATCGCATTGGTCGCACGGGACGAGCTGGCAAGAGTGGTGTGGCCATCACCTTCCTCACCAAAGAGGACTCTGCTGTGTTCTATGAGCTGAAGCAAGCCATCCTGGAGAGCCCAGTGTCCTCCTGCCCCCCAGAGCTGGCCAACCACCCAGATGCCCAGCACAAGCCAGGTACCATCCTCACCAAGAAGCGCCGGGAAGAGACTATCTTTGCCTGACACAACACTCTTCCCATCAGTATAAGGGCATGTTCTGAAGCCTTTTCTTCAGGACCCTCACATCTCTCTTTCCAGGTCCTCACTCTTATGGGGCCTTAGGAAACAGTCAGACTCCTTGGCCCAAACCCTCAGGTCTGAAGGCCTGAGTGTGGGGCTGCAGGAGAGGAAACTGCTATAGGCGGCAGGGAGAACAAAGTACACAGATTCTGGCCCGGATCTGCCCCTCTGGAGGGCTTTGGGTTTGCACTGGGCCATCAGCTCTTGCCAGTCATGGGGGCAGCCAGTTGGCATTGCCTCACAGACTGAACAAAAACCTGGCTGCCAGCACGGTACCTCTTCGGCTCGGACTTGACTGCGGAAGCTGCAGCAGTGTCATTGCCCTACATGACCCCAGGGGATCTGGCACTGTGAGGATTATGGACCTTGGACTCTGTCATTTTGACAGCTGTTTGCCCTTTTCGATTATAAAACAAGTTGAGAGCCTTGTTTAGAGCTGTGCAGGGCCCCTGTGCCAAGGGGTGCTGTGCACTCTAGGCATCCCTCACCCAGGGAATATTTTTAGTAGCTGTGGGGACAGGGTGAGCTGGCTGTGTCCATCTTGAAGTCACTGAGTGAAATTTCTGTTTTTTATTCTCTGAGAAGATGAGTTTGTATGTTCTGAGAATAAATACATGAAGACGAAGGCTGTGTCTAATTCTAGCTACATGCATCTCCCGGGTTTTCCCTGCTGCTGCGGGAGACAGGACAGCGTTGGCACAATGGGTTGGCTTGGGAGATGAGAGAAAAATCACATCCAGAGAAGAGCCCGGGGCCTCAGCTGATAGCCTGGATCTACAGGAGGCCACTGGAGGGGGATGGAAAAGCATAGGGTCAGAGTGCATCTTCCCTGCCTGCTCTAGCCGCACGTCTCTTGTAGTCCTGCCGGCCCGGGTGCCCTCTGGGGAGCTTTGCCCAAAGGTGAGAACGGGGAGCGGTTGTGGAACACCTGGCAGGTGAGGCCCAGTTGTAGCCTGTTGTAGTGTGCCAGCGGATGGGTGGCACTCAGTCTTCAGTCCCTTTTCTTGTGGCTCCCTAATGGCTGAGCCCACTACTCCCACGTGGGGCGGAGACGGGAACTAGGGGCATTAAAGAGTGATGAGCTGGGGCACACTGAGCTAGGCTGTGGGGACAGGGCTGCAGAGCTGGCCAAGTGCATGGAGTTCAAATTACAATGACTCTTGGGTCTTTTTGACCCAAGGCAGAGACAGTGTAAGGCTGTGACTAAGCCTTTTCTTCCTCACCTCCCAGAACAGGTCCCTTCTGTGCTGCTGAATGTTTTCCTCCTGGTCCCTGGGCACGAGGGGGCTGCCTGGGAGTATAGTCCCTCCCTTGGCTCTGTCCTCATTCCTTTCCACTCAATGGGTCCTTTGTGAGGGGAAAGGAGGCCAGGATACTTCGTTATCTCCTCTAGACTTGGACTGCGCAGTGAGGACCCTGGCCACCTGAGCCGGCAGACACAGAACAGGAGCCTGAAGGACTGTGCATGGTGTTTATTAGAGATGACAGTGAGATGGGGATCTTGTGGAACATGCTCTGTAGGTCACACGCTAGAGCCATAAGGCAAGGGTAGTCGGGTAGACAGGGCCGCTGGGGGCTGTCCGCTGTGTCCTATCTCTCCCCACCTAACCCTAACTTAACAAGCAGCAGCTATGAATCAGCGAATAAAGTTGGGGCCCTGTTCCCCAGGAGGCATGAGGGCCAAGAACAGAAGTGACAGGATGCAAGGGCAAAAAATGAGGGGGGCAAGGAGGCCCCTGTAGCTGTTCCATATGTCCTCTGCTATACACTCTCTCCCTTCCCAACCCCCCAGTCCAGTTTGGCTCCTGTCTGCCATTCGGTTGACCATGTTCCGGTCTCTGGTCCTGTCACACGTTGAGAAGCTTTCCCGACAGGCTAGGAGAACCCTTCCCTTCAGGAGCTTCGGCTATGAGGCCTCTGGCCCCGGCCTAGCCTGCCTGCTGCTCCAGCCTTGTGTGTGGATGCCCCACGCCAGCTGATGGACGGGAGTGCCACCCTGTTGGGCTTTGATTGTCTCACTTCTAACATGTGGCAGTGAGGTGAGTGGAGGACCTCGGACCCCGAAGCACAACCCCTGAGTGCCTTGACTGTTAGGACTTGTGCCTGCTCAGGGGCCTCGTTTCTTCCTCACGCCATGCTGCCCACACCCACCCTCTTGTCACTCTGAGGGGGGCATCCCTTCCCTGAGTCTGGTGGGAAGGCCCCTGCTGAGGGGATCCTGGCCTGAGGGCACTGCCGGTGGGGCAGCTTCTTGTGCAGGAGAGGAAGGTGCCAGGGGTGCAGCACACACAGCTAGTACCTGGAATGGGAGCCTATGGGGGTCACTGTGCCCGGGAGGTAAGGGGGCTCCCTGCTTCTCCCAGAACCTCGGGACCACAGGCAGCCCTGGAGCTGGGGCTGGGCAGGGGGTTGTGGGGGCTGAGCCTAGTGCCAGCCGAACGCCAGTCTAACTCCAACCTGCCTGGAGCGGGTGCCCCAGCCAGCTGTGCCTGTGCCTGCGGGGGCAGGGCGGCGGGAGGCTGTCAGTAGCTGTCCTTGGGCCAGGGCCGGTTGCGCTGCCAGTTCCGGTCATTGTGGTTGTGCTCCGAGTCCTGGGCTAGGAGCCGGTCTTGGGGGTCGTGCCCGTTAGCACTAGGCAGCCCCGAGGTGTGTTGGCGGTGAGGCTGGTACAGGTCCTGGTAGGCGTCTGCATAGTCCTCCTCCAGGTGGCGGGAGCTACGCTGCGAAGACCCCGTCCAGGCTTGGCGGGAGCTCTCGCTGGCCTCGTCTGAGGGCATCAAGCTGTCCCGCTCCAGCGGCGAGTGCTCCTCGCCGCGCTCCCCCAGCAGCTGCTGGTTCTAAGGGCAACACGACTGCTCTGAGGCAGGGCAGACCTTGCCTTGGCTTCCCTCCCACCTCTACTGGGTGGGGGCAGTTCTTCCCCCTCAGCTCTCAGTTCCTGGATACAGGAAATGGTGCAAGGAGGGAGGGAGAGGCACCTTCCACTCGAGACATGGAATACTGCAGCTTTGGACTTCTGCAGAATCCAGGCTCTGCTTTCAACACACACTAAGATACACAGAGGGTTTCTTTTGAACCCAGAAAAGTAACCTCTGATTACCCATCTCACTGATTTATTCCCTCTCACATCAGGAAGTTCCTTCACCCATCTGCCCTGGCTCTGTAGAGCACAGCTGAGTTCTCCGTTCCTCTGGCCTTCACGCTGGAGGCCAAGGACAATCGCCTGGGCCAGGAGTGGGTAGTACTTTGGCTGGTTCAGCCTGAGCATCTGTGCCCATTGCAAACGGGTACCTGAAGTCCGGGGATGGCACTGGGAGGGCCCAAAAGTCCAGGGCCGGGGGCTGGGTGGTGGGTGGCTCTCCAGTAAACCTCTAGGTACTCAGCCAGGTGCTCACACGCATCCTCCAGCTGGTTCTCATCCAGAATCACATCAAACGACTCCTGGGGAAGAAAGGGAAAGGGGGAACATTGGCTGCCTCTTGGTAGAAGCCCCCACCCATCTCCGTCACTCCCCCTGCTCTGGAAAAGCTAGAGTGGGCACAGGAGTAGCTGACCCAGGCACTCACCGGTGGGCACTGAACCAGCTTGTCATATGCCATCATCTGTACAGTCAGGTGCTTCATCTGTGACTTCCCCCGGGAGCGGATGAGACGCTGGAGGACCTGAGGAGGAAGGGCAGAGCTGGGCCTAGAGAGAAGTGGGCATGTCCCACACTTGTGCTACAGCATCAGAAGCAGGTGAGGAGGATTCAGAAGCAGGCGGCAGGAAAAAAACGAACTCAGGAGCCCTTGGGCAGGGGCCAGGCAGAGTTGTAGCACGTTCTGGGAGGGCAGCCCCTGGGCCTCTCCTATTGCTGTTGATGTACCTTTGGTGAGGATACTTTGACAAAAACGATGATGGGGGCCAAGGAGGTCTTGGCCAGCTGTGCCGGGTGGTTGATGGTGTCGGCATCCAGCACTACCAGCTGCAGGGATTTCGCCAGCTCGAATATGCGCTCGATCTCACTCTGTACTTCCGCTGTGGAAGGGGGCAAGTGAGCCATGACGCCCATCGCGGGGCTCCATCTACTTCTTAGTCCTGTGGGGCCGTGGGCACTCCGAGGTGGTGGATGGGAAGGAATTGGAGGGAGAGGATGTTCATCAAGGTGCAGGCAAGCAGTGAAACAGGGAACCGGGGAGACTGGGGAGGTTCTTGCCAGTCCTGGCGCAGGTAGAGAAGCTGGGCAAGACTGCAAGGTGCCAGGGAAGGGGGAGGTAGGAGGAAGGGTCTCACTAAGGCTTGAGTGGGTGCGGAAGCAGGAGACCGGGACTTCTCACCAATGCTGGAGCGGGCGGAGGAACGCTCAATGATGGTCCTCTTGCCAGGATTGTTGAGCACAGATCGCTTTGCCAGTGAGAGGTCAGCTGTGACTCGGGTGATGGAGATCCTGGGGCAGAGGTGGAGAATCACACCCCACCTCTAAATTTCAAGCCTTAGGCTTCTCCTTACCCAGGTCCCACTAACTTTCTTTAGAAAAGAACTTGCCACAGGGATCTGGAAGGAGATAATGATCTTCTCCCTGGATCTCATGCCCCCTGAGGCCAGAGCAACTTACCTGCCATCAAACCTATGTTTGAGGAAGTCGAACAGAGCTTTCTGCATCATGTCTGTGACCTGGGTGGCAGGGGTGAGGGGAAAGGCATGGGATTGATTGGGGCCTTCTTGGAGAGAGGCAGCATCCCAAAGCATGGCCCTGGAGCGCGCCCCCTCCACACACAGACCTGGTGAGGGTAGAACACCCCTCCCACCGTCTCTGTGATCTTCCCAAGGCAGGCTGGATAGAGGCAACTCTTTGGGGTCAGGGACCTTCTCTCACCTCATAACCTTTCAGAGAGGGTCCCACCAACACCACAGGCCGCATGGAGGGCACCACATCATATGGGGGAACATGTTCTGCCTGCAGAATTGAGCCGAGGTCACACAAAGCCATGGCCCTGTCACCTGCCCTATGCCTGACCAGTGCAGGGCGGATCCAGAAGTTCTGGGCTCCCTCCCCTCTCTGTTCTCTTGCCCTTCCAATAATAACTGCCCAGAAATCTGTCCCCACAGCCATAAGGCATGAGCCCCCCCGCCCCAGCCCAGGTCCCTTCCTTGACTCACCTGCTTTTGCTTCTGCTTGGCTTTTTGGAAAAGGAAATAAAAGATTAAAGTTGGTGAAGGGGGAAAAGCCCTGGGGGCATGGTATTTATTCCCTTCCCCAGGGTAGACACTGGGTTTCTCCGAGCTCTTTTGGTCCCTCCACCAACCCCCTCCCACACAGCTCACCTGGGAACAAGCTCCCTTTCCCCCTGTGTCTTAGTTACCCACCTACCCAAGATGGGTGGGTTGGGGGGAGGCTACCTAGAGATGGCGGAGGGGAGCGTCGATTGCCAATGTCACTCAGGCTGGAGGGGTTCCCAGATCTCCTGAGAGCAGAAAGGGAGGTCAATTAGCTTCTGTGTGTATGCACGTTCTACACATTATTTAATCACTGTATACATTTTCCTTACATCTTGGCTAGTGAGGGAGGTGCGTGTGGGTGACGTGTATTTACGTGTGTCGTCTTCCATATTTGTGCAGTGTTAATGTGTACTGCAGGTAAAGTGCAGTGTTTGGGCGGTATGTTAATTGAGTCACAAACCCTGCTCTCACCTGGCCTTCTGCTCCTGCTTGAGCCGGATGCTCTCCAGGCGCTGGGGGCTGGGGATGAAGGCAATGTCCCCACCTTCTTTCACTAGCCTCCCGATCCACCAGTCATTGCTGTACTTCTGGGGGAAGGGGTGGTGAGAGGAGGCACCCAGGCCTCAGTCCTGGCTCTTCAATGTGAAGGAGCCAGGGAGGCATTCAGAGAGCGGTCTGAGGAAGGCAGCACAAAAGGAGGGCAGGAGAAGGCGCCAGAGGGAAGGGCAGCCAGGTTTGAGCCACCCAAGATTTCAGTGCAAGGCATCACTGATGTCACAGGTAGCCTAAGAGGCAAGTCATCTAACTGCTCACTTTACACACATGGAGACTGAGGCCCAAGCCAGGTCTCAAAAGGATGGAGGCCCTGGGGATTGGGTTTTAGATATGAGGGGCGAATGGGTGTGTCTTCTGGATAAGAGCTGAGGAGTCTAGGGGATCTGTTTATAGACTACGACTGCAGTAAGAGGCATGCGAGCTAGGGCAAGAGCAGGGAGATTAGGTGGCTCCTCTTTGGGGGTTGGGGTTGGTCACCTCTTTAATGTGCAGAAAATCTTTGGCCTCAAAGTTGACTCCAGAGCCTTGTACTGGGCACTCCTCGTCCAGTACGCCACAGTAGCTGACATTGGTCCTCACAGCAAATGCCACAGGTTTGTGCTACGGAATTCGGTCATCAGTGCAAATGAGGGGAGCCTCAGAGCACCCGTTCTAGTTTCAATGCCCCATCAATAGAGGGCGGAAGCCCCAACAGGATGCCCCTGACACACACACTCTTTCACACTCACTAGCATCCTGCCCACTGACCCCTAGGGACTTAGGACCCAGCACAAGTTTCCACCCAGCCCAGCCTGGCTCGCCAGCCCAAGTTGATACCTTGGCCCTTTCAAGCTGCTGCTGAGCCTGGCTCTCCACTTCCCGCCGGGCACTCTCCCGATCCTCCTCCAGGGAGACGTCTGAGTCCAGAGATGGGCGGCTGGTATAGGAGTCGGCTGAACCCTGGCATGGGGGAAAGGCTGTGACCGCTGGGCACTATAGGCATCCTCTAAACCCTAGAGCAGTGCCTCCCTAACCCCAGCCTGTCCATGTCCATGTGGGTGGCTGGACCCCAGTAGTCCCTCTCATCTCCCTGAGAAGGGCCCCAGGGCCTCTGAGGCTGCAGATCTATGCGCTAAGATCTGGGTCCCTTCCGCCCCCCCCCCCCAGCCTATGAATACTGCAGCTTTGCATAGAGCCTTCACTTTCCTCCTTCCTCCCTTTCTTCTCCTCTACCCTGGCCTCTGGGGCAGAGTGAAGGGAGATGTACTAAAGATGATATATTGGAGATGATTCTGAATCTAGGAGACCCAGCCTTCTTGTTCACATCAGCCTGCAAAGCAACCTGGACCTTATCCCTTTAAAATGCATGGCAGGAGTACAGTCAGCTGGGAACAGTCAAGAGACGCTGGTTGGCATGGCACTCTACTTAGAGTGTCAGGGTAGAGCTATCTACGCCCTTAGATCTCCTCTCCCCCAGTGCCTACCCTTCCAGGGTGAAGAGGAGGATGCAGTGCTGCCAACTCCTGGAAGTCACTTCCTCTCCATTGTCCCCACCCCCACTTTCTTTCCTCTCACACCTGCTGGGGCAACTGGCCAGGTGTGGGCAGCAAACAAGACACAGACCGAGAAGGCAACACAAAGCTGTCTCCCTGGGCCCCAGTGAGGCTCAGCCACACCTACCATCTGGCCTACATCTCCCCAGCCCTTCCCCAAAGGGATATCAGCCCTGGAGGAAGGCCCTGTCAGTGCCAGGCAACCCAGTAGAGGACCCTGGGGATGTAGGGACAGGGTCTCTGATAACCTGAGCCAGGAGAGTCTCCGAGTCCCGTGAATGGGAATGGTCTTTGGGCAGGGGGTACATTTGGAGGTTTGTAGAGCTCACCAAGAGGGAGATACACAAATGAGTAAGGGAAGCTGGACCTTAGGACAGGAGGATAGAAGTGAGGATGTCTGGGTTTCTCCTTCAGACTAGGGGAAAGGGAATCTTTTGTTTTCTGCCTCAGTTTCCACTCTTTATGATCAGAGACTTGAAGTGGTACTTCCATCAATTCTGAAGTGCAGGTGGCAGAGATAAAGTAGGAGTCTGGCTAAGGGGTCCACGTGGAAGTGTGTATGTGTGTGTGTGTAGGTTTTAGAATGTTCTCGGACTGAGGAACACTCCTTCAAGCTCACTGTGCATGAGCACTTAGAGAAGGCAGCGGAAGCCAGACTCTCAGTGGGGAAGACAAACTCACATATCACCCTCCACTCTGCCCCAGCCCCATCATCGACAAGAGGGCTGGTCAGCTTGATATCAGCCCAGAGCCATGAACCTAAGCAAACACAGTGTCTGTGGTAGATTGAAGGCATGAAGATAGCACAAAGGGGAAAAAAGTCTTTCATTTTACAGAGGAGTAGAGTCTGCCTGCTGTTCCCCATCTCTCTTGAGAACAAAATAAGGCTGGCTTGGCAGCAGGAGAAAGAGCGGCTGAGCTCGGGAAGAACCTTTGTGCTGTCAATAGAGTGGAGGGGGGACCTCCTTTCAGGGGTTTTAGACACAGGGGATAACTGTCTAATGTGAACAGGGACCAATGGGAAAGGAGGCACGAGGCAAGGCAGGATGACCACTCACTTTGATGAGTAGATATCAGATGCCTTCTAGATGTCCAGGCCTGTGCAGGAAGAGGATTCTGACCTTGGCTCCACAGGCTCTCAGCCTAATTTAGTAATCTTAATGCTCCTGCCTGCGCCATCTGGGTTACCTGGCCTCTCACCTCAGGATGGGAATTACAGGATCTCCCCCTACATGTTTAAGGAGTCATGCTCACAATGGAATCCCCTCTCCATTAGTCCCAAGTCCTCAGAGGAGGACCCAAGGATGGGTGTGCCCTTCATGCTCTGGTATCACTTGGGAGGCCAGGGCTGTCCTGCCAAGGGTGCTCCGGGGTCTTGCCTCCCCCACCCCCCGTTATGCCAAAACAGCCAGAGGCTCAGTACTTTGGAGCTGCCAGGAGTTGGCACAGTGCCCTGGTGGTGCCCCCCTTGCCTGGTGAGTGTGTGGGCAGGCTGCAGCTCCACTCTTGCCTGGCACGGGGGAAGAAGAGGAGGGAGATGAGCCGGTGGATTTATTTAGAGCCTGATCTCCCTCCTACTGCTTCAGAGGGGGCCTCAGGGAGAGCAAGGAGCCAGGCAAGAAAAAGGGAAGGGGGGGAGGGTGATCCAGGAACCAGAGAGGGGTGGGGAGCCAGCAAGGGGGTAGCAGGCTGCCCCCAACACCATCCACATGTCAGTCTTCACCTTGCAACAGCCCTTGCCTTCTTGCCAGGGATGGGAAGAACCTTCTAGGGCCCTCCAGTCCCTCAGAGAGGTTCATTCTCAAGCTCACCTTGGCACCCTGGGCCATGCCAGCTGTCCCTTCAACTGTCAGAAAGAGGTGTCCACCAGAGCCTTGAAAATCATCTGCTCTAGCTACAATGTAATTAGCCCCAGAGGCCCAATGGGGAATTGGGCCCAGCAGGAGCCCAGTCCCAGAAAAGGACTGAGAGCTGCCTACTCTGAGCCCTCGAACTCATGTATCCTGGGCTTGGCGACAAGGGATGGAAGAAAACTCAAATACTCCTCCTTTGACCAGAGTGCTCTGCCCTCCACACCTAGAGGGGACCCCTTCCAAGACATCTAGTGGTCCTCTCCTAAGGAGACCTTCATGCAGGATGTTTGAGAGAAGGGACGGAGAAGCTGTTGCCCATTTTTGCCCCATCTTTCCAGGCACTCTCCCTGCTCTCTGAGCTCCGGGAATCACTGCCTAATGAGCTGATTTGTCTCAGTGGGTCAGGAGATAAAAGCAAAGAGGAGAATTAAATATTTATCAGTTGCCTGGTTCTCTGAGCAAAGAGCTTCCTCTTCCATCCCCAGGCCCTCAGCCCCTCTGGCCTCACCTCTAGGCCCTCCATGCTGAGCAGGAGCCCAGGAAGCCCACTGCTCTGAGGACGCCCCAGCAGGAGGCGTGGAATGGATGGGGCTCAGTCAGCTGGCCCACCCATGTGCCAGGTGCCTAGTTTCCAGCCTGGGAGAGAAGCTGGGCTGCAGGCAGAGTGAGGAAATAAGGCAATGCTCAGGGATGGGCAGCGGAAGGGAATAATGGAGGTCCCTCAAGTTTATGATGCTTTTGAGGCTGGTATCTGATTCTCTGATGTTATCCCAGGCTCTCTAAATTTGTCCTTTACTTGAAGCACAGGTCTGAATTGTCCTCCTCCCCAAAAGCCTCAGCGTCTCCGGTAGCTGTTGTGTTCAGACCCCGTCAATCCTCCTTTGGGAACTCCAGACACTGCGTGTGCCCTCTCTACAGCCTCCATGCCCTCAGTCTCCAGCCTTTCCTCCCTCTACCCTTTAGTCCTGGGCTTCGGGGCCACCTGCTCGAGCCTTTCCCCCACACTACCCCGCCTTGCGCACACCCGATACCCCTTGGTCTAGGACGGAGTCCTGGGGAGCCTTGGGCATGAAAATTCATCTCCCCACTTTCCAGGAGCGCCCCCCTACTGGCCCTGCCCCTCCACTGAGGCGTTTTTCAAAGTCCTGAACGGGGGAAGGGTCCAAGAGAGAAGAGGAGTCACCCCAACTTCCCCACCCCCACCCTCACCGTGGGCACTCACCGCCTCCGAGTCCTCAAACCCGGGCACGTAGGAGTCGTCATACATGGGGGAGTCCGGGTTGGGGGGAGCGCGCGGCGCCGGGGGCGGGAGCAGCCCGGAGGCAGGGGCGAGGACAGAGGGCCGCGCCCGAGAGATGCCACCGAGCCCCGCAGCCCTGCGGGCGGGCGGCGGCGGAGAGCGAGAGCGCGCGAAGGAGAGAGCGAGCCGCGAAGACCAGCTGCTCGGAGCTCAAATCACCGCCCCCCCCACCCCCCCAAACCCTGCCGGTCCCACCCCGAGCGCGGCTGAGGAATCTGGCGCCGGCTCCTACAACAATAGTGCCCGCCCACCTGACCCCCTCCCCGGGAGCAGGCGGGGGCGGCGGCGGGGGGCGCCGGCCACCCGGGGAGCCCTAGACCGGGCCGGGAGAGGGTGGCCGGCCGCAGCCGGGGAGAAGGTGGGTCCCCAAGCACCTATGGGGCACAGGGGCCGCGGGGAGGAAGGGGAGGAGAGACTGCGGGCGGGGCGGATCCAGGCTGGGAGGAGGCGGGGCGAGGAGAGATGCGGAGACAGAGACGCTCAGCAACCCAGGAAATACTCCGCCGGGAAACAAAGGGCTGGAGCGGGGGAGGGGAGGGGGCGCGGAGCTGGGACCCAAGCCGTGAAAGCGGAGGGCACAGGTTGTTGAGAGCTGGAGACAGAAAGGAGGGATCGAGGCAGAGGGAGGAAAGGGGGAGAGGAAATTGGAGAGACTGGGGGAGATGGGAGAGGCGGGGCGGGGGCGGGGGACGGGTGGCGGGCGGGGGAGGGGGTCCCAGGTGAGAGGGCCGCGTGTCTCTAGGCCCTGGCGGGCCGGGGACTCCGAAAGCAAACCCCCGCAGTGGTACTGGGGAGGAATGGGTTTGGCGAGCCCAAGCCAATGCCATGAAAGTAGCTCCTACCCCAGCAGGTGCTCAGGCCCCCTCAGTACTGGGACCCTGGAGCAAAGGGCCACGTCGCCCGACCTGTGCAAATGGGGAGGGTTTGGGTCCGGCCGCCCCACACCTGTTGCGCGATTAGATTCCATCCTAGCCTGGCCAGGATGGGGGGTTCCCTTACTCACTTCCTTGCCAAGAACTGTGCCATGCATTGCCAAGGCATCCGTGGTAACTGGGGGAGGGGCTGTTTTAGGTGAGCCTAAAGGGAGGGGAAGAGAAACCGGAAGGTGGAGGTACTGGGATTGCCGGGGTTGGAACAGCAGATGGGATACTGGCCACACTAGGGTTGGGAGGATTAAGGGCAAGACTACCGAGTCGCTAGTGTAAGGCCAGATTCCCTCCTTAGAGGAAAGGATGGGGGGTGGGGTGGCCCGGATCCTGGTTGGAGCCACAGTACCACTCTGTACCAGTTTCCTTCCAAGGAGCACTGAGGTGTGAGGTTAGAGACAGAGCAGCAGCCATTATCTTGAATAAATTTCCCCAAAGATCCACCCATTTGAGTTCCCTCCTTTCTTCCATCTCCTGAGCAACATTATTCCTTTGAGTTTTGATTGCCTATCAGCCCCATCACCACCACGAGGGGGATGTGAGATAGAAAGAGGGTTCACTTGGAGCCTTTCTGGGCTCATTCCCTCTCCAGTCCCTGTTTGTCACACCCAGGAGGATGAATGAGGAATCTGCTCATTGCTTTACCTTCCTGAGCTACAGGGGAGGGAGAAAAACAAAACTGACCCAATTTGATGAAATCTATGGGAGAAGCACTGCTCATGGGAGAGAGGAAGTCCACCCAACCCAACTGCTTTCCCATTTATGTCAGTTGTTCATGTTCCATTGACGAGAAAGAAGCAGAGAAGGGACCTCATCTTAAGACTATCTTTAGTCTGCCTTTAGTCTGTCTAGCCCTGTGAGTGGTGCAGCTCAGCCCTGCTGGTGTATTTGGCAGACAACTTTGTTGGAGCCCTACGGCAGACCAGGCACTGCTAGGGGAGGCCGTCGGCTTTCACAGTTCGCTCTTCTGAGTCCAGCACCATTTGGGGATTGGTTATATGTTGGATTCTTTGGTAGTGCAAGTTCCCAGATGCTGTCTTTTCACTTCTGTGTCCTCTTTCTAGTGCTCAGAACTCCTGGTCTCCTTCTCTTTTATTCTCTGCCTCTTCAGTTCCTTCTGTTTTGTCCAGAAGGGCAGAAAGGAGCCATGAGGTGTGAAAGAATAAGACTCCCAAGGCACTCTCTCCTGGGAGATAATTCCAATGAAGACAGCTGCTGAGGCATCTGCTTCTTTTCCCATCCCTGAATCTACTCTCCTGGTCTCTCCTTTTGGGACTCTCTTGGCCACCAGTGGGTCCTCGGGATTGTAGTTACACAGCAGACCTGCCAGCAGCTTCACTCCTTCCTCACACACCTTGTTGTCTTCATCCCCATCTGGGACGATGGTGTCCAAGTCTGAAGCATGAGTTGCCATGCCAACCACCCCCAGGAGACGGGTTCAAGTTTTCATACCTGGGCCCATCCATCCCTTGGGTCTTACAGGAGCTTCAGAGCTGCACTCTTTTCCTTATCTCTGAGTTGCTACTCAATGCCCCCTTGCATTTCTCATCTCACCCACACCTGCCTGCTCCAGTTCTCATGCCAACTTCCTGTCCTGAAACAAGACATGTGCCTGTCAGTATCTACGTGGCCCCTAACCCCTTTTCTTTTCTATGGCCAAGCATAAGAGAGAGAGCTGAGGGCAAAAACCAAACCAAACCAAACCAACCAACCAACCAACCAACCAGCCAAACAAACAAACAAACAAACAAACAACGGATTCAAGGATTCGAGAGGAGGATTCCTGCTCTCTTCCCTTGTGGGAGAGAGCTGTTAGGCTGGTAGCTGCCTGGTATCCAAGGTGTGGAAGCAGGACATCGGGGAGAAGTCTGAATAACCAGGTTTGGGAGTGAGAGTTCTTGGGAGCCTCCGGAATACATTCTAGCTTCTCCTGTAAGTGGACCAGGAAGCTGGCAGATCCTAATCCCTCAGCATTGAATGAGGAAACTGAGGCAGGAGCCAGTACGCCTGGGAAGTCCTTCTCCAGCAGTCTTTAAGATCTGGACCAAGCCCAAACCCCCAGTTTTCTAGCTGCTAGCTGGAGCCTAGAGAGGGGCACCAGGGGAGCTTGGTGGATCCCTCTTATCTCCGTCTTTTCATCTAGCTCCTTTTTTGGCTCCCCAGGCAGTCCTCCCCTCCCGTCCCAATCCCAGGGCTTAGAAGCTGCCAGCTCTGGTTGCTCCCTCCTTTCTTGCCCGCCTCTTCCACCCTCAGCTTCACCTCCTCGATCTTCCTCCCTCCCCATCGCTGCAGTCTCCCCCAAATGCGGGCCCTCTTCCTAGCTTGGAGTGGGGCTCGCCTCCCACCCACTGGGGAGGGGCCCCGCGTTTACCTCATTCAGCAGGAAGGTTGCACTGGAGTCAGAAAAAGACATAGACCGGGCTAGCGGTCTTTCCCCCTCCCCCGGGCCAGGGGCTCCGAGGCGGGAGCAGGACCCGGCCGCTGTTCTGCGCACTGGCTCCCGCCTGCCCGCCTGGCCTCGCCCCACGCCCGCCCGCCCGCCCGGCTCGCTGCCGGCTCGTGTCCCTCTCTCCGGGGTCCCTCCCCCTTTCCTCCTCCTTCCCTCCCTCTCCCTCCCTCTCCCTTCGTTTCTCGCCGCCTCTGTCACTCTCCCTCTCCAGTCGCCTTTCAGTCCTGCTCTCTCCATTTCCGTCTCTTCTTCCTCCTCTCTACGGTCCCTGTTCTCTGTTTATCTGGGTGCCTCCGACTGTCCTTCCATCCCCACTTCTCGCCTCCCTTCTCTGCCTCCTCCTTCCTCTTCAAACCGGCCCCCAGAAAAGGTAGGGACTCTAGAGCCCCCACCGCCGTAGGCAGAAGGGCGAGAGTGGCTCCGGGGCTGCCCGGACCCCGGAGCTCTAGGCGGAAGGTTCTGGTCCCTCCCGGCTCCTGCTCCGTGCGCCCGAGGAAACCAAGCGCCAGCGCTCCGGCCGGCGGCGTGTACCCCGACCTCAGCAGGGACAGGATCGAAGCGAGTAATGCTCGGGTGCGACTCGCTAGCCCCCGAGGCAAGCCGCCCTCCACCCCCACCCCGGGTTCTGGGGAAGCCACGTCCAGCCACCCGTCCCCGGCCCAGACCCTGTGTCTGCAGTGCGCCCGGGAGTCTCTAAGGTCTCTCCTCTCTCCTGGGTTCGGCGCCACGGGACTCAGCCCGCGAAGACACAGGGCTAGACGAGGCGGCTCCTCTCCGCCGGGCTGCAGCGCCCCCTAGGCTCGCTCGTCCGGTGGCCGCACACGCCCTCCAGGTGGCGGCACCCGCCGGGGGGTCCTGTCGACCGGCTGCGGTCCACCACTGCCAGCAGGAGGCGCTGTCTAGGTCGGAGCGGAGGGGGCGCAGCTCAGAGCCAGACCCCTACCCAAGCCTAGGACGGACCCCTCTCCTTTTCCTCTTTCCAAGAACTGCAGTTCCATCTCCGCCCCCCAGTGTGGGACTCCAGGCTGCACTCTATCTTTGCCCCCCGTAGGATTCCTTCGAGACACTTGGCTTCTCTGGAGCCCTACCCAGCTCCTACCTCCATGTTGGTCTCCAGGGGCGCCCCTGCTGAGCCCAGCTGCTTCCCTGCCAGCAGCTGGGAGTACAGAGTCGCGGGACTGCGGCTCGGGTCAGTACCCCTTCCACCCCCTAAGGCGGGCACGTCAAACAGGACAAGCCCAAGTTCTGGCGGGGGAAGGGGGGAGCAAGGGTGTAGCCCCAGCCAGCTCTCTCGTTGCACCCTTCTAAGCGGATTGGCTTCTCATTGGGTCCTCCACACCCCAACACCCCAGGCTGGCTAAAAGGGAGGGGGAGGCCGACCCCCTCTCTGAGACAGGAGACCCTAACTTCCCCTTAGCAGAACCCTTAAGGTCGAGGGGGCTCCACCTTCTCTGCCCTTCTACATTTCTTCCCCTGGGGAGGTCCTGGAGCCCCTCCCCCAATCTTCCCACCCCCTGGGGATCTTGGAAGACTTCTCTCTCTTTCTGTTTCTCTCTCTGTCTCTCTCTCTGTTCACCTGACCCTCCACTTGTCCCCATTTCAGGGGGAGCTAAATTGGGGAGAACCAGTTCTCCTCTCTCCACCCCTAGCTCCTCCTCAGGCTGGACTTAACCTGGAAAGTGCTTTGCGAGGGCACTTCCTCCCCTCACTCTGTGGTCTAGTCCTATGGATCCAAGGATCTCCTACCACCCACCTACCCCCAAGTTATTCAGCTTCAACTATTCAGAGGAGATAAAGAGATTGTGTGTGTGTGTGTGTTATTAAAATGTGCATGGAGGTTTTTATAGATTTTCTTTTTTGAGTTTAATAGATGAGCAGAGCTTTGCTTTTCATTTGGCGATAAGACCTGAAGGGAGAAAGTCGTGCCCCCCCCCCCCCCCCCCCCGACCACAGCTAATGGACTAGCTCCTCTGGGCCTTGGGGCGGCTTAAGTTTCCACAGGAGAAGGGGGGTGGGGGTGCCAGCCAAGGCAAGCAATTGTCCCTGGTTTCCCCATTCCTCCCCCCCTCCACTCTCCCAGAACCTACTGCCTGGAACACCATCTCTCTCTCCACCCCTTATTTTAAAATAGAAATATCAATGACTTCTCTCTGAGCCTATCAGAAGGAATCTGAAGTACAGCTGGCGGCTCCACACCCTTCACTTTTTCTCAATTTTACTCAAGCTGCTGGACCACACCCCTCTCCCTTCTGCCACAGAGAGAAGGTAGGAACCTCAGAATTAGAGCTGGGAGCCCAGCGGGCAGGCCCCCAGAACTGTCCTCTCCTACCCCCTCTGTGTGAGATGACTAGCAGGCTTATCACTCTTTGGGCCCTATCCAGGATGCACACCCTCTTGCTCACCGCTCTACTTTCCTTGGGCCCCCCCATGTCTGGCTCTGACCTCATTGTATCTGGCACCTTGCTAAAGGGGGACTCTAGACTGCATGCACTCCTGGGAGCCATGCCTTAGCTGGGCCCTTCAGGTCTTCAGCTCCAGCATACAGGCCCTCAGGGCTCTGCAGGCAGCCTTGCTCCCTTCTCTCTGAGGTTGGCTCCTGCATTCTGTGACCTCCCAGACCCCCAGACCCCCAGGTCGTTAGGACCTCAGGATATTTGGCAGGGCCTCTGCTAACCCTTTTGTTTGTGCAGACATGTTCTACACCAGGGGCTGGCCCTACAGATCCAGAGCTGGCTTGCAATCACGGCTTGCCTCCTCAGCAAGGCATAACGTGCACAACTATGCTTAGAGGCCCTGGCATTTGAAAACCTGTGTGTCATGGGGACAGAGAACAAAAATCACCATGTCCATCCCTTTGTATCTATTCTATTGAGACCAAAAAGGGTCTTCCCATCTCTTCTGAGAAAGCTCTGCGGAAGCAGCTGCCACAGGAATCCCCACTGCCAATTCTGCGTATTACTCTGGGGAAGTTCCTCCAACATCAAACCTCAATCCCTTCTGCTGCAACCTCTGTTTTCTTTTTCTGGGCTCCGTCTCTGGGCCCATTGTGATATTTGATGCATCTAGGCACTTTTAGTCTCCATCCCCTGACGCAGCATTTGCTATAAATATGTCTGAAGAGTTTCTTGCTGACAGTGCCCAGTCAGAGTGCACCTTCCTTCCCACACCAAGCCTCTCGGGAGGGACTGGGCTCTCAGCTACGGCATAAAGACCAAACTCTTGCCAGCCCTGGTGCAGGCAGTGTGACGGCTCTGTGGATTTGGGGGTTCCTTTTGCTATCTGGGAAGGAGGAAAGGTGAGAGGGCCAAGAAGCTCGGCTCTCATTCTCTTGCTGCCCCGAGTCTGGCTCAGCTTGGCATATGATAGGTGCTTGATACATGTTTATTTTAGTCTTAGATCTCAGTTTCCCCCTGAGTGCATTGCATGGATTGGTGATTCCAATTCCCCAGGATGAACTGGAGTGAGGAGTGTGGAGTGTGGCTGGGCCATAAGCAGAACTGTAGGGCTGCCCCAGGTGGAGGAAGGGGGTATTAGCAGCAGGATCCCTAGGGTGGCCTGGGGAAAGAGGCCTGGCCTAGACTCCACTGGCTTTCTCCTTCTCTTGCCAAGCCCTAAACGCTGTAGGGCTCTGAATCACAGCACTGCCCAAGGGGCCAGTTCAAATCCTTCCCTCACTCCCACATGCTTACAAGCTTTGTAAACAGCAGAGGTTAGCCAGGGAAGCTGGGGTTGAAAAGAGATGAGTGGGGGTGGGAATCCCTGGAAGGCTGTTCTGAGATGTTTGACTCAGATTACTGGCCCAAGTGGCCAGAGCTCTTCGGGGAAAGAGTTCCCCAAGCCGGGGCAGCTGAAACATCCCAGGGCTTCCAAAAGTCTGGGACAGAGGGGACTTGGGCTTTAGGAGGTGGAGTTATTGACGGGAAACTGAGGGTGGCCCTAAGAAGAAGGCTCAGAGTGAATGGAGAACAGGCTATTCCTGGATGTATAGTTGGAGTGAGTGGGGACGAGGCACTCGATTTGGATCCTGCCTCTTTGGCCCTCTGGCCCACTGAAGGTCCTGGTTTCCTTTATCTCTTGCCAGACCCCTGATCTCAGGCCATTTCAGAGCCCCCCCCCCCCATTTTTTTTAATGTTTATTTATTTTAGAGAGAGAGAGCATGAGCAGGGGAGGGGCAGAGAGAGAGGGAGACAGAGGATCCAAAGTGGGCTCTGTGCCGACAGCAGAGAGCCTGATGTAGGGCTCAACATCAAAAACTGTGAGATCATGACCTAAGCTGGAGTGGGACACTTAACCGACTGAGCAACCCAGATGCTCCTTTTTTTTTTTTTTAAATTTCTTTCTTTATTTTGAGGGAGAGAGAGTGTGTGTGCACAAGCTGGGAAAGGGTAGAATAAGAGGGAGAGAGAGAATCCCAGGCAGGCTCTGTGCTGTCGCCATCACGGGGCTCTAAATCACAAACCATGAGATCATGACTTGAGCGGAAATCAAGAGTCGGACACTCAACTGACTGAGCCACTCAAGCGCCTCCCCCCTCCGCCGAGCCCCTCTCTGACAAAGAGTTGGGGGAGAGGTGCCAGTTGTGAACTGGAGACTGGTACCCTTCTACTTGCTCTCACTAGCCCTCTGCCCTACCCCAGACTCCCACTACTCTCAGCTTAAGGATCTGAGCATGGCAGCCCTCTCCAGCTCAGGATGAGGTCATGGTGCCTGCAGCCTCCCTGGGAATGAATTATTGAAGAGAGCACAATGTTAGCTGCTCACAGCTGCTGCCCCTTGGGCCCACCATTGCCTCTCTCTGCTTCTCACTGCGTCTTCACCAGCTCAAAGGGACACAAGGAAAGGGGGTATTGGGTAGAGGCAGGAACTGGGTAGAGATGAGGAAGTATAGACTCAGACCTTGGGAAGAAGCCTCCTGGGGAGGAGAGAAGATGGTTGGCAAAGAGTTGTGGCCCTTCATCATGAATCAGGAGGGCACAGGAAGCCTGCAGCCACCCTGGAGCCAGGTTGGGAAGTGAGACTGGAAGACCCTTGACCCCAGTGACTGCCCAGCACTGGAGGTCAGGAGTCCTATATGCCTCCAGGTAACACAGAGCCTGAGTCTGGATCCTTCTTTGACCTGGAGTCAGCACCAGTAAGGGTATTAGGTCATTCAGGGATGCTCTGTGCAGAGCCCTCTCTCCCTTCCTGGGAAATGACATCCTGCTGAGAACGGAGAACGCAGAGCTGCAGAGCCCTTGGAAGCACTTGCTGGCCGAGGACAGGTGCTGCTGGGTGTCAGAGTCCTGGATAGGCGTCTGGCGTGGTGCAAAGAACACAGGGCTTGGAGTCTGAAAATCAGAGGGCAAGTCCTAGCTCTGTCCCTTACTAGTTGTGGGCAAGTCACTTATTATCTCAGAGACGGAGTTTTCTTACCTTTACAAAGGGGAAAGAACAGTGCTTGCTTAACAAGAGGTTCTGTGAGAATTCAACAGGAACAACTGTATTTCATAATGTGAATTGCTACGTAAAAGTTAGTTGTTATTATTGGGGAAGAATATCATGAGCAGGGAAGCAGCCTGGAGTAGAAAGGACCTATATAGAGTCATGGCCTGGGTTTTAGTCCATGCCCTGTGACTAACTCTGAGTCTTTCCACTTCTGAGGTTAAATGACTTTCCAAAGGCCACAATCAGTCAAGGGTTGATCTAGAGTCGGACCCAGACTGTTCAGACTCTACCTCCTGGGTTCTTTCCATTACACCATGTGGGCTGGATACTGGGATCTACGCTGACCTTCCATGTGTTCAGCACTGGGGACTTCCCCTGAAAAGTCCCCCACACCCTGATGCCACAGTGATTAGTACTTCATTCCTTTGGATTTTGTGTGGCCACACCCCTCTCTCCCGTTAGGAATAGTGCAGGGAGTATGCCTCCTGACTTTCCCCTGAGGCAGCATGAATAATATTATCGTGTATTTGGAATGCATTTAAAAAATAGCCTTTTATTATTACAGAAGCAGTACTTATGCATTGTAGAAAATAAAAAATACAGAGAAACAACAAGACAAAATAAATCCACAGGATTCCTACCACCCAGAAATTACCACCATTAATACTTTTGGTGTAATCCTTCAGGCTTTTTCTTTCTTTTTAAAAAAAAATGTTTATTTATTTTTGAGAGAGAGAGAGAGAGAGAGAGAGGTAGAGAGGGAGGGAGACAGAGAATCCCAAGCAGGCTCTGCACTGTCAGCACAGAGCCCAATGCAGGGCTCAATCTCACAAACTGTGAATTAATTCATTGCTCTTGGATGTATATATATACCAAGAGATGGAATTGCGGGATTCCAGGGTAGACTGTAGCTTTTTTTATGCAACACACACACACACACACACACACATAAATGTTGTGTGTGTGTTTAGCAAAATGAGATCATAATGAACATGCTATTTTTTAATGTTAAATTTTTAATTTTTTTAATTTTTAATTTAATTTAATTAAAAAATTTTTTATGTTTATTTATAATTGATACAGAGAGAAACAGAGCATGAGTGGGGGAGGGGCAGAGAGAGAGGGAGACACAGAATTGGAAGCAGGCTCCAGGCTCTGAGCTGTCAGCACAGAGCCGGACGTGGGGCTTGAACCCACAAACCGTGAGATCATGACCTGAGCCGAAGTCAGATGCTTAACCGACTGAGCCACCCAGGTGCCCCATAATTTTCTTTTTTTTTTAGAGAAGACAATGAGGGAGAGGGGGAGAGGAAGAGGGAGAATCTTCTTTTAAATTTATTTTAGAGATTGAAAGAGAGAGTGCTAGCTGGGGAGAGGGGCAGAGGAAAAGGGGGAGAGAGAGAGAGAGAGAGAGAGAGAGAGAGAGAGAGAGAGAGAGAGAGACTCTTAAGCAGGCTCCATGCTCAGTGCAGAGCCCGACACGGGGCTCAGTCCCACAACCCTGGGATCATGACCTGAGCCAAAATCAAGAGTTTAACGTTAAACTGACTGAGCCAGCTGGTGCTCATGAACATACTGTTTTGAACCTGCTTTTTTTTCAATCAACAGTCTCCCTTTCCATTGCATTAGTTTTCATTTTATCTAATTCCAGTCAATATTCAAATCTCCCCAGTTGGCCCCCTGCAGAATGTCTTCTGCAGCTGATAGCTCCTAATCAGTATCCAATCAAGGATCACACATTGTACTGGTGGTTGTGTCCTTAAGACCTCACCTTACTTAAGTCCTTGCTGACTGTTAACTGGATGTCATGTAGACCTCTACATAGGGCTTACACACATCATGGCAGCTCACTGCTGTGGGAGAGAGAGAGAGAGAGAGTGTAGTCTTTTTGTAACCTAACTTTTAAAAAGTTTATCTATTTATTTGACAGAGAGAGCACGGGCAGGGGAGGGGCAGAGAGAGAATCCCAAGTAGGCTCTGCGCTGTCAGCACAGAGCCTGACGCAGGGCTCAAACCCACCAACTGCCAGATCATGACTTGAACCGAAATCAAGAGTCAGTCGTTTAACCAACTGAGCCACAGGCACCCCTGTAACCTAATTTTGGAAGTGACTTTTCAACACTCTTGTTCTATTTTATTCCTTATAAGGAAGTCACTAGATCCAGCCCACGTTCAGAGGGTGGGGATTACATAGGAGTTGAATCCCAGAAGGCAGGGATCATTGGGAGTCATCTCAGAGCTGCCTACCAATAAGTTATAGATGATGTTCCATACTACCAAATGGAAGATATATAGTAATTTAAAGGATACACACACACACACACACACACACACACACACCACTCTGGTGGAGGATATATTAAAAAAATTTTTAAAAATATTTATTCGTTTTTGAGAGAGAGATAGAGTGCAAGTGGGGGAGGGGCAGAGAGAGAGGAAGACACAGAATCTGAAGCAGGCTCCAGGCTCTGAGCTGTCAGCACAGAGCCCGATGCGGGGCTCGAACCCACAAGGGATGAGATCACGACCTGAGCCTAAGTCGGTTGCTAACCGAATGAGCCACCCAGGTGCCCCAGAGAATATATTTTTTGTAAGAGTTGTAGGGATAGGGGTATATGAAAAATCTCTGTACTTCCCACTTGACTTGCTGTAGACTTCAAACTGCTCTAAAAAATAAAGTCTGTTTTTTTAAAAGTATGTTGTGGGAAATGACCATGTGATAAAAAGTACCCAGAGGCAACTACTTTAGATAGGCTGAAAAAGAAGCTTTCTCTGAGACTCAGTTTTCTCATCTATAAAATGGAGGTAGGAGTATTTGCCTGTATATATAGATGTGTATATATATGTGTGTGTGTATATATGTGTGTATAAACATGTGTGTATATATATGTGTATATATGTGTGTATATGCGTGTATGTGTGTGTGTGTGTGTGTGTGTATATGTGTGTGCATATATATGTGTGTGTGTATATATATATATATACAGGGCCCTGGCTGGCTCAGTCGGTGGAGCGTGTAACTCTTAATGTCGGGGTTGGGGTTCAGGCCCCGCGTTGGGTGTAGAGTTTACCTGAAAATACAATCTTAAACAAAAAAATCCGCCACCAGAGTGGCACACGTATTAAAATCGATGGAGTCTGATTTTGATGTATCATTATCACCCCAAGTCTGTAGTCTCCACTAGGGTTCACTCTTGGTGTTGCACATTCTATGGGTTTTGACATATGTATAATGACTTATATGCACCATTATAATATCATACAGAATAGTTTCATTGCGCTAAAAATCCTTGGTGCTCTGCCCTATTCATCATTCTCTCCCCCAGCCCTTGGGAATCACTGAACTTTTTATAGTCTCCATAGTTTTACCTTCTCCAGAATGTCATATTAGTTGGGTTCATATACTACACAGCTACATTCTGCAATACACTTTTCATGATATATAATTTTCTTACTCATTTCTCTTACTGTCTGCTTCCCTGAACTAGAATGTAGGTTGACTGAGGGCAGAAACCTTGTCTGTCTTCTTGACTTACACTGTAACCCCAGTACCTATAGTTGTGCCTGCTACCTAGTAGGCATTAATGAATATTTGTTGAGAAGAAGAATACATCTTGAGATTTGTTCATATCACATCCTAATTGATTGGAATCCAGGTCTCCTTAACATAGCCCAAACTGATGAGTTCATTCATCACCACCTCGGTGGTGGTAGGGTGAGACAGAAAAGAGAAAGGGCAGGAAGACTGAAGGGAAGAAAGAAGGAGGGTAAGGGTGAATAAATTTTCTACAAAACACTTTGGCCAAGGGGGCAGCTCGGGAAGGCTCTGCTTTCCCCTTAGAACGCCCCAGTGGGAGCATAATCCCCTTGTTCTTCTCAACATAGCTGAGAGAGGCTCACATTTATTTTAAGCAAATAAAAAACTTTGCCTAATGTTATTTAAGGAGGAATGAAAAGAAAATAAACAATGACAATGCATGAACTGTAAAACAGTCCAGGAGAGACTGGAGTATAAAGTTTCCATTCTCATTGCAGCTAGCTTTGTCCCTGGACTCCCAGACTTGGGCTCTCTGCATATCTTGCTCCCCAATTCCAAAGGGCTTTCTGCAGTTTTTCAGTCTCCTTGAATGCCTTCTTGCTTTCCCGGCCTCCCAGTTCCCAGTATGTTTGCCTTGGTGGGTGTGTGGGCACATTAAGATGCTCTAAGCATGAAAAAGATTATGATGATCCTTGTGCAGTGAAAAACAAGTCAACAAACAGTTCAACTGTAAAAAAAATTAAGTCTAACAAAATTCTGAAAATTTCCATGACAAATCTCATGTTTAGAGGAAAATGACAAATACCAACTTTATCTGTAAATAAATATTTTTCAGTGGCCCTGCTGTGCCAGCACCCAGCACTCAGTGTGCCTACTGTGTAAATATTCACTGTTGCACACCCCCCAATGCAACCTCTGTGGGAAACATGAAGTTTAGAGGAAACACAGGACATTGTCACTTTTCTCATTTGGAGTACTTTCCTGATGGGCATTGAAACTCTGACTAGTGTCTCCCCAAATTTTTATCTTGGAAGATTTTTTACCTTTCTGTAGGTTTAAAGTTGCGGGAATTTCATCCAATTTCATCCAATTTGTTTATTTTCATCCAATTTCATCTGGATTCGCTAGTTGTTAACACTTCCCCACATTTGTTATGTGTTTTTGCTGAACCATTTTGAGAGTTGCTTGCAGACATCAACTTCATTCCTAAATACTTCATCATGTACTTACCAAGAGTAGACATTTCTACATAACCACAAGACATTATCAAACTCAGGAAATTTAACATTGTTAAAATATTATCTAATATATAGTCCATTTCAAATTTTCCCAATTGTCCCAACAAGGTCTTGAGGACTTAAAAAAAATTTGGGATCCAGATTAGTTATGTCTCTCAGTTTCCTTAAAACTGTAACAGTTTCTCAGCTAGTTTTTTTCTTCTATAACATTGATATTTTTTTAATAGAACAGACCAATTGTTTTAGAAATATACCTCCACTTGTTTCCTTGTGGTCAGATTCAGTTTAAAGTTGTTTTTTTTTTTTTTTTTTGAGAGAGAAAGAGAATGTGCACATGGGAGAGGGGAAGAGAGAGAGAGAGAGAGAAACAGAGAATCTTAAGCAGGCTCTATGCTTAGCGTGGAGCCTAACGTAGGGCTTGATCCCAAGACCCTGGGATCATGACCTGAATTGAAATCAAGAGTCAGATGCTCACCCAACTGAGTCACCCAGGTGCACCTAAACACTTTTGGTAAGAATACTACATTGGGTGACATTGTGTCCTTCCCAGTGCATCCCATTGGGGGTATATGATGTCAGTTTGTCCCATTTTTGGTGGCATTACATTTGGTCACTGGGTTAGGTTGGTGTTTGTGACATTTTTCTTAATCAGAGGGGATATTAACTTAAAGTTTATTTATTTATTTTGAGAGAGAGAGAGAGAAAGAGAGAGTACAAGCAGGGGGAGGGGCACAGAGAGAGGGAGAGAGAAAATCCCAAGCAGGCTCTGTGCTGTCAGAGAAGAGCCCCATGCGGGGCTTGAACTTATGAACCATGAGATCATGACTTGAGCCGAAATCAGGAGTCAGACGCCTAACTGACTTAGCCACCCAGGTGCCCCAGGGAGGATATGACCTTAAAGAGGAGGAGAGAAATGAAGGGAACTGAAAGGAGGAGGAGACCAGAGAAGAGGTCCAGAAAGGGAAGGCAGTGGTTTTTCATCATTTCTCTGGAAGCCGAGGCTGCATAAAGTGACTAGGTGCTTCCTGGTCCCTAGTGCAGAGGTTGCGAGCCTTGGATCCAGCCTGACCCAAGTGGAGGATCTTCCTCCCCTCGAGTCCCCTTCCCCTGAGCCCACATCGTGAGCTAAGGGCTGAGGTCCACTGGGTCAAAACCAAATCAAAAGAGGACACTTAGGCACCTGGCTGGCGCTGTCGGTAGAGCACGTGACTTTTGATCTGGGGGTTGTGAGTTCAAGCTCCATGTTAGTCCTAGATCTTACTTAAAAAAAAAAAAAGAGGATACTTACCCTGAGTGTCTTCATTCCACATGTGTGTGATGGTGCTGGCAATGAGCAGGGTGATCACTGATTTCTGGAAATTGGTTCTCCACCCTGGGCTTTCTCCAGGATCCTTTCTCTTCCTGATATGAAGGATCAAGCAAAATGCAGAAGGGGAAGTTCCATAGACTGAGTACCACTTTTTCACTGATGACAATATCTATTGACAATATCAATGGTAGCCATCTCCACTCCGCATTCTTTTGTTCAGGGCTGATGGAAGAATTTTAGTGAATTTGTATATGTCTGTGAATATATATGAGATGAGAAAGTTTGATATTTGCTAAATATTATTCCTTTAAAATATTATATCATTATATATTCTTACCTCTTATACACATATATAAAGCTGGCTTTCTGGACCGCTTTTGGAAAGAGCCAAAGCAACTTTTTCCAGTTTTTTTCCCCCTTCCAGTAATTATTTAGTCAGGGAGACTGGGAAACAAAGGGAAAATGACCTTCTGACCCTCTCCTTACTACCCTAAAAAGTTTTAAGGAAAAGTGTGGGCATCATGATATTCCACCTCCAAATACTTCAGTAGTATTTTTCAAAAAGAACATTTAAAAAATATTTATTTTGAGAGAGAGAGAGAGAGCACGAGCTTGAGTGGAGGATGGGCAGAGAGAAAGAGGGAGAGAAAGAATCCCAAGCAGGCTCCATGCTGTCAGTGAGGAGCCTGGCATGGGGCTCAATCCCACAAACTGTGAGATCATGACCTGAGTGGAAATCAAGAGGCAGATGCTTAATCGACTGAGCCACCCAGGAACCCTGAACATTTTTTTTAAAGTAGGGTCCATGACCAATGTGGGGCTTGAACTCATGACCCTGAGATTAAGAGTCATATGCTCCACTGACTGAGCCAGCCAGGCGCCCCAAAAAGAACAGTTCTTATAGCACCAAAATAACATTATTCTTCCTAACACAATTAAAAATAATTCCATCAAATACCCAGTACATCTTCAACTTTCTCCATTTGTAAGAGGGGAACTTAAATTAATTTTTGATGGGTTTGGGCTGAGGAGGGACTTGAAAAGCCCTCAAGAAGGAAGTGGGATTTTTTTTTAATGTTTTATTTATTTTTGAGACAGAGAGAGACAGAGCATGAGAGGGGGAGGGGCAGAGAGACAGGGAGACACAGAATCTGAAGCAGGCTCCAGGCTCAGAGGTGTCAGCACAGAGCCCAACGCGAGGCTCGAACCCACGAGCAGTGAGATCATGACCTGAGCCGAAGTCGGAGGCTTAACTGAGCCACCCAGGGGCCCCGGAAGTGGGATTTTAAACAAGACTTGAATGGTGACTAATAGCTACATCATTGTGGCAGGACAATTCGAAGATGGCCTCTAAATGATCCCCATCTTCTGGTATTCATGCCCTTGGATAATCCCCTTCTCTTGTGTATGGGCTGGCTTAGTGATTTGCTTCAGTTTGTAGAACATAGCAAAAGTGATGAGATGGCTTTTGTGATTAGGCCGCCAGAGATTGACTTCCATCTTGCTAGCAGACTCCTTTCCTGGCTTTGATGAAGCAAGCTGCCATGTTGGAGAGACCCATGTGGCCCATCCAGCAACCTGAAGGATATGAATCCTGCCAACAACCACCTGAATCTGGAGTTGGATTCTTTCTCATTTGAGCCTCAGATGAGACTGCAGCCCTGGTGTCTTTGTGGGATCCTGAACCCTAGAGTAGCCAGCTTAGACATGCCCAGACTCCTGATCTATAGAAACTGTAAGATAATAAATGTGTGTTATTTTAAGATGGCAAATGTGTGGTAATTTGTTATGTAGCACTAGGTCGCTAATACACTCATTTAACAAAACAGTCTTGCACATGGAAGCCATTGTTATCATCCTTTTTTACGGAGGAGGAAACCAAGGCTCAGGGAGGTCTGATCAATTGTCCAGTGTACCAGTTGTCTTCTTGGTTGCAAAACCAGAAACCAACTCCAGCTAATGTGAGCAGAAGAGACATTTATTGGAGGGGTAAGGAATAACTTGCCATGGAACTGACGGAAAGCCAGAGTACTAACCAGGTTTGAAAAACAGGCAGAACAAAGGGAAATTCGGCAGCAGGAACCATGGAAGGGTTTGGTTTTGGAGGCTCTTGGCACTGTCACTGGGTGCACCACTGCCGACAGCAGAATAAATTCTAAACTGCTCTAGCTCCTTCACTTCACCAGCTCTAGACTCAAAGCCCTTGGTGGGAGTGTCTGATCATCTGAGCTTGGGTCAGCTTCACACAGGTTGGTGCCTGGGATCAGCTCACAGCAAGTAGGTGCTCAAAAATAGTTCATTCAGTTTATAAACAAAAGACAAATCTGGCCGCAGTTGGAGAGCTGGTTCATGCCTCAGAAACTGATATGATCCTTTGCCTTAACGCAGTGACATTCCCAGCCCTTACCAGGATTTCCCATACTTCCCCCCAGGGAGCAGGTAGCCAGTGAAGACTGTAGATTGAGCAGTGAACTGGGGAGATTAACTATGGGGTTGCAGTGTCAGAAATCTGTCACCAGAGGGCACATGAGACTCAGAAATCTACTAAGGGAGCACGAGGATATTGGGGCTGCCAAATTACTAGGAATGGTGGAGAAGGCTGAGGAAGTCCGTCTTGATTAGGGCTCTCTGCAGGCTGGGCTCTGGAGACCCAGAGAAGAAGGAGCAGTGGTGTGGGCACCCACAGATTTCTCTTGTCCTCATGGCCCTGGCTGCATCCTCTCCCCACTGTTGGGGCTTTGGGCTCCCCTGGTCTTTGTTCTGAGATCTTGGAAGAACTTTGGACTCTTTTTTTATGGCATCAATTCTTCAACTGTAAACACTCCCCCCACCCTATCAACCCCAGCTCAGCACTGGAGTAGAGTGCAGGGGTGGGGTGCCTCTGGCCCTGAAAATGGGGCAGGGTTGGGATGGGCAGTGGCTTCCCAACCTAGAGCTTTCTATGGCAATAGGGCAGGAGAAGGTAGGTTTGTCTTCTCCTCTGGACTGTAACTTCCAGTTCCTAGCACTGTGCCTGGCATATAGTAGGTGCTCAATAGATATTTTTCGGTTGTTGATATGAATAAACCATGCAAAGGGAACCAAGGCTGGCTTCGGTACTCCAACTCCAAAACATTTCCTGAGTCCTTCACTTCTCAACAGCCCTCTATTGCCATCCTTGTCCAAGCCACTGCTCTTTCTCCCTGTACCACTATGATAGCTTCTTAAGCATCTCTTGATCCCTTGATTTATTGCGTACCTAGCAGCCAACGATCTTTTAAAACCATAAATCAGATCATGCCACTTCCGAGCTTAACATCTTCCAAAGGCTTCTCATTACACTTTGAATATAATCCAAACTCTTTACCCTGGCCTGTGAGCTTCTGTACTAGCTAAGGCATGCCTCCCTCTCTGACCTCATCTTGTACTCTTTTCCAACATACTGGGCTTTGGCCTCGCTGACTTTCTGTTTCTTGAACACAGGGAGCTGGCCATTGCCTTAGGACTTTTGCACGAGTTGTTCCCTCTGCTTGGAACGCTCTTCACCCAGATTCTTTGCATGGCTGATTCCTTGCCATTCAGGTCTCCATGAACGTCACTTCCTCAGGGAGGCCTCTGGACAACCCAGCCTAGGTTTCTCCTCTGGTCACTTCCTACCCAGCCCCATTTCTAATCGTGAACATGGGACTTATCACCATCAATTCCCTTTTCATCTGTTCATTGGTTTCTTGTCTCCTCCCACTAGAAATCAACTCCTCGAGAACAACGAGCCAGTCTGCTGAGTTCAATTACTGTATCCTTAATGCCTATTAATAGAGCCCTACCTGGCCATAGAGGGCACTCACTATATATTTGTGCAAAGGATGGATGAATGAATGAATGGTGGGGAGCTAAGGAATGGGCAAGGGAAGTTTGTACCCTCGGGAGCCTATGGTCAATTTATTATCCTATGGTCAATTGTATCCCTCGGAGCCATTTTATTCCTGTGGTGGCAGTGGTTGTGGAACTGGTGAGGTCCAAGGCCTCCTCCAACCCTGGGACCTAGAGGAAGCCAAAATCTTTGGGGTGCTGCAGTCTCATCAGGGATGGTGAGGTGGACAGGGTATATAAGCTACATTGAATGAACATGGGTTTTCTTTACACATCTTTTTGATTTTCAGAAAATGTAATGGGCAGAAATCTGATCTTTAAGACAGAGAAGTTAGGGAATGGTTATTTGCACTGTAAAAGGAGTCCTTGCTTTGTAAAAGGGAGTAAGTAGAGATTCGCTTAGCCTCTGGGAAGACTCAGGGGACCCAAGTCCCCATCCATTAGTTTTGTTACAGGACATTTTGAACACGGGATACTTATAGAGTGTTGTCCAGATACGCTTATGGGTATATGAAACTTGCATTAACATGTGATACACTCTCCTTATAGGAATTTCTTCTTCCTGAAAATGAGAGGTTGTGACTACATCACTGTGACTGTGGTCTGTATTAGAAAAACCAAGGTCATTGAGACCAAGCTAGACTTGAAGAAATAGAAACAGTTCATGCCAGCTGCCTGGCTCCTTTTTTCTTTTCATTGTCAATTAATTCCTGACTTGATGTTTATTTTCCACCCTGTGACGAGGAGGTCCTTTCTGAATATTTTACTTGTAGTGGTTCTCAAACTGGGCTCAGCAGGGCTGGTGTTCTGCAAGTTGGAGCAAGGTGTTCTGTCACGAAAATTCAGTAAGAGCCATCCTGTCCCAGTTCGAAGAAGAAAAAATTGGTAGAATTTTCTCGATGTTAAGATTTTTCCAATATTTTCCCCCCTATATCTTTGGTGTCTGTGATTCTAGATTCTGTCATATCTGGCAATAGCACAAAATTGTGATTTAGTTATTTTATTTTTTTAGTTATTTTAATATATTATTGCATCATGTTCTGCTAAGAATATAATTTCTTCTAGGGGCTCAGAGTAAGTCTGAGAACAACTGTCTCAGAGACTCCATTATTGAATCCCTCTGTGCCTCAATTTTTCCCATGTCTAAGATGAGCATGACAAAATAGCATCAGGCAGTTTTACGAGGATTCGATGAGTTATTTTATGTTAAGTGTTTTGAAGAAAACTTGGCACATAGTAAATGATAAATAAGTGCTTGCTATTAAAATTACCAAAAGGATAGCAGCTGAATTCGATTATCTTTCTGCTCTAATGTCCTATACATTTAAAAATTCAATAATTGAGTATTTCCCATGTGCATTGCCCTAGCTCATGTTTCCTATCCATGGAGTAAGAGACTGACTTCATTTTTAAGGGCCGGTCTATAGTGCTAGAAGCAGTCCTTTGTGTAAGGTGCTGATGGTGAGGAGCAAAGAGAGGGGCTGATGGTGCCCCTGCCCTCCAGCAACTGGCAGTAGAACTCAGGAGGCCAGACTAATACACCCGGCCACACGCAAGGGTAAAGGAGGCCTGTGTGACTGAAAGCACCCAGAGATGGACCCTTTGCACATTTTTCCAGCATACTTAGTTGGTGTCAACATTTTTTTTCATTCCAAAATTAAAAGAAGGACAAAGACTTCATTTCCAAAAAACTAACATTACAATGCACATAGATGCATGTAAATTTCAAAATTTCATCATCTTTTTCTCAATTGTCTTTGGTATTTTCCCCATATGGCCCATGAACATACGATTCTAAGAAGTAAATGGTAGACACTGGCTTAGGTTGGAGAGGAAATTTTTTGGTAGTGGTGAGAACACTGGCCAATTGAAGGGAGAAGTCAAGCAAAGAAGACCCAAAGGTCAAATAATAGGCCAGGCCTGGACAACTGAGAAGCATCCGCAGCAGAATAAACTGTAACCTTTCTCATTTTCATTTCCTATTTTCAAACACTTTTCTGTGTGAGTCTTAATATCCTGTAAGAAAGACAAGGCAGATAATTTTATCCCTATTTTATGATTTATATTTTATTTTAGTAGAATCTTTTAAAATTCCCATTTTAGGGGTGCCTGCCTGGCTCAATGGGTAGAGAGTGTGACTCTTGATCTCGGGGGTTGTAAGTTTGAGCCCCACTTTTGGGTGTGGAGATTACTTAAAAATAAAAACTTTAATTCTCAAGTTAGTTAACATACAGTGTGGTCTTGGCTTCAGGGTAGAACCCAGTGATTCATCTCTTACATATGATACCCAGTGCTCATCCCAACAAGTGCCCTCCTTAATGCCTGTCACCCATTTAACCCACCCCACACCCCTTATCAACCCTCAGTTTGTTCTCTGTATTTAAGGGTCTTACAGTTTGCCTCCCTCTCTGTTTTCATCTTATTTTTCCTTCCCTTCCCCTATGTTCATCTCTTAAGTTTCTCAAATTCCACACGAGTGAAATCATATGGTATCTTTCTCTGACTTCTTTACTTAAAAATAAAATCTGAAAAATCCCATTTTATAGATGAGGCTCCAAGAGGGTAAGTGATGATTTACCAAAGCACATAGTTTACTATTACATACGGCTGATGAGCGATGGAAACAGATTTTCCTAATTCCTCCCCTCTCTTCCTTGTCTCAAGCTGGGTTTAGGAACCCCAGTGGGGATTTGGCTGGAGGAGAGTAGCAATGTAGAAGGCGCTGAGGAGGGAGCTGAGGTGGGGCACTAAGTGGGGTAGGGGCTGCCACGGGAGAAGGAGTCACGGGTGTGGTTGAGGGAACCACTAGCCGGGCTTCAAGGGAAGCCAGGCAAGCTACCCTCTTCCCAGCTCTGGAGCAATGAATGGCACTAGGTTCCAAAGTCAGACTCATCTACATTCCGGGAATTAACCCACTTCCCCTTTCTGGTTATAGCATGTTTCAAACCCTTTAAGGGTTAAAGCAGCTTCCACGTGATTTTCCCATCACCCAGGTAACTTTGGTTGCTGCTTTGTGCGAGAAAACGTGGGAAATAAATAAAAATCCCAAACAATTTCTCAGTACGTGCACCTAGCAATGCACCCCTCTTTACCCCCACCCTCCGCAGGGAAGCACAACCCTTTGGGTAAAAGGTGCCCGGGGGAGGGGCTCTGCCCATTGGCAGGTGCGAGGGAGGGGCTGCCGAGAGAGAGGGGGATAGTGGGCCGCGGGGGAGAGCGCCCTTGCCTTCAGTCACCCTCTTGGGCTATGGGTGCTGCAGGTTCGCGTCGGGCGGGTGCCCCAGAGGGTTGGGGGAGGAGGAAACAAGTGGCTTGTGGGGAAGCAGGCCGCACACACCTGGCGCCCGGTGGAATGAAATCTTAATTAATTATTAAACTGAGTTCCCGCGGGAGGGAGCGGAGCCGTGGCGGCTGGGCGGGAATGGAAGGGTGGGGGCTGGGGGAATGAGGAAGGGAGGAAGATTGAGGAGTGGGCGCGGGACGCCGGTTCAGCTCCTGGGGACCCCGGCCGGAAGGAAGCCGACCCTCCTGGCGCGGGGGGGGGGTGTGTGGGGGTGGGTAATCGCTGAGAAAGAGTGGGTTTGCTGGCGCGCCAGGGGACCCCTGGGTGAGGGTGGGCGGAGAACGCCGCAGGAGGCATCCAGAGGGTGGAGGGAAGGGGCAGCGGGCGGGACGGCCCCCTCCCCTAGGGTCTTGATCCCAGAACAGAAGCCGCTTGTTTTCCCAGGACTAGGGGAGGGAGCGGCGGGAGAGAGGAGGGGGCGCGCGGAGGGAGGGGCGCTGCTCGGGCTCCCCCACCCCTGCCCAGCTCCTTGGATGAGGAGTGGGCCCCCGCGCGGGGTTCGGGAGGCGGAGGGGGAGGGGGCGCCCAGACAATAGGAGCTTGTGCCTTTAAGGCGGGGAGTCCGGGAGCCGGCGGGGAGGGGACTTCTGGATCCGGGGTAGAGGGCGGCTGCGCTGGCCAGCTAGGAGGGGGCGCGGGCCGAGCGGACCGCGGACGGCGGGAGGGACGGCCGGGACGCGCGGGCACGGAGCAGGACCGCGGGACGGCCGGCCTCCCGGCCGGAGCCCGCGGCGGTGGCGGGGCGGGGGCCCGGGGGAGGCGCGGAGCCGGGCAGGCAGGTGAGCCCGCGCGGAGGAGCGGTGGGGGGAGCGGCGGCGCCGGGCGCTCGGGTCTCGGGGTGCGGGGGGTCGTGAAGACTCCCGCGCGGCTCCCGAGACTAAGGATTTTTTGTTGGGGGCACACAAGCGCGCGTTGGGGAGCCTCGATAGTGTTTGGAGGCGAGCCTGAGCCCATTAGGGCTGGACGGAGAAATCGGGGAGGAGATGGGGGGCTCAAGCTTCCCACCCTAACCCCTTTCCTCCACCCAGAGCGAGTGCCAGGCTTGCTGGGACCCGGGGAAAGGCATGTGTTGGGGGAGGGGCTGCAGGGGTTTTCGCAGAGGGTCTGTGGGGTGAGCTTCCGAATTTGGGGCAGACTGTGATTGTGTTTAGGGGAGGAGGGCAGTCTGGGCGGCGGGAGGGATGCCCTCCGCCTGCAGGAGTCTGCCCCCGCCCCCAACCCCAGAGCTTGGCGATGAAAAGGGTGGTGTCAAGGCCAGCTGCAGGGGGTCAGGGGGGAGCAGACTTTATTCTGAACATGACCTGACTGAAAACATGGAGGTGGAATCCCGAGATGGGGACTCTTTCCTCATACGGTCCCCTTACCAGAATACCCTCGTGCGGTGGAAAAACCTGGTGGGGGTTGTGTGCTTGGGTGTGGAAGTGGGAGCCTTTTGCAGTCTTCAGGGAGACTGAAAGCTGGGGAAGTGAGGCCAAGGCAGCAGTCCTGGACCTCCAGATACAGGCCTTGGGGGAGGCTCCTCTACATCTGGAAAGGCCTGGAATTGAGGCCCACTTCCCAGCATGGTGGGCGGTGCTGGCACTGAAGGGCCCTGCCTGGGCAGCGCCTTCTACCATGAAGTTTCTGAAGTCACTTTAAATCCCCTGGAGTCTCCTTCTGCCAAGGAGGGCAGGGGCAGGGACAGACAGAGGTGGCCAGGAAGAGGGTTTGGGCAAAGCAGTGGGCAGAGCTATCCTTGGGGTTGGGCCTTGGCCTGCTTCAGACTCTGGGTCTCAGGCTGGAGAATCAGGGTTTGGGAGGGACTTGAGGTCTGGGAGGCACTGGGCCTCCAGCTGCCAAGCAGAATGGCTGTGGCTCTGGCTGTGGTAGCCGTTGGTGTCTGGAGCAGCACATCTGTGAGAGAGAGCAAGGAACCAGGACCCAGGGGTGGAAAAGGTTGGAGGCAGTGGCTCAGGAGCCTGTCCCTGGGGAAGAGGGAGGTGGTCTGTGGTTCAGAGTGACGGAGTATTTCTGGACAACGAAGGTTCGGGGACCATATAGGGAAGTTTCGTGGCTTTGATCAGTGTCCTCCCCTGTTCCTTGTCATACCAACCTAGTTTGGGGTACCCCGAGTGCTAGGAGCCCGGTGAGTTCTCCACAGTGGGCAGTGTTTGGGTTGGAGTCCCAGGTGGGATGGTTGCAGTTAGTTGGACAATTACATAGCTCTGAAGCTATCCCCTTGGGGGGTCAGAGTGTTCTGGGGACGGTCATGCATTCTCCTGGACAGTGTCTGCCCCTTTCTCTGTGGGTATGAGCCAGATGCTAGGATGTGCTTCCAGGAGGCTGGGAACATGGCCAGAAACAGGTCCTTTGGGAACAGAGGTCTGGGCCATTTGGAGGGGGGAGGAATGGTTAATACAGGGCAGAAGACTGGCAAGTAGGAGGAGGCTGAAGCAAAATGTCATGGTGGGGGTGATGGGAAATCTGCTCACTCTGGGTTCAGTCTCTAGCAGCTCTGGGGACAGACAGTGAAGGACATGGGGACTGATAAAACCAGGTGTTTGGCTGAGAAGATGTGTGTTCTTGGTTATGGCTCTTCTGTCTTTCCATTTTTTGGACACTGGCAGAGTTTTGGGTTCAAAGTGGTGTAGGGTGGGGGAGAAGAACTCAAATTTATCAAGTGTGTGCTCTGTGACAGATACTGTTGGATTTTTTTTCACAACTATTACTATTCCCATTTTACAGATGAAGAAACTGATGCAGGGAGTTAGTAACTTGTTGAAGGCTATGCAGCTTGCATGTAACTACCCTAAGGTTTGAAGCCTGGTCTTGCTCCAAAGATCATGCTTCTAATGAAGTATTTTGAAGAACCAGGCTTCCTTTGGTGACTTTTTCCAAATGCCAACCTGACCGAAAACCTTGGATTTCTGTTCTGTCCCTCCAGAGGGTGCTGTTGGTGATGTTAGAAGGGTACGCTGCTCTGTGGGATGCTGGAGGGATGCTGAGAGAAGTTGGCTGAGGGTGAACCAGGGATGTGGGCCTCCAGCATGCAGAGAGGTTCCCTAGTCTGCTGTTTAGTGGGCCTCTGGGTATCTGCTCGAAGTGCCACTTGTCTGCCTTGAGCGGCTGATCCTGTGGGCATTCTCCCCCTGTGTCCCCTCGTGAGGACAAATGTCAAGGCTGCTAGCTCTGAAGGTTTAAATACAAGGAGCCCCAGGGTGCCCTGTGGGCATGGAGGAGTGTGGCCCTGGTAGAGAGACAGGCATCTGTGGATGACAGTGCTGTCATCCATACTTTTCTCTTGAGCTGCACTCAGCTAGGAGACACATTGAGGGTGTTGTCATGGAGTCCTCCCCACCCCAGTTCAAGGCACTACCCTCCAGAAGACCTGAGATTTGGGGCTGACCTGGTGGCCTAGGATCTCTCTAACTTGGCCAGCCATATAAAACTGCTGTGGACCTTGTTATCTTTCCTCCCCCCCCCCCCCCCCGTCAAATCTGTGTGCAAGGTGGCCATAGGAGCAGCTTCACAGCACTTTGGTGAAGATCAGATGGAATTAAGTATGTAAAAGGGACCTCGAAGAGCTTAAAGCACAGAGAAAGTATTATCCACCCAGCCACTCTAGGAACCCTTATTTAGACTCTACTAGGTATTTGCAGATATAGCAGGGAGCGAAATGGGCCCAAATCCCTGCCTTCATGAAGCTGACATTCCAGTGAGGAGAGACAATGAGCAAATAAGGAAAATATATAGAATGGCAGTTGCTGATAAGAGCTGTGGAGAAAAATAAAGCATGAAGCTAGGAAGAAAGATAGGCAGCGCCAGGAAAGGGGGTTGCTATTTTAATAGAACGGTCAGGGAAAGGCTCACTGATAAGGGGACATTTGAGCTGTGACCTGGGGGAGTTCTTGTTCTGGGCAACTGGCACCGCAGTCCCAGGCTGGCCCATGCATGGTGTGTTGGGGACCAGCAAGGAGACTAATAGAACTGGAGTGCAGTGAATAAGACGAAGAATCATAGGATTATCACTCTTTATTATTATTACACAGTAGCTGCTCTATGCCAATGCCCTTGAGCTTTCAATCCTGTCTTTTCAACATACATTTCTTGAGTCCTTACCATGAACCAGGCTCAGTACTTGGTGCTGGGGCTAAGGTGCTGAGCAAAACAGTACAATCCCTACCCTCACAAAGTTTATGGTGAGAGGGGTGGGGACCCATGAACCAGGGGCAATTTAATTGTGATAAATACTATGGAGGAAATGTACAGAGGGGTAAGCAGGGGGCCAAATTTAGTGTGGGTGGGGAGGGCTGGGACATCTTCCCTGAGGAAGTTCCATCTAAGCAGTGACCTAGGGAGAAGTTGAATTTGGCTTGGTGAAGTGTGCATGGTGTTAGTGTGATGAGGAACAATGTGGAAAGAGATTCCCTTTTGTATAGAGGTCACCGATTGGCAGCTCACAGGCTGAATTCATTCCACAGACGTGATTTATTTGACTTGCAGTGTTGAAAAATGTAAGTTACTTGCCAACATTTGAAACTCAGGAGATGTCACGTTAAAATGTACATTTTTTTCAGCTTCTGTTGAAAATCAAAAGATCATGCTCCACCAGGATGCCCGTGCCAGCTATGTACTGGTGTTGGGTGCTGCCTGCCCCAGTGCTCGGGTGGACTTTTCAGTTCCTCCCAGATCTCCGTTGCTTATTGACGCAGGCACTTAAGCTTGTAACCACGAAGTAATCAGTGCTTTTTAGGGAAGAGGTGAATGTTGAAGTGTACCTCTTTGGAGTCCGGCAGATCTGGGTTAGAATCTTGGTTCGCACACCTCTGTGGCTACTTGATCTGGGGCGAGTTACCCACCTGCTTCTGTCTCAGTTTCTTCACCTACTGAATGGGGATCCCATCGTCTTCCTCCCTGATTTTATGTGAGTGGTGTTGTTGGAAGTGCTTAGCTTGACTGTGGAAGTACTCGGTTTATGGTAGCTACTGGTGGCAGAGCTTGTAGGCCGTGACGGTGGTGTTAATAGCAACTCATTCCTTTCTCTCGGCAGCATGTCCTGGTTTAGTGGCCTCCTGGTCCCCAAGGTGGATGAACGGAAAACAGCCTGGGGTGAACGCAATGGGCAGAAGCGTCCACGCCGTGGGACTCGGACCAGTGGCTTCTGCACGCCCCGCTATATGAGCTGCCTCCGGGATGCACAGCCCCCCAGCCCGACCCCTGCAGCTCCCCCTCGGTGCCCCTGGCAGGATGAGACCTTCATCCGGAGAGGTGGCCCAGGCAAGGAGCTGGGGCTGCGGGCGGTGGCCCTGGGCTTTGAGGACACTGAGGCAATGGCAGCGGTCGGGGCAGCCGAGGTGGCACCTGACGCGGCAGCCACGGGTAGGCGGTCCTGCTGGCGCCGTCTGGCCCAGGTGTTCCAGTCCAAGCAGTTCCGCTCTGCCAAGCTGGAGCGCCTGTACCAGCGGTACTTCTTTCAGATGAACCAGAGCAGTCTGACGCTGCTGATGGCAGTGCTGGTGCTGCTGACGGCCGTGCTGCTAGCCTTTCATGCCGCACCTGCCCGCCCTCAGCCTGCCTATGTGGCCTTGCTGGCCTGTGCCGCCACCCTGTTTGTGGCGCTCATGGTGGTGTGTAACCGGCATAGCTTCCGCCAGGACTCCATGTGGGTGGTGAGCTACGTGGTGCTGGGCATCCTAGCAGCCGTGCAGGTTGGGGGTGCCCTGGCAGCCAACCCCCGCAGCCCCTCTGTGGGCCTCTGGTGCCCCGTGTTTTTTGTCTACATCACCTACACGCTCCTACCTATCCGCATGCGGGCAGCTGTCTTCAGTGGCCTGGGCCTCTCCACCCTGCATCTGATCTTGGCCTGGCAGCTCAACCAGGGTGATGCCTTCCTCTGGAAGCAGGTGGGTAGTCAGGAAGCAGGCACAGGGTAGTGCTTGGGGGCACCAGGCTGGGAATGAGAAGGGGTCTGGTAATCAAGGGTTGGGGACTGGGTGCAGGGATGTCCGGTTGTGTCCAAGAGGAAGGGCAAATGATGGGAGGTGAGGTTTCAGGGGTCAGCTGCGTCTGGGATCTGGAGCAGAGGGCACTGCTGAGGAGAGGGAGGGCCCCAGGACCCAGCTTGTGTTCTGTCACCATGGGCCACAGTCTACAGCTCTTTGGCCTGAGGCCCTTGAAATAGTGTAGCCCATAGAGCTGATGTAGGGCCAGAGGTGGGAATGTGGTGTTTAGCCTCAGGGCAGGGGCGGGCTTGAGAGGGCAGTGTTGGCACACCTCTGGCCCCAGTTGATACATGAGACTCAGGCCTTGGTGCCATCCCTGAAAAGCAGCTCCAGGTGGTGATCCTGGAGGGATCAGCAGGGTTTGGATGGAGTTAGCAAGAGAGGAATCGCTTCTCTCCTGGACCATGGCAGTCTCTAAGAGGATGGGGAGGGTGATAAGTAGGATTCATTTTCTCCTGGGCTGGGAGTGGGTTGAGTGGGGTTGGGCTGTAGGAGAAGAGGGGCATCAGGGTCTGATCTCCTGTCCTCCTCCCACTGAGCACCAGGGGTCTGGCAGCCCTGCTTGAGGTTCTCGGCCCCTGCCAGCTACTGCATCCGGGTTCTGAGTGGTGTGTGGGGTGGGGCTTGACAGCATGGTGTTGAGTGAGAACTGAAGGCTTGGCTCCGGACAGACGGGCTGCGTTCTCTTCTGTGAGCTCTTAGACAGCTAACCTTACTTCTCCCAGCCTTCCTCCCAGTCTGTAACCTGGGATAAAAATAGTATCCACCTCATGATGTTGCTGTTTGGTCTCCACCCTCTCCCAGAGTGGAGTAGAACAGGGTTCTCACCTGGGGGCAGGGTGGTGTGGGAGTGCTGTAGGGGATGGAACCCAGGGAACGGCCCTCCCAGAAGTCCCTTTCAGAGAGACGGGAGCATGTGGAGTCTGCCATCTCAGGTCATTCCCCTGACCAGGGAGCAGAGACCAGGACCTCTTGCCCAGCTGATCCTTCAGGGGCTGCTCTAGACACGGCCCCTAACCAACATACCTCATGATCCCTGTGCTGGCACCCTGATTTTGAGGGTGCTATCCTCTGTCTTGCTCAAGTTTTAAGGGAGTTGGCCTCTGCCTTGCCTAGTGGTTGTGGCCTGTAGCCCACCCTAGCCCCACCCACAAAGAGGAAGTTGCCTGGGGCTCCCAGGGTGAGAAGCTGGGTGCTCTGGCATGATGCCTTTCTCCACCCAGCTTGTGCTTTGGAACAGAACGTACCTTTTTAAAAGTAACTTTATAGCCCATTTGTTTGTGGAGCACGCACCCACAGGGCAGTCAGACCTCTTAAAGGGCCAGGGTCTTTCTGCCCTTGCTAGCCCCCCACTTCTCACCAGGTAGCTATTGCGCTGGGCTTTGGAGTTGGACTACCCTCCTGGGGAAGGAGGAGCTTGGAGGTGGTGACTTCCCCTGCAACCTCCTCTCTGGCTGGCCAGGGCTGGGTGGGTATCTCTTCTCTGCTCTCAGCTGGCATGGTGCCCAGAACCAGGCCCAGGGCTTGATTGAGGAGATGCAGCTGCATGGAGGCCAGGACTCTATCAACCTCCTGCCTCCCCAGGGGCACCCAGCTGCAGCCTTATCCAGGAGGTCTCAGCAGGCACATTCTTGGGGGAAGTGGAGAAAGTCACCTCTGCCCCTGTACCAGCCCTTAGAGCCAGGGTTGCCCATACCCCTTATCTGAACTAAGAAGGATTCCCTGTGTTCGGTTGGCCTATGGGTGTCTGGATGGTGTGGGGCTGTGGCCTCCTTTCTAGGCTCCGTGGGCAGCCCCTTTCCAGATCCAGCCCTGCTCATGTTCATGGGAAGGAGGCTACATTCTCCTCTGACCCACTCGTTCAGACACATCGAGCAGTTTCACCCAGTGACCCTGGCCCAGCCTGGAGTCTCCTCTAGTGCCCTGGCATCCATTTTTTTCTCACAGTGGGATAGGGGTCTGTGTACAGATCTATTTCAGTCTCTCATCCCCCTTCCCCTTCCCTCCACCATGACTCACTTTTTCCTCTTGGGCTCCTGGGGCCAGGAAGGGAAGTTGCCTGGTTTACCCCCCCTTCCCTTCTCCCCCACTGGGGGCTATTCTTAGAAACCCCTAAGGGAGATAATGTCCCCCCTCTTCACCCCCTGCTGCTGGGAGGGAGGCCTTATGAGCTGGACTGGGAAGGAAAGCTGGGAGGCCAGTCCTAGAGGGTCAAAGCTAGAAATAGCTGGGGGTTTGCTGAACCTCCCCCTCCATTTTACCTAAGAAAAATGAAGCTGAGGTCCCAGAGATGAACTGACCTGCCCAAGTCTGCAGGACTGGTTCTGGTTCTAGGCAAAGCCCACAATTCCTTGCTTCCAGTTGGTGCTCTTTCCCTCCCTTCTCCCCAAACCAGAGCCCTGTCCCAGCCAACTCTGGGGTGGAGCCACAAGTGCCAGGTTAACCCCTGAATTTCCAGAAACACTGAGGCCAGCTTTTCTTAGACTTGCTCTCCAGTCAGTGCCACCGATGCTGATTGAGGGCTGATCATCCTGAGATCAGGGTCCTAGGGCATGGGGCCTAGCTGTGCCAAGTATTGGGGGTGCTGGGCATGGTGGCAACCCTTCCTAGTTAAGGAGGGTTTTTCATGATAGTAGAATTGATGACTCCCAAGCCTGGGCTCCGAGGCTGGGCCTCAAGAGCGTGGGTGAGTGGAGTGAGTAGGAATCTTGGAAATCTAGAATGTACCAGCAGTAGGGTTTGGACATAGGCTTTGGAGTCTCACTATCCTGGATTCACATCCCACACCAGCCACTATTAGCTGTGTGTCTTGGCAAGTTACTTAATTTCTCTGTGCTTGAATACCTCACCTTTAAAATGAGATAGTTTTATTTCATAGAGTTGTCAGAAATCCGTTAGTTACTGTATAGGAGGCAGCCAACAAATTAGCTCCAATAATAATAATAATTATTAGTATATCAAGTTATATCAGAGCAGGGAGGAACCTTAGAAATCTTCTTATTGTCCCTCTCCAGGTTCTAGATGAGCAAACAGAGGCCCAGAGAGACGAGATGACTTGTCCTGGGCATTCACAGGAGGATATAGAGCTCGAGTCTCCTGGGTGTTGTCCTGTGAGGAGAACCACATGCAGAAGGAGCAGCACTTATCTTTTGTTTGGGCTGATTCTGGGGCAGGAAGTCATAGGGTGCTGGGCCCCGGCCCCATGACCCACCTTGCCCTGGTCAGTGCTTCTGCTCCCAGAAATTGTGAGAAGCTCTCATTTCTAGCTGTGGAGTGATCCAGGCAGGGGGCTGGAGTCCTGTGGAAGAAGGGGGAGATGTATTACAGGGGTGGGGACAGCTTGGGGACAGACAGGGCACAGGATCCTGGCTTCTTCCCCAAAGGAATGCACAGAGAGCATAGCAAGTTGCATCTGTGCCCAGGTGGGGGTTGGTCACCCTTCTGCCTCTGCCACCCTCTTGCAGCTTGGTGCCAACATGCTGCTGTTCCTCTGCACCAACGTCATTGGCATCTGCACACACTACCCGGCTGAGGTGTCTCAGCGCCAGGCCTTTCAGGAGACCCGTGGTTACATCCAGGCCCGGCTGCACTTGCAGCATGAGAATCGGCAGCAGGTGGGGCTGCTCTCCCTGTCCAAGGCCTTCCCCCATCTCACCCCCAAATAACCTGTATGCTGGGTCTGCTGCCTTGTACAACTCCATGGAATAAGTCTGAATGGTTCCCCCTGATTGCGCACCACACAGGCCCTGTGACACTGGGGTTCCTGTCCTGTCTGAGCGTGGGAGGGGGTAGATGGGAACATGAGTGAGGGGTTGCGTGGGGGTGGTCGGAGAGGGCTGCGAGGTATATTTGTGATAGGCTCTAATAGGGGAGGTCCAGAAGGGAAGCTCAGGTCTCCAGAGGGGTCTGGGAGGGCTCTGGGGTTGTGGAGGCACCAGGAGGGATTACGGTGTGAGGCCAAGAAGATAGTGGTGCCCTGTTGAAACCACTGGTCTAGGAACGGCTGCTGCTGTCGGTATTGCCCCAGCATGTTGCCATGGAGATGAAAGAAGATATCAACACAAAGAAAGAAGACATGATGTTCCATAAGATCTATATCCAGAAACATGACAATGTCAGGTAGGGTTGGGGGTGGGAGGATACCAGGAGAAATGGGGGACCTGGGAGTCTTTGAGGGCCACATGGCCCTTCCATCTTCTGCCATTGTCCACAGCATCCTGTTTGCAGACATTGAAGGCTTCACCAGCCTGGCATCCCAGTGCACTGCGCAGGAGCTGGTCATGACCCTGAACGAGCTCTTTGCCCGGTTTGACAAACTGGCTGCGGTGAGGGTTCTGGGGCTGGGGGCAGGGCTGGATGTGGTGAGAACATAGCCTCATTGGAGTGGCCTGGGGCAGTGGGAGTAGATGGTGACTCAGTGAAGGTGCTGGGTGGGCCAGAGAGTGAGAGTGACTCTCTCCAACTCACTCCCCTTTAGGAAAATCATTGCCTGAGGATCAAGATCTTAGGGGACTGTTACTACTGTGTGTCAGGGCTGCCGGAGGCCCGAGCGGACCATGCCCACTGCTGTGTGGAGATGGGGGTGGACATGATCGAGGCCATCTCGTAAGCAGTGCCCCTTCCAGGCTTCCTGGAACTGAGGGTGCCCCTGCTGGCTCCCACCCTTTAATGTGTCCTTGGGATTTTTTTTCTCAGTTTTGGTTGTTTCTCCATCTCGGAGATCCATCACCTGGGAGGGGAACGGATCTTTCTTCAGCCTGCGCACTTTAGACGCCAGCCAGCCAGGCAGGGTAGGGGAGCCATGGTGGGGGGATTTGGGCTGGTGAGAATGCTAGCTGAGCAGGCCTGAGGGGAGAACAGTGACTCCTCTCTTTCTAGCTCAATTCCACAGGATGCTGGTGAACACAGTTCTCAAACATTTGTCCTTGAGACCCAAGCAGCCTTTTGCCCATGTCCAGCCAAGGCTGTGCTCTCGTGTCCCGCATCTGGGTCTGTCCCTGCCTGCTTGGCTCTGAGGGGAGTGAAGGGCCTGAGTTCTGGGCTGGGAATGGGGATGACTGTGCCAGAAGCTGAGCTGGAGCCGCCTCCTCCCAGGCTGGTGCGTGAGGTGACAGGTGTGAACGTGAACATGCGCGTGGGCATCCACAGCGGGCGTGTACACTGTGGCGTCCTTGGCCTGCGGAAATGGCAATTCGATGTGTGGTCCAATGACGTGACTCTGGCCAACCACATGGAGGCGGGGGGCCGGGCCGGGTGAGTGTGGGGTCCAGGTGGCGAGGGATGGGAGTGAGGTGGGCCAGCCCAGGTCTCACCCTCCTGTTCCCTCACAGCCGCATCCATATCACTCGGGCCACACTGCAGTACCTGAATGGGGACTACGAGGTGGAGCCAGGCCGTGGTGGTGAGCGTAACGCATACCTCAAGGAGCAGCACATTGAGACCTTCCTCATCCTGGGAGCCAGCCAGAAACGGGTCAGTCCAGGTGGGGGGTGGGGGCAAGCAGGGAGAAGGGCAAATGCGGGGAGCAAACAGACATCTTCTCTGGGATCCTCTTTTGATCCGGTGCCCGTGCTTCCTGCACAGAAAGAAGAGAAGGCCATGCTGGCCAAGCTGCAGCGTACGCGGGCCAACTCCATGGAAGGGCTGATGCCACGCTGGGTGCCTGACCGTGCCTTCTCCCGGACCAAGGACTCCAAGGCTTTCCGCCAAATGGTGAGGGGCCCACAGCACTAGGACCCGAGGCCTCACTTTCCTAACAGGCTGTGCCCCCCTCCCCTCTTTGGACTTCCTTGTTGTGGCTCATACATCTCCGTGTATGACTTCCGGTACTGTGGGAAGGAGGGGTGACTTCATACCAGGGGTCCCAAGCCCCGCAAAGTGCATGGGGGGAACACTCAGCACAGTGTTGGGGATGGGGAAGGGATTGTGGAGGCGGAGATGGTCTGCCCTTCACCCCATTGCACGCTTTGTCCCTTTCTCCAGGGCATTGATGATTCCAGCAAAGACAAGTAAGTCAGGCTATTGAGGAGGGAGGAAAGGGAGGGAGAAGGCACTTGCACCCTGGGACAGGACTGCGGGAGAGCCAAGATCCCCCTCTTTCCTGGGCCATAGGTGGGTCATGTGGGAGTAGGTGCCACACAGCCACACTCCATTCTTTGGGTGCTGCCCATGTCCTTCCTTTCTCATTGCCTCTCACGTGGCATTGCTCATGCCCTTGGTGAAGCCATGTCCCCTGCCCTCAGCCGAGGTGCCCAAGATGCCCTGAACCCTGAGGATGAGGTAGATGAGTTCCTGGGCCGTGCCATTGATGCCCGCAGCATCGATCAACTACGGAAGGACCATGTGCGCCGGTTTCTGCTCACCTTCCAGAGAGAGGATCTTGAAAAGAAGGTTTGCCCCCGAAAAGCTAAGGGCAAAGGAGGATGAGGGCAGGGGTATGAGGGGAGGTCCAGGAGGGGAAGCTGAGCACAACTGAGGGAACAGGAGGGTGACCAGGGCACAGTGGGGATTCCTGTTAACTGGGCCATTGCTTCCCCCTACTTGAGGCCCCTGGCAGTGCCCTGCCTCCCCCAGGGCAGAGCCCAGCACCCAGCTCACCCTCTTCTCCCTCAGTACTCGCGGAAGGTGGACCCCCGCTTCGGAGCCTACGTAGCCTGTGCGCTGTTGGTCTTCTGCTTCATCTGCTTTATCCAACTCCTCGTCTTCCCACAGTGAGAGCCCCGCCCCTCCTTGCTCTGTTTCTTTTCCCTCCACCACTTCCCAGAACCTTGTTAAACACCCAGGCAAGCTCACATTCCTGGGAGCCTGCACCCTGCCAACCTTGGGAGTGGGACAAGGATGCCCAGAACTTCCAGAGTAACATTTTTCCTGGCCCTCTTCTGCCCCAGCTCAACCCTGATGCTTGGGATCTATGCCAGTATCTTCCTGCTGTTGCTGATCACTGTGCTGACCTGCGCCGTGTACTCCTGTGGCTCTGTATGTTGAGGGTTCTTCCAGGGCTGGTTGGGGAGGGCAGGCTGGGCTGGGGCGGCGAGGAATCCTGCAGGGAGAGGGAAGAGAAGGCCAGGCCTCCCTTACTGGGCCCCATCCCTGGTTGGCCTTACCCCTTGGCTGACACAGTCTCTAACTCTCGGTTTCTTGCCTGTCTGCAGCTCTTCCCCAAGGCCCTGCAACGCCTTTCCCGCAGCATTGTCCGTTCTCGGGCACATAGCACTGCGGTTGGCATCTTTTCAGTCTTGCTTGTGTTCACCTCTGCAATCGCCAACATGGTAAAGGTTCAGCGGGGATTCTTCCACTCCTCCTCTATGCCGAGCACTGCTCTGGGCTCCGGGGGCGGGGGGGGGGGTACAGAGAGGAATTAAGACCCATTTCCTGCCCTCTGAGAGTTTGTTATCCCAAAGGAGGGGGTGAGGTTAACTCTAGTCCCTCCTTCTCTTTGCTCTCCCCATCTCCTGTCATCCCTCAGTGAGAACTTTGACCTCCAGGGTATAAGACACTGGGGTGTGGGCCTTGTAGCCCCTCTCCTCCATGCTTACCCTGATATGCCTCCCCCAACTTTTGCAGTTCACCTGTAACCACACCCCCATACGGACTTGTGCAGCCCAGATGCTGAATGTAACACCCGCTGACATCACAGCCTGCCACCTGCAGCAGCTCAATTATTCTCTGGGCCTGGATGCTCCCCTGTGTGAGGGCACCGCACCCACTTGCAGCTTCCCTGAGGTGTCCAAGCCGTGCTCAGGCGGGACGGGGGGTGGGGTTCCTGATCAGTACTAGTTATTGACTCCTCTGTACCAGGCCTGCTGATGGGCAATGGGGACCCAGGATCTCACCAGAGTCCCTACTGGAGGAGCTTCCAGGGGTCCTGGTGTGGTGTGGGGCTGCCTGTGGAGGGTGAAGGAGGTTTGGGTTTGAGGTTGTGGAGGGGAGCTTTGGTCAGGCAGGGGAGTGCAGGGCTCTTCCTGAATGGGGTGGTGGATGGCATGACTTCTGTCTTCATCCAACACCACCTCTGCCATCGATCCCCAGTACTTCGTTGGGAACATGCTGCTGAGTCTCTTGGCCAGCTCTGTCTTCCTGCACATCAGTAGCATCGGGAAGTTGGCAATGATCTTTGTCCTCGGGCTCATCTATTTGGTGCTGCTTCTGCTGGGACCCCCAGCCACCATCTTTGACAACTATGACCTGCTGCTTGGTGTCCATGGCTTGTGAGTTTATCCTCAGCCCCTTTAATGCCCTACAATCTTTCTGACCTTGCTGGGTCACTATGATTTTTCTGGTGCCCAGGCCTCTTGTACCCTTGGAATGCCACCACTCACTTGTCACCTGTGGGGGGAAAGGAGGTAGTAGAGGAGCTCCCAGCATATGACACCTAACAGTCACGCTGAGGAAAACCCCAGTCTTGGGAAGTCTTTGTGTCTTTAGACTAGACATTTAAAGAATTTCTTCTCTCATTTGCATGGTGCTTTCATACCCATTCTCTTAACCACCTGTAGGCCACACAGCTGCTTGGTGGCAGAGCCCTGGCTAGGAACCGAAACTTTTGACTCCTGTTTAAGGGCTTTGCCTGGGACACAACACTAGCTTTTCCTCTGCAAACCTCATCCTATAGCTTTGTGTAGTAGGAAAAGCCTCTGGAGTCCACTGGGTCTGAATCCCACTCTGCCGCTCGTTAGCTGTGTGACCTTAGGTGAGTTAACTTCTCTGAGCCTCAGTTTCCTCATCTGTAAAATGGCAGTGGCACCTAGATCATAGGTGGTTGTAGAGATTATAGTGACATTTATTGAAGCCTTACTCCATGCCAGGTGCCACGCTAGACTTTTTGTGTGCAGTATTTAGATCTTGTCCCTCTTTTACTGATGAGGAAACAGGCCTAGAGTTACACATCTTGTTCCAGGTCACAGAACTGGTAAGTGGAGGAGCTAGGAGTGGAACCTTCTCTTAACCTCTGTTTTTAATGTTAATGTAAGCAGCACAAACTCTGGCCCTGTGCCTGATTTTGTGCTGTGTGCTCAGTAAATGCAGTTTCTTTCTTCCCTTCCCTGCCCCCACCCAGCAACCCAAGAAGAACTGATGACTTTGTCTCTTGTATCTTCCTGTCAGGGCTTCTTCCAATGAGACCTTCAATGGGCTGGACTGGTAAGTGAGGGCTCTGGGGCAGGGCAGGGGAGGGCTGCCACATGCCTCTTTCAGACACTGAGCTTGCCTCTGTTTATCCTCAGCCCAGCTGCAGGGAGGGTGGCACTCAAATACATGACCCCCGTGATTCTGCTGGTGTTTGCCCTGGCACTGTATCTGCATGCCCAGCAGGTGGAATCAACTGCTCGTCTGGACTTCCTCTGGAAACTGCAGGTGACCGAGTGGGCCTCTGGGGGAGGGGGAGGATCCTGGGGACAGAACCTGGGCCAAGCCAGAAACGCATCTGGTTACCTGGCCAAGGCTCAGGCCACCCCAAGCCCACCCTGGCCCCAAGCCTTCTATGTGCCCATCCTTAACCCCTGCCTCATTCTGCTCCTGCCCCTTTCATGCCTTTGCCTGTTCTTTAGGCTTCATCTGTCCATGCCTTTCTTCTTTCCTGTGATTCCCTCTGGTGCCTGTCTCCAGGCACTGGCCACTGCACCTACCTCTTGTGAATGTTGGGCAATGGGTGATAGGTGTGGTGTCCATAGGCAACAGGGGAGAAGGAGGAGATGGAGGAGCTCCAGGCATACAACCGAAGGCTGCTGCATAACATTCTGCCCAAGGACGTGGCTGCCCACTTCCTGGCCCGGGAGCGCCGGAATGATGAGCTCTACTATCAGTCGTGTGAGTGTGTGGCTGTCATGTTTGCCTCCATTGCCAACTTTTCTGAGTTCTATGTGGAGCTGGAGGCAAACAATGAGGGCGTCGAGTGCCTGCGGCTGCTCAACGAAATCATCGCTGACTTTGATGAGGTACTTATCCGGTTGGTTGGTGCTGGCAGGGCACCTAGGGGAGACTAGCCGTACTAGGGCAGTGGGGAGAACTTTGGATGGGAAGGCCAGAATTGGAGGCATGGCTGGTTTGGGAGGAGGAAGGGAAGTTTGATGGGACCCAGAGATGTCAGGGTAGGAGTAAGGGACGGTATAGCAGAAACAAGGAAAAGGACCCTTGGTGGCCGAGGCAGCGAGGAGGTCGCCCTAGTGGGGTGGGGTCATCACTGCTGGGGAGTGAAGGACATGAGGACCTGTGGAGAGGACAGGATAGGTACCAGGTGGATGTTACTGAATAAGAAGGCAGTAAACTGGACAGAACCCCATGAGCCCAAGTAAGCAAGATGGGCCCCCCAATAGAGAAAATGGAAGCAAATGTGAGGAAGTGTCCTGAATATCCAGGTCAGGAACGGGTCATTTACTGTTTTCGAGGAAAGTTACTTCCCTCTGACACTGTTTCCCAAAAAGTGAGGGGTCGAATAATTGATGGCTAATATCCCTTCTGTGGTTCTGGATTCTGTGAGCAAGCTTTGGAAGCGGTATACTTGAGTCCTGGCCTGGGGTTCTGATGGCTGCTTTGTGAAGGAGCCCTGTTTTCCAGGCTCCTCAGTCCTGCACTGAGAACAATAACTGGAAGGCGGGACTCACTCACTAGAAGGAGGGGAGCTGTTGAAACAGGGAAGGGGGAAGAGGCTGAGGCATGGCAAGAGTGAGCATTGGGCAGGGTGGGTTTGGCCTCTCTGCCTTGACAGCCAGTTCTCCCTGTGCTGTCCAGATCATCAGCGAGGAGCGGTTCCGGCAGCTGGAGAAGATCAAGACGATTGGTAGCACCTACATGGCTGCCTCAGGGCTGAACGCCAGCACCTATGATCAAGCGGGCCGCTCCCACATCACTGCCCTGGCCGACTATGCCATGCGGCTCATGGAGCAGATGAAGCACATCAATGAGCACTCCTTCAACAATTTCCAGATGAAGATTGGTGAGATGGCCCCCTTGCCTGGCAGCTTTTCCCAGGGCTGTTTCTGGGTGAGGCCAAGGAATCAGGCTGGGGATGGCATCATAGATTTCCCATCAGGAATCCTTTGGGCTGTCTTTTTCTCCCACCTCCTATCTCGTCTCATATTAAGAACAGAGGAGGGTCTTCTGCATGCTAGGCCCTGTCCAAGACATCTTAATCCTCACATTTATTATCCCCTTTCACAGATAGAGATTGACTCTCAGATTAAATAACTTGGTCAAGGTCAAACAACTAGTAGGTGGCTGAACTAGGATTCAAAACCAGGTTTATTTAAGCTTCAGTATCTGTACCCTCATCTATGGCCAGTCTGATAAGAGGTACTTCCTCTCAGATGGTCTGGGAGCTGGTGGGCAGGAGGAGTGGGTTCTGGACTCACACTGGTTTGAATTCTGGCTGTTCCACCTACTGGCTTATTTAGCAAGTCACCCGACGACTCTAAGTTTCACAAGGTTATCTATAAAATGGGATGATCCCTACCTTTAAGGGTTGTTGAAGGGATGAAATAAGGGAATGCATAATGCTTATCGGAGTGGTTGGCACAGAACGAGCATTCAATAGATTAGTTACTGTTGTGGCAATAGTTGTTTTAACTCAGGGGAGCTGCTCAGCTGACATGCCCAGATCTTCCATTCTTTACAACCAGGACACTTGACCCGTTGCCACTTTCTTTGGGTCCTTCTAAAGGTTCCAGGAGAGGGGATGACTCCTTGGGCTGACTCTGGAATGTCCGCTAGTCTGTTTTTTGCTGCTGTCCCCATCGCAGGGCTGAACATGGGCCCAGTCGTGGCAGGCGTCATTGGGGCTCGGAAACCACAGTATGACATCTGGGGGAACACAGTGAATGTCTCTAGCCGTATGGACAGCACGGGGGTCCCTGACCGAATCCAGGTGAGGGGAATGTGAGCAGAGGCTGGGAAGGGTATGGGTCCAGAGGGCTTCTGCAGGTCAGCTAGGATAGGGGTAGGGTGGCAGTGTTCTGTGGTTGGGGGTGTGTGGTATGGGGGGCTAGCATGATTAGAAACCCCTGGACCCCTGCAAATCCAGCAGGAAGGATCCCAGGCTAAGTGGGTTCCCCTCCCATCCCCCAGGTGACCACGGACTTGTACCAGGTTCTAGCTGCCAAGGGCTACCAGCTGGAGTGTCGAGGGGTGGTCAAGGTGAAGGGCAAGGGGGAAATGACCACCTACTTCCTCAATGGGGGCCCCCCCAGTTAGCAGGGCCCAACTACAAATTCAGCTGACAGGACCAAGGTGGGCATTTGAGTGGACTCTGTGCTCGCCGGGTGGAGCTGTGGGAGGGGGCACCAAGCCTCCAGACCCTGCTGACCACAAAAGGGAACACTCCAGCAGGCTGTGCTTGGACCATGCTCGTCTGCCGTCAGGCTGGTGAACAGGGGAATACCAAGAGGATTGTGCAAGTGACTTTTACTTTTCTAATTGGGATAGGGCTGTTCCTCACCTCTCTTCCAGCTTTTGGGAGCAGGGGAGAGGGCAGGGCAGCAGCAGAGGCAGCAGGGATTAAAATGGCAGCTTGCCATGCCTACCCTTTCCCTGTCTGTCTGGGTAACAGACTCAGGGCTGGGCCCTTGCTTTCCCTCTTTTTCCTGGGAATATTTTGTACAAAGACTGGGGCAGGCATGAGGAGTGCCTATTCCACGTTTGCCTCTGCTATGCCTGCATCCCCAGCACTGGCCTTGGGTACCCCACCCCAGTCAGGTCTCCCTCCTAGGAACAGGGCAGAGGAAGGAGATGCTCTGGGGACCCTGCTCTGTCCATATTTCAGGGGAATGTTTCCATTTGCCAAATCCTAGTCCCATAATCTGTCCCCAAAGGGGAACAAAGGGACTTTTGACAGCTCAGATTTAGCCCTAGTTCCTGCACAGCTCCAGGAAAAGGGGCATCTGGCCTCATTGGTACTGTGAAAACGCCTAGCCAGAAAGCAAGCATGTATGTGGGATGTCAAAAGGTCAGGAGCTGGAAGTTCACCTGCAGATGCCCAAGAAAGCAGGCTGGCCAGGGAATGGGGTGGTACCAGACTCTTGATCTGAGGGCCCCACTGGGGTCAGGATCAGGTCACTCTGCACCCATGCTCTCTTGCTGTCTGCTGGCAAGGGGGCACAGAGCATCTCTACCCCTTGTGTTGCCAAATAGAAAAGGGTCAGGGCATGGAGGAGGGTGACCCTGATCTCAAACCTGTCCTCCCAAGTCTTTGGCACTGGGGAGGGCCTGTGCGTCTGTGTAATGTATGTGCCTGTCAGCCTTTTTTTGTGTGTATCTGTTTCCAGGTCTGTGTGTGTCCTTATGCTTCTCCTCAGCTCTCCACTCTCGGTTGCCTCTCTCCTGTGGGCCTCTGTCTTCTGGGAATAAGGCAGGGTTTCTGATTCAAGGGATGGAGAGAGATGCCTAGGTTGTACAAGAGTAGCATGGGGTGCGGCAGCAAGAGGAAGGTGCCCTGGGGAGAGGAGTCCTTTTTGTGCCAAATCCCTAAGTGCCATTTGGGGGGTCGTGTGTGCAGCATGACTTTCTCCCTGCCTAGGGCAGGGACCCAAGCGCCTGCTTGAGCCGCAGTGCTCCATGGACTTGAACTGTCTGGGTTTGGTGGGCAGAGGCTCAGGAATTTCCTGGGTTCCCCAGCTGGTGGTATACTTTGGGACTGGCGTAGCATGGGATCTCTCTGGTACTAGGGGATGGGGCGAGGGAACCTGAAACTTGGCTTTCCCCAGCCTTCAGTCTCAGTCTAGCATGTTCCTGGCTCCCCAGTCCCCAAGAAGCCTGCAAGGGCTGGAAGGAGGGTCAGGAGGTTGGACTCTAGATTCCCTTCCTATCTCTGCCTTCCTTTTACTCCTTTCCCTGTAACCTCCTTGTCTCAGGCCTGACTTAGTTGGTGCCTTGGTTTCTCTGTCTGTACCTATTTAAGCCAGAGGCATTAGCCTGAATTTTGCTTGAAGATCATTTAGAGAGACAGAAGAGGGTTCCAGAGTTGCTGAGTTTGGGGAATGGAAGGGGTGGGTGGCACCCTTGCCCTTCCTCATGCCCTTTGACTCCAGCTCCTTGCAGAGGCCTGGTTTCTGGCTTATACTACCTGCCTTGGGGGATCTTCATGCATCAATCAAGTAGGCCATCAGGCACTTCATTAGCTATGGCAGGAGGAGGGGAAAAGACTAGTTGGGCCAGAGAGAAGATCAACTCCCATCTCCCCAGACATATCCCTGGATAGGAAAGGGACTGCTTGGAGCCCTGGGGTGGGGATAGGGGTGTAAGGAGACCAGAGTGGGAAGACCTCAGTCTTGGGTGATTTGTCTTTGCTTCTTGTCAAGTGGGAGGGACCTGTCCAACACCCTGACTCCCTATACCACAGTGCCAGCCATGCCCTTTTCCTGGGCTACCATTGCCCCCTTTCTCACCAGTTGGTGGGGGAGTCTGTGGATGGGAGGCCCATGGACTTTGGTTTTACAATGTAACCACTGTGGGGGTGGGGGAGGGTGGTATACCATGTATTTCAGTGAAATATTTAATATATTTAAATATCAATAAAATCAAACTCTTTGTAAAATTCCCAGCTCTCTGAAGATGTTCTGGGCCATGGGTTGGGTCAGAAGTGGCAGAGCCAGGTATAGGAGGTAGCCTTTCCACTGTGGTTAGAGGGCTTCCTCCGGTTTTCTTCCTGCCAAGGTGAAGCTGCAGTGTCTTCAGAGAGCATGACTACTCTAGGCCCTTCAGCATCACAAAGACCATTGTGTGTCTTCCCAGATTTGTTACTCAGACACCTGCCATTCATGAGGTCAAGGACCCCCTCAGTGGTCTTTCCTCTACCCTGGCCCCTCCCAAACCAAACACCCAAGTTCTGGCTCCCACACATCTGATCTCACAGGAATTTGGGCATTGGAATAATTTCCCTCCCCCTCATTGCCAGTGCACACAAGCGATTTCTAATCCAATCTGTTTACTCTGCTCTTGAGATCCCCTCCTTCCATTAGTCCCTCAGTGGAACCAAGACAGCTTCTCCCATTTTCTCCTTTGCCCTGCTTCCACAGTCCATCTTGCAAACATATCCTGCTCAATACAGACTGAAGTTTCTGTCACTCAGAACAGAGTGATCCATAAACCTGGAAAAGAGAGAGAGGGTCTCAGATTCAGCCAGGCCAGGCTGGTGTGTGTGGTGGTGTCCTTAAACATAGCTCCCAAGACTGCCTCAGGGCAGAAAGGGCAGGGGTAGTAATGAGGGAGTAGGGCTGCTGCCTATGAATGGTGGTTGGAGGGTGGGAGGCAGCAATGAAGGGAGTGGAAACATCCCTGGACCTCACAGGAAAGCTACAGACATTTGTCTTGTGCTTGCTCCAGAAGTCTTATCCACAAGATGAAACACAAAGACACAAACAAATCTTTAACTCCTTTGAATGCCACCACTGCCCAGATTCTGGGACCAGCTTTTCCTGGTAAGACCCAATCTTTGTCTTCTATTCCCTAACTCTTAGTACAGAGTGAAGCAGCCTCTAAGGATGGAGTACTTCCCTTAGCCTCCCTACCCTTACCCATCCCAGCCTAACCTGGTCATTGGGCTTTTAATGAGGCAGTGGCGGGGGCTCTGGATCCATGGCATGGTTTCCTCTGGGTGCACTCCTGGATCATGGGACCGCCAGAAGCTGAAGTTCTGAGCATCAGTCAAGGGGACTCTGAAGACCTGATTGGGGACTGAATGTTGGGGGAGGGCAGGTTATCCAATTTTTTCAAGTTCTTTGCTCCCTCATGGCAGCACCTGACCAGGTGCTGAGAAGTCCCAGGAATCTGGTCACCACACCCAGATTCACTTCCGGATTCCAGCATTTCACACCCTTCATGGTCAGTTGAATCAGTCTTGGTTCTTCCTGCTGTTACTAAGCCCATCTCCAAGAGAAAGAGAGCTTTCCCAAGTGCTAAGATGGTGGAAAAACAAGTGGCCAACCCCGTAGGCAAATGTGCAAGATGGGTTTACTGGCTCTTACCCCTTGCTCCCAGGCTGAATCATTCTCATTTCCTTCTGTCCTATCTGAAAAAATTGCTTCCTTTGCTCATTCCAGGTAATTCTCTGAAACTCAGCAGTGAGTACCTCATATTTAGGTACTGCTAATAGATTCACTTACCAAGTGTCTCTTATGTTCTAAATGTATTAGGTGTTCTTAAGATTTTGAATAGTATTCAGACTTACCTAGGATTTTTTGTATTTTTATTCTTTACTTGGATAAATCTAATTATACCACTGTATAATATTTGTATATTCTTTAAAGTTAGAACTGTAGCCTAATATCCTGGCTATGTAGTCTTTATAATCATTATTTTGAAAAATCCCTAATATACCGTTGAGTACATGTTACATTTTTGACTTAGTTGTTTTCCTCTTGATTAATAGTGAGCTCTTAAAAAGAATTTGCTGTTATTTAGATACTCCTCTTCACACTTATGTCTCTTTAAATTTCTGAAAGTATCTTAGTTTTCTAAATTAAACTTTAATTTTGAGATAATTATGAATTCACATATAGTTGTAAGAAATGATAACATAAGATCTTGTGTACCCTTTACTCAATTTCCCCTAATGGGAAAGGGAATTGGCTTTTTATAGTCATGTTCTCCCATTCCCTCCATGGTAGTCAATAATGTGTTCTTCATTTCTATAATTTTGTCATTTTAAGAATGTTATATAAGTGGTATCATACAGTGTGTGATCTTTTGGGGACTGACTTTCTTTACATGGGGTAACTCTGAAGATTCCTAGTTCTCACGTGTCACGTGTATCAGTAGTTTGTCCTAGATGCTTTTTTAAATGTGCATTTTCTCTAACTTTAATAACAATGCTAGAATATGATTCCCATTTTCACATGGTTCAGAGAGCTTAGGTGGTTAAAGGAACTTGCCCAGGAACTTGCCCAAGGTCACACAACTTGTTTGGAGTTTAAACCCCATTCAAATTCCAAAGCTAGTGCTTGGTCTACCATTGTACGGCATAGCATATAATATAAAAAGTACTCTCTTAAATTGTCTCATTTTGTTGTGATTCCTCACAGTTCCATAAGATTGGTAGAGCAGGCATTTTGTTTTCTTTTTTTTCCTTAGCAAATGAGCAAGCGTAAGTGACTACCCAAGGTGAGACACTTAAAACTAGGACTCAAATATGGGGCTTCTCCTTCTAGTCTGATTCAATTTTTGTTTTATCTTGCTCACCCCATTCAAGTCTACTTTCTCTCTCCTTTTCTCAGCCTCCCTTCTTGGATTTTTTTTTTTTTCCTTTTCCCCTGTCCTAAAATCATGCCCCACCACAGCCCAGGCATTCTTTATGAACTCAGGCTGTGTTCTGCTTCTAGCATACTGCCCACTCCAAGATACTTACATGTCTTTAACAACACCTTCTTTACAGCTTCATGATACCTTCTGTGGCTATTCTGGTGCACGGAATAATTCCCATCTTCTGAGATAATAGGGGGAAGCCTAGTGGGCACTGGTTCCTTCTGGTCTGAAACAAGAAACAGACTGGTTATAAATACTTAGCAAGTGGGACTATTTGGTTTTCTGAGTCTCTGGTCTCCATGCCAGCCAGGCACATGGCAGGGGTCTCTACTAGCCACTCAAATCTGATCTCAGATCTCAGAAGTCAATTCGCAACGCCTGTGTCAGAAGGGAGGGAGAGAGAACCCAGTGATCACAAGACCTCCCTCACCATTCTCTTGTTCCTCTCTGATTCCTGGGTTTTGAATGGCTTCCAGCTGGAATCAGGATATTGACAGACACTTCGGGTTAGTGCAGGTGAAAAAGGCCCCTTATCTGGATGGACACCTATTTCCTGGGATTGGCATATTTTAAGAGCTTTAATTGGTCTAATAGGGAAAGTTAGGTTTGAGCTAAGTCTTGGAGAATAAGGAGTCCATGGGACACAGTGGTATCAGGAAGAGCATTTCAGGCAGCAGGATAGCAAGTGTGTAGAAGATTGAAGTATTAGAGAGGTTTTAGCTTGCTATTGATTTAGAGCCTGATTTGTGCTTGGTAAAATGGAGAGGGGCAGGGAAGGGGCTAGAAAAGTGGTAGAGAGTAGGGTAGGGTAAGGTGAGGTATGGTGTAGAGTAAGGCAGTGTATATTTTATGTTTTTATTTTGGAGAGAGAGAGAGTGTGAGTAGGGGAGGGGCAGAGAGAGAGAGAGAGACAGAATCTGAGGCAGGCTCCAGGCTCTGAGCTGTCAGTTGAGAGCCTGACGCGGGGCTTGAACTCACAGACTGCGAGATCATGACCTGAGGTGAAGTCGGACGCCCAACCAACTGAGCCACCCAGGTGCCCCTAGAGTAGGGGAATATAGACCTAGCATTCTTACGGGGGTTTAGGAATCCTCTCCAAGGCAAAACTGGAATCTCACTATGGAGCCTGTAAAGACCAGAAGAACTTCCTTACCCAGGTCTCAATATTTGTGTCTCCCCTAAATTCCTATATTGAAAACCTAATTCTCAAGGTGATTGTATTTGGAAGTGGGGCCTTTGGGAGGTGATTAGCTCATAAGGGTAGAGCTCTTATGGAATTAGTGCCCTTCTAAAAAAGGCCTCAGAGAGCTCCCTCTCCCCTGCCACATGAGGGCACAATGAGAAGTCTGCAACCTGAAAGAAGGCCCTTACCTGACTAGGCTGGCACACTGATCTTGCACTTCCAGCCTCCAAAACTGAGAGAAATAAATCTCTGTTGTTGATAAGCTACCCAGTCTATGGCATTCTGTAATATCCCAAATGGACTAAGGTGCCAGCCTCTCTTGCAGCTAGGGCATGGGCAAAGAGTTTTAGCTAGGTCAAACACATCTGCCTCAGATTCTGAATCAAAAGATTAGGCTGCAAAGAAGCAGGGGCTATGTAAAGTCTTTGTCTACTAATGGGAAGTTGCAGTGGTGAAGCTGCATCTTATTTCTAGCAGTAACATCCAGAGCCCGGTGTCCTTGGTGTCCGCAGCATCTGCCATGGTACTGAATGCAGCAGTGTCTATGCCAACCAGGTCTGCAGCATGATTCTGAACATTGTTTCTGGTTATTAGCCACCAAACTTGGTTCTCTGTTCCTTTTACAGCTCTATGCACTTCCCAATATTCTTTTTTAAAAAATTACTTTATTGTAAAATTGGCATAAAATTTGTTGTACATATGATTTTGGAGGTAAGTATACACCTGTGAAACCATCACCACAATCTATGCCATAAACCTGTCCATCCCTTCTAAAAATTCCCTCCCTCCCTCTTTATTGTAATTTATTTTGTGGTAAGAACATTTAACAGGAAATCTATGCTTTTAGGAAGGTTTTTAGTATATTATGCAGTATTAACTATAGGTTCTGTGCTATACAGTATATCTCTAGGACTTCTTTTTAAAATAACATTTTTTAAATGTTTACTTATTTTGTGTATGTGTGAGAGAGAAAACATCCCAAGCAGGTAACATCTCAAGCAGGTTCCACACTCAGTACTGAGCCTGATGCCGGACTCGATCTCACCACCACGAGATCATGACCTGAGCCGAAATCACAAGTTGAACACTTAACTACTGAGCCACCCAGGCGCCCTTAGGACTTCTATATCTGAGACTTTGTACCCTTTGATTGCTACTCCTCCACTTATCCCTCCCCCCAGCCCCTGGCAACCACCATTCTATTCTCTGCTTCTGTTAAGATTGATTATTTTAGATTCTTCATATAAGTGGTATCATACAGTATTTGTCCTTCTTTGTCTGGCTTATTTCACCTAACATGTCTTCCAAGTTCACCCACGTTATTGCAAATGGCAGGACGTCCTTCTTTTTAAAGGCTGAATAATATTCCTGTGTGTGTATGTGTATTGTATTTTCTTTATCCATTTGTGCATTGATGGACATTTATGTTGCTTCTGCATCCTGGTTACTGTGAATGATGCTGTAATGAACATGGAAGTGCAGATATCTCTTTGAGATCATAATTTCAATTCCTTTGGGTATATACCCAGAAATAGGATTTACTTTTACTTTTTTAAGGAAACTCCATACTGTTTTCCATGCACTACACCAATTTACATTCCCATGAACGGTATACAAAGGTTCCCCCCCTTTTCTCCACATCCTCACCAACATGCCTTTTTTTTTAAAGTTTATTTAGAGAGAGAGAGAGAGAGAGAGAGAGCGAGCGAGTGAGCGGGTGGGGAAGGGGCAGAGAGGGGTGGAAAGAATCCTAAGCAGGCTCCACACTGTCAGCATGGAGCCTGAGGTGGGGCTAGAACTCACAAATCATAAGATCATGACCTGAGCCAAAATCAAGAGTCGGATGCTTAACCAACAGAGCACCCAGGCATCACCACCACCCCTTTTTTTTAATAACAGCCACTTTTACAGGTGTGAGGTGATATCTCATTGTAATTTTAATTTTTTTAATGTTTGTTTATTTTTGAGAGAGAGAGAACCAGGGAGGGGCAGAGAGAGAGGGAGGCACAGAATCTGAAGCAGGCTCCAGGTTCTGAGCTGTAAGCACAGAGTCCGACGTGGGGCTTGAACCCACAAACCACGAGATCATGACCTGGGCCAAAGTTGGACACTTAACCCACTGAGCCACCTATGCACCCATCGTAATTTTAATTTGCATTTCCCTGAAGATTAGTGATGTTGAGCATCTTTTTCATACACCTGTTGGCCATATGTATGTCTTCTTTGGATAAATGTCTACTCAGATCTTATGTCAGTTTTTTAATCATTGTTTTGTTTTTGTTTTTGCTATTGAGTTACAGGAATTTCTTACTTACTTTGAATATTATTCCTTTATCAAATACATGGTTTATAGCTATCTTCTCCCATTCTGTGGGCTGCCTTTTCATTTTGTGGATTGTTTCCTTTGCTGTGCACAAGCTTTTTGATGTTATCCCACCAATATTATTTTAATAAATTCATGTTCTGCTTAAATAGGCTAGATTTGGGTTGCATCTCAGACTCCTGAGTTTGTCAGGAACTGGATCAGTTTGCCATTCTCTCCAGAAATTGTTGTGATCACTGACTCACCTCTGGTAGAGAATGGGGATGCCACTTCTCTTCTGGAGTTTTTCCCCGGCTCCTGCTTTTCCCCTTCATTCTGGCTTGACCCCATTCATTCATTTCTGTCCTTCCTTCCTTCCCCACTTTTGCTCTCTGGTTGAAATCTCCTTTCACATTCTCTAAGAATGATACTACCAGAGTGAGGCACTGTTTGAATTCCCTCCTTTGCCAGTTGAGGATTTGGACAGGTGACAGAATATTGAGTTCTGGAAGCCTGAACTGAACCTGGGGGCTGACTTGTACTTCATCACAGGTTACAAGGAGGGACCAGTTCCTGGAAATAGTGTCATTTGACTTTGGGCAAGGTGGGGGTGCCAGAATGTCTGCGGCTGAGTAGATGTGGACTACTCAGGAAGAGTATATTCCTAGAGGAAGAGCAAGAGCATATTCCTAGTGGGCAAAGGGACCTTGACTGCAAGTAATTATTAGTCTGGGTGCAGGTAATTGTAGGAGCTCTTTATCTGGTCCTGAGGCCTCAGACTGATTGTCCTTAGGGGTACAGCCAGGTCATGTTCTCTATTTAATCTCAGTTTCTGAGTAGTAGGCTCCCAGCTTCCCATATAAGTGGTTACTGTGTACTTGGAGGTATGCTGGACAGTATCTCTCATTTGGATGCCTTCCTCCTGAATCAAGCACCAGTTGGCATACTCTTTGGATTGGGTTTTTGGCAAACTGGAAGATATTTTTGGTAACCCATAATTTCCCCCAGCTGCCAAGTTTTGGAAGCCACCTGGGGTGAATGGCAGTGAGCTGTAGGTAAAAATCATGCCACAGCTACTGTGAATGGGCATGTTCTAGGTGGAGGGAGGCAATGAGTTCTTTATAAACAAACTACACTGTGGCAGGGTAGAGGAACTGTTCCACCATTTTGTTGGTAGTGTAACAGAGGTTCTTCATCCCCCCAGTTAATACTATGCTCCGTACAGTTTTTGGTGGTAAACAGATACAAAAGGCCCTGACAGTTTCTTCTAGAATGGGGCCATAAATTGGGAGTTGCCATAAGACTGCATCTAATACTTTGAATGTACCATGAAGGATATTGGGGTGGTGCAAAAGTACTTGGGTGGATCTTCTACTTACCCAAATTAATGTTGCAGGTTTCTCAATACTACAGGCTTCCCAGGGCCACTGGGGTAATCACAAAATCTTAGTTATCCACTACCTTGCCTATTGCCTCTGGTTAGTTGGAACTGGGAGTGACTGGCCACAATGTTTTCAGGTTGAAGAATTTTTAGAACCGGTCTACCTCAATGGCTACCAGAATTCTGACTTGTAGGTTAGGATATCTGCTTGATTGTTCCAAATGCTTAGTACATAGTGGTGATGATATCTAACACACATAACTTGCAAGTTGGTGTTGCTGCAAGCAGAGTAATAGCACCCTGACTAGAAATTCACACAAGATCAGTTTGAGAGAAAATGTGGTATTTTACATAAAAAATGACTCCTATCTAGGATTTCCTATCAGATGGTGGGCATTAATGCCTTGAAGTTGGCTGGAGCAATAACATAGATTGAAATTGGCTGAAGCCAATTTGAAGTGTTTGGAAGACCATCTTGGTTTATGGTCTTCCTTGACATAAGAACATTGTCAGTGCATTGGGAGGAAGTAGACAGGAGCATAAGACCAGGGAACCAGCCACATTTTACATATGGGAACAGTTCCTTTGCCTCCGTGTCCAAAAATATCTTCCTCAAAGTGGTGCATTTGTTCAGGATTCTGAACACAAGGGAAGTAGATGGGGTATGGGATAACAGAGGGCTAGTGCTGGCTGCACTGTTGATGTAAAAGGGACTACATGGATCTTCTAGAGATGATAACAATAAACCAAACTAATAATGAATGTGCTCAGCACAACTATAAAAGGTAGGTACTATTATTATTTTACAAATGGGGGGAAAGAGTCCTGGAGTAGTTTAGTTATTGGCCCAAGTTCACTAAACTAGCATATGGCAGAGACATTAATTTAACTCAAGCAGTTTGGATCCAGAGCCCATGCTGTTAACCACCACACTAACCTGTTCTTGAAATCATCTATTCAGGCTTCCAGGCAAGACAAAGGACTAAGGGAAAACATAAACTGATAAAACTGGCCTCTTGTTGGGGTCCCTTGTGTGTGTAAAGCTCAGTGGGGGTCGTGTCAAAGGTATCTGCTCACCCTGGGACCAGCCTTGAGTTGGGTGGGGCACAGGATAGAATTATCTCATTCCAAAGACAGATCCCTGCCTCCTTGAGCTCCACTGAAATGTGGAGTCTCATTTCCTATGGCTAGCATTGGGGAAGCAGAGGACTGAACCTGGTGGGCCACTCTGCAGTAGACTGGACCAGTGCCAGTGCAGAAAACCAGTGTGGAAAGGCTGCACTCCCATAGAAAAAGTGGCCTATCTGCTGCTATACAGACATAGTCATCCACCTTGGAGGTGCCTCCTTCTTAGGCTTTGGCAGATTGTAGCTATGAGTAGCCTAAGTATCTTTCCTCCTCTAGTTTCAGGTGGATAGGAAATGGTGGTCTATAGCAGCTACAAGATGTATGGGCTGTTTCCAAAATACATTTCTTTTTTTATTATTTGAAAAAAAATTTTTTCGAGAGAGAGTGCGCATATGGGGGTGGGAAGGCTGGGGGCAGGGGAGGAGCAGAGGGAGAGGGAGAGAGAATCTTAAGCAGGCTCCATGCCCAGACCCAGTGAGGAGCCTGACACGGAGCTTGGTCTCACAACTGTGAGATCATTACCTGGAGCTGAAATCAAGAGTTGGATGCTTAACTGACTGAGCCACCCATGTGCCCCCAAGTAGCATTTCTCTATCTTCAGTAAATTTATCCATTTGGAAATGCAGCGGGGTTTAGAGGAGGCTTTGGGCAATTCACTCTTGGCTAAATTGTGCCATTCACGCTCCTGTTTGAAAAGCCAGAACTACAGTGCCCTCTGCTGGAATCTAAGAATGGCATCCCCAGCTGTCTCCTAACAGGTGGGTCACCAAACAGGCAGTTTGAAGGCATCAGAAGACCTAGAAGATTGAACAAAGAACATTCCAGCCAGGGTGGGGAAAACCATCTAGTATCTTCTGACAGGATCCAGAAAATGAGAATGCAAGTGAGACATGCTCAGCTTTTACCATGCATTTGAGGCTTACTCTTTCTTTGAAGATATTATTTAGACGGGTGCCCAGGTGGCTCAGTCGGTTAAGTGTCTCACTCTTGATTTCGGCTCAGGTTATGATCTCACACTAGATGGGATCGAGCCCCACATTGGGCTTTGTGCTGACAGCGCGGAGCCTGCTTCAGATTCTGTCTCCCTCTCTGCTCCTCCCCCACTCAAGTTCTCTCTCTCAAAAATAAACAAACATTAAAAAAAAAAAAGAATTGGAAGAGCAACTCTGAGGACTCAGTGAATTCCTCTGGGAAGAGGAATGATAAAAGCAGCAGTGGAGGAAGATGTGTGGAGCTTGGACGTCACTGTGTCTGGCTAGAGGGCAGTTGCTAGAGTCTGGCAAGGAACTGTCATTTGTCTCAAGACAAAAACAAGCATAATCTCTTCCTAACACCAACCCCATCGACTTGCCTCTGAGACTCCTATCAGTGGGAAATGTCCTGAGTGTAGATTTGTGTCATGATGAGGTTTAGACTGACATAGGGTTTTCATGCAACAGGACAAGGGAGTTGTCTCAGCAAAGGGCAAAATAAAACTTAATTTGTCTGAAATCAAGACAGTGAAACTCTGGACTAAGGACTGCTCAGGTATGAAGCTTAGATGGGAGAGCAGAGTTCAAAGCAGGTGGTGAGATAGAGTCCTCAAAGGAAAGGGCAGATATAGGGTCATGCTCCCCAGGGGAGGACAGAGAAGGGAAAGCTTAGGCATTCAAGAGTCCAGGGCATAAGATGAACAAACTCTGGAAGCTGGACCAAAACTGCAGGGGCCACCAGTATTAGGATCAGGAAGGGTGAGTCTGGGAGGGCAGGAATCTACTAATCGGTGGACATGTGAGTTCTGGTCATTGGTGAGGGACGCTCCTGTGCGGATAGCTGTAACTGAATGAAAAATCCTTTGAAGCCAGCCGATAGTTTTTGCTTCTCAAGGAAACTTAATAGTTAAAAATATTGCTTTCCAGATACCCTATCCTGGCAAGTATGTCTTGAGAAGTAGACAAAGACATTTCAGTCATAGGAAAAGTATATATTCCACACCTATATAGTAACATACTACAGTTTATAACTTTTCCTCCAGTCACCTATTGTACAGTTTTATGTATTAGGTCTTACATGCATTACATACATTATTTCATTTAATTTCCACAACAGATCTATAAGGCATTATTATCTCCATTTACAGGCACGGAAACTGAGGCACTCTGAATTTGCATTTGTTTAGTGTGAGTTAGCCCCCTGAACCTGAACAACTTTGGATACCTGATAAAACTGAGTTATGAAGTCAAGGATAGACCTAAGTATGCTCTCCACACCCTGTTTTCCCCTTTGGTTTTCCTATTTTGGTTCTTTATCAGGATAAAAGAAAGGAGGCAGAGACTCGCAGAATATTTGGTTACATGTCTTGACTCACCTCTATGAGTTTTCATTATGACTATAATAAGGAAAGCTTGAGTGGGCCCTTTTAAGTAGAATGTTAATACACTCACACCTACAGGAGAAAAAAAAACCCTGCCTTTCTTCAAAGAAAAATTGTGAATGACTTAAAAATATCCTTATAGTAAGAGTGTTAGAAGTGTTAGTATTAATAGGTTCATTTTTATGGTTGCTGGTAAGGCCCTAGGTGATGGGCAAGGTTAACAATGTGGCTAATTTGAGCCTGGAGAACAGGCTGAAGTGCTAGTGCAGGTGGACAGGAAAGGGTCAGGCCACTTGAGTGAATGTGTTGACAAGGTGAAATCAGCTAGATAATCATTCTAAAGACAAGTATGGATTACAAATCAGAGTCCTGCAAGATTGTTTGGACTGTGGAACTAAGGGGGAGCAGAGTCGGGAACTGTGTGTTCCTTGAATTAATGGACCTATCAATCGGAATTCGGAAGACTGGGGCAAGCAAGTGGATTTGGCTTGCTAGGAGCCACATACAATGTTGTATTTTATCCATACTCTTCCTGCCCCTTCCTTGTTAATTTCCCAAACCAGCTCTCAAATAATACAAACATATGAGGCAAGTGCCCCATTATGGTGGTCCACAGGCCCAGATCTCTCCCAGCTGACCATATACTGCAAGCAGCCTCAGTAGTACCAGAAGTCAGAATGATCTGAGCCCTGTTGCACTTTTCTGTTGATCTGTTAAACAAGATGAGAGCTAAGAGAAGAGAACATCAACATGGTAAGTGGATATGAATATTGGTGCCTAGATACAAGCAGTTTCACTGGAATGACTGGGGCAAGAGCCTGACTGGCATGAGTTCAAGAGAATGGAAGAAGAAATGGAGACAGCAAGACCAGACAACTCTTGAGGAATTTTTCCACACAGGCAGCAAGGAAAAAGGAAATTGTTTAAGATGGAAGAAACTGTAGCATGCATGTATGCAGATAGGAATGATCAGAGATGGAAAAATTGATGCAATAGAGTGCAAATATTATTGGAGTAGTGTCCTTGAACAGGCAAAAAGATGGCATCTGATGCATAAGTGGAGGGGTTGGTCTTAATAGGTGTGTGGACTGTTCATTCATTGCAAGACATGTGGGCACAGATGCATGTAGATGGATAGATGTGGTCTGTGCGAGGTTGTAAGAAATAATCTTCTAATTGCTTCAGTTTTCACAATGAAAACTGTGAAATAGAAAACAAGTCATTATCTGAAAGTGAGGCAAGAGGAGGAAGTGTTGGAGGTCTGAGGAAAGAGAAGGTATGATGAGGCCTCCAGGAGCGTGAAAGAGTTCATGGAACAAGGAAATGTAGTCTGACTTCTGGGCATCCATAAAGGTCCACCTGAGTTTAGTGATCATGAATTTAAAGTGAGGCCTATCACCATGGTGGTTTTTCTCTAGCTGATGAGTACAAACTACCCTTTCTAGGAGTTGTGGTATAATCAGGTGGGAAGGGGGAGAGAATGGTGGAGAAAGAAATGGGAATAATATTTTGAGGGTAAAGGCAGGGTCTTTCCTCCCCCCCCCCCGAAGAGGTTGCAGAACATTTGTATACTTATGGAAATTATTTATTTAGGAGGAGGAAAAACTGAAGGAGAGGGAGATAATTTCAGGAGCAAAATCCTTGAGTAGATGAGAGGGGATGAGATCCAGTGCACAAATGGAGTAATTTCATTCACTGTGCTAGAGGGAGGTTACCGATGCAGTGGAATGTTAGATGTGATGATGGGAAGTCTCTTCTGACTGTTTCTATTTTCTTAGTGAAATAAGGAGCAAAGAAGTTATCAGATCAGAGTGAGGATGGGAGAGGGGTTTTAGAGACTTGAGGAGAGACAAGATGTGAAAATAGTTGTCTTGAGGAGTAGGGGAGTGACTAGAGAAACATAATAGGATTGTCAGGCATACTGAGTGTCCACCCAGGTTTGCGGTTACAGTACTAATCATTCTAGAAAGACTAAATGTCCTCAAAGGAGAGCCAAATACATGAACCTTTGTCTTGATAGGTTTCCCTGGGGTTCAACACTCCAACTTCCTGGAGTTTCATAGCCTTATACTGAGCTCCTAGAGTCAGCCTAGTGTGCCCCAGACCTTGGCCATGGGGGCCCAGACTTCAGCTCTGAGACAGCTCAAAAGGTTTCAAGGCAATACTAGAAATAAAACATATTTTCTACTGAATTTTAGGTAGAAATATGAATGTCTTCATGGCTTCAACCATGTTGCCTGAATGTCGTTGTGGAAAGGGTAGTAGTACCAGAAATATTTTTCTAAATTTCCTTTTGTTATGAGGACATGAATGATGGGCAGAGTGCATAGATATTTCAGGGTGTGCATGATTTATTAAAATGCCTTGTCAGAAGTGGGAGATGGCGTTACAGGCTTCTGGCTGGGATGCAGTGAAAGTAGTCTGTGATCAAAGTGGGCGCAGGTGCTTTGCTATAGTTTTGGCTTTCAAGTGCTTCTAGATTTTAAATTTTGCTATGAAGATGAAGCTCTAGCCTCAGCTCTACACATGGCTGGGTTGTTCTCATTCTTCAGGGTGTTGCTCAGACATTATTACCTGCTGTATTACTCTGTTTAATAAAGTGGACGTCTCCAATAAACTTTAAAAATAAAAGGGAGCACACCTGGGTGGCTCAGTCGGTTAATCATCCTACTTCAGCTTAGGACATGATCTCACAGTTTGTTAGTTTGAGCCCCACATCGGGGTCCATGATGACAGTGCAGAGCCTGCTTGGGATTTTCTCTCTCTCCCCCTTGTCTGCCCGTCCCCCACCCATGCTTTCTCTCTCTCTCTCAAAATAAATAAACTTAAAAAAAAATTAAGTGGACCTCTCCAAGTTATTCTCCCCATTTGGGGATCTGCAAACTCAGTTGCCTATAAGAGCCAGGCAGATGTTTGTGAGTAAAGCAAACTCATTAAGAAACCTGTCCCATCTAAAGAGGCAGCTGCTATTTGCTCTGGCTTTTTGTGGTTACATGGGAATTTAGGGCCAGTGTGGCCAGTTCTAATTTTCTTTAGAGGCCAGAAATGTGGATTTTACATAAAATCTTTTATTTTATTTTCATTTATCTTTTAAATGCTTATTTTTGAGAGAGAGAGAGAGAGAGAGAGAGAGAGAGAGAGAGAGAGAGAGAAAATGCACACATGAGTCGGGGAGGGGCAGAGAGAGAGAGAGACCAAGGATCCAAAGCATGTTCTGTGCTAAGAGCAGAGAACCTGATGTGGGGCTTGAACTCACGAACTGTGAAATCATGACCTGAGCTGAAGTTGGTTGCTTAACTGAGCCACCCAGGTGCCCCTTAATCTCCTAACTTTAAATGTTGGTCCAAAATTTTTGAACAAAAGAACAATGCAAGCTGAGTTTGGCCTCTAGTCAGCAGTTTATAACTTCTGATCTATTGCATTACCCTCCCCTTATTTCCTCCCTAGCACTTGTTATAATCTGTTAATATCTTGTTTATTTACTTACTGTATATTAGTCACTGGTGTATTTCCAGTGCTTAACACAGTACTTGGCACAATCAGTTCCCAATAAATATCTGATGTTAGATGAGAAGGGGAGTCTGGATTGGTGCTTTACTTGGGAGCTTTTTATATATTCTGAATATTATTATGTATATGAATTTTATACATGAGGATATGCATGAATATATATTCATATATACACACATCTTTATATGGCCAATATTTTCTCTCAAACTCTTTCTTGCCTTTTAACTTTATAATGTCTTTTGTTACAAAAGTTACAATTTTTTCTTTAGTACAAATTGTCAATCTTTTTAGGCTTCTAGGCTTTATGTCCTATGAAAAAAGTTTTCCAAGACCATCCTAAGATGGTAAAAATATTGTTTCCTCTAAAATTTCTATAGTTTTATTTTATAGATTTAGCTCTTTCATCCATCTGGATTTTATTTTTAATACTGTATGATGTGATGTGGGAGGTCTTTATTATGCTTTCATTCTTAATTTACAAAGTGTGTTTTTAAAACGTTTATCTATTCTTGAGAGAGAGAGAGAGAGAGAGAGAGGGAGTGGGAGAGGTGCAGAGAAGAGGGGGACAGAGGATCCCAAGCAGGCTCTGCACTGAGAGCCCAATGCAGGGCTCAAACTCATGAACCATGAGATCATGACTTGAGCTGAAGTTGGACACTTAACCCACTAAGCCACCCAGGCATCCCTACAAAATGTTTTTTAAAAAATATCAAGGGGCATCTGAGTGGTTCAGCTGGTTGAGTGTCAGACTTCGGCTCAGGTCATGATCTCATGGTTTGTGAGTTCGAGCCCCGCATTGGGCTCTGTGCTGACAGCTCAGAGCCTGGAGCCTGCTTTGGATTCTGTGTCTCCCTCTCCCTCTCTGCCCATCCCCGCTCATGCTCTATCTCTCTCTAAAAGATAAACTTAAAACAAATTTTAAAATATCAAATGCCTGAGATGCCTGGGTGGCTCAGGTTATGATCTCATAATTTGTGGGTTTGACCCTGTGTTGGTCTCTGTGCTGACAGTACAAAGCCTGGAGCCTGCTTTGGATTCTGTGTCTCCCTCTCTCCCTCTCTCAAAAATAAATAAATATTTTAAAAAACTGTAAAAAAAAAAATACCAAATGCTTTGGCGCACCTGGATGGCTCAGTTGGTTAAGCAGCCCACTCTTGATTTTGGCTCAGGTCATGATCTTGCGCTGTGTGAAATTGGGTCTGTGTCTGGGTCTGCACTGACAGTGTGGAGGCTGCTTGGGATTCTCTCCCCATCTCTCTGACCTTCCCCTGCTTGTGCACACACGGTACTCTCTCTCTCTCTCTCTCAAAATAAATAAACTTTAAAAATCTATCAAATGCCTCTTTAGCTCCTAGTGAGATAGTTGTACGTATCTTTTTAATTTGACATAGGTATGATGTGAATCTCTTCCAATATTAAATCATCATCATATTCCTGGAATAAGCCCTACATGGTGGTAGATGATTATTTTTAATATATTCTTGAATGTGATCTGTCAGTGGGATTTGTCCATTTATACTTACATTGGTCTATGGGTTCCTTTTTTTTTAAATTTTTTAATGTTTTTTATTTATTTTTGAGAGACAGAGAGAGATAGCACAAGCAGGGGAGTGTCAGAGAGAGAGAGAGAGAGAGAGAGAAGGAGACACAGAATCTGAAGACAGGCTCCAGGCTCTGAGCTAGCTGTCAGCACAGAGCCCGAGCAGGGCTCGAGCCCACAAACAGTGAGCCCAAGTCAGACGCTGAACTGACTGAGCCACCCAGGTGCCCCTATGGGTTCCTCTTTTGTACTATATTCTATAGTATGCTTTATATTATCAGTTTTGTGTCAGTATGATAGAATTGTTTTCATTGCTTTTTGTGTTTTAAAAAATGGAATTATAACTTAAAATTTTGAAAAAAATTCTTATCAAAATGGCACTCATAGCCTTTTTTTCCATGCAACCATTTAGCAAGTTTTTCTCTTGTGATCATTGATTTAATATGGGTTTATACTTATTTTAAATTTGTCTTGTAATCCAAAAATTTACCAAAAGCCTCACAAACTTTTCACTTTTTTGATGGCATCCTTTGAAGTACAACATTTTTTTCATTTTGATGAAATCCAATTTATCTATCTTTCTGTCACTTATGCTTTTGGTGTCCTATCTTAGAAACCACTGCGTAATCCAAGGTCCTGAAGATTTTTCTTTTAACAGTTTTAAAATTTTACCTCTTATATTTATGTCTATAAGCCATTTTGAGTTAACTTTTTAAAAAAATTTTTAATGTTTTATTTATTTTTGAGAGAGAGAGAGAGAGAGAGAGAGACAGCGTGAGCAGGGGAGGGTTAGAGAGAGAGGGAGACACAGAATCCGAAGACAGGCTCCAGGCTCCGAGCTAGCTGTCAGCACAGAGTCCGACGTGGGGCTCGGATTCATGAACTGCAAGATCATGACGCTCAACCAACTGAGCCACCCAGGCGCCCCTTGAGTTAACTTTTGTATATGGTGTGATGTAGGGTCCAATTTCATTCTTTTGCATGTGAATTTCCAGTTTTTGCAGCACAATTTGTTGAAAAAATGATTCTTTTCCTATTAAATTGTTTTGGCATTCTTGTTGAAAGTCTATTGACCATAAGTGTAAGGGTTTATTTATAGAATCTCAATTCTATTCCATTGATCTATCTATATGTCAATCCTTATGGTAGTATCACATTGTCTTGATTAGTGTGGCTTTGTAGAAGATTTGAAATTGGAAAGTCTGTTCTCCAACGTTATTTTTCAAGGTTGCTTTGATTATTCTGGGTCCTTTGAATTTCTATGAATTTCAGGGTATTTTGTCAATTTCTGCTAGGAACCATCATCTTTGGCAAAAGGAATTTTAAGAATCTAAACTGCATCTGGAAAATGATCTCTAATCTATCCCTCTCCTACATCCTAACTCACATATTGAGTTTGGCAAATATTCAGGAATCTCCAACTTGGTCCAGGACAAGGTTATCAAAGTATCTATTAGTAATTAATTCTTTAAGACACCTTAATTTCTGGGGTGCCTGGATGACTCAGTTGGTTGTATCCAACTTTGGCTCAGGTCATGAGCTCATGGTTTGTGAGTTCGAGCCCCTCATTGGGCTCTCTGCTTTCAGCAAAGAACCCACTTCAGATCCTCTGTCTTCCTCCCTCTCTGCCTCTCCCCCATTCAGGTTCTCTCTCTATTAAACATAAACATTTTTAAAAAGATGCTTTAACTGCTTTTTTTTTAAAGACATCTTTTTTTAAAAAAAGTTTATTTTGAGAGAGGGTGCATGAGCGAGGGAGTGTGAGAGGGGAAGGGGCAGAAAGAGAGGGAGAGAGAATCCCAAGCATGCTCCATGAGCCTGAGTCAGCTCAGAGCCTGATGTGGGGCTTGATCTCACGAACCATGAAATCATGACCTGAGCCAAAATCAAGAGTTGGACGCTTAATCGACTGAGCCATCCAGGCACCCCGTAAGATCCTTTAATGTCTTGATTTTTTTCCATGAGGTATTTTAGAACATCAAATGTGAATACATCAATATTACAAATAGTAGAAGTCTCCACTAAATAGGCTTGCTAGGTAAATTAATGTCCTTCATTTTCTCTGAAAAACATTAAAAGATGCCTGCAACATTCCAGTTGCAGCTGAGAACTACTCTTCAGCATATCTGCACACTTCTGCTCCCACAAATTAAACTGTATGGTTACCATGAGGCAGTAATGTGGTTCCCCCCACCGCCAAACAATTTATGCTGGATTATTTTGTAACTGCAATTTTACAGTTTAAAGAAATATTAAACTAATAGATTTACTAAAAAAGAGCAGTGATTTGTATAAAAAGTAAGTTGAATGATTTAGAGGAACTCAAAACAACAAAGTACTGTAAACCTTGAGTTAAAATAGATTTGAGTTAGAAAATTACCATTTTGCAGCTATCATGAGATAATATCATTCAGAACCATCAAGAGATACTAAAACTAGTGGGTGGAAGTTTGATGAAGAATACGGTATTTATAGGGAGCTTGGGTGGCTCAGTCCATTAAGTGTCTTGCTCTTGATTTTGGCTCAGGTCATGATCTCATGGTTTGTGGGTTCAAGGCCCATGTCAGGCTCCGTGCTTACAGTGTGGATGGAGCCTGCTTGAGATTTTCCTTCTCTCCCTCTCTCTCTGCCCCTCCCCTGTTCATGCTCTCTGTCTCTCAAACTAGATAAACTTTAAAAAATAGTTTAAAAAAAGGATTAAGGCATTTACACTTTTTCAAGTATCTTCCTGGAAACTATTACAAATTATAAAACAAAAATAATAATTACAAATCAAAACACAAAAATAATTTGACAGTGGAGAAAACTGGCAAACACCATCTTAATCAAAAGTCAGTTAACATCACCTATAATAGAACAAAATGACATTAGGGACCTCCTGATGCGACCTACTGAAGACATACAGCTGCCTATTCCTGCCAAAAATATTTATACCTAATCTAATCATGAGAAATATCAACAAACCCATATAAAGGAAAATGTCTTATCTGTACTATTAAAACAAATATCAATGTCATGACACACAAAGGAACTGTGCAATTGTTCCAGATGAAAGGGGACTAAAGAGGCATGCCAACTAAATGCAATGCTGATCCTTAATCAGATCTTTGAAGGAAAAATTTTGCTCTAAAGGACATTAACGGGACAACTAGCAAAACTGGAATATAGATAATTAGATAATAGTATTGTATCAATGTTAAAATTTGCTGAGTTTAAAACCTATATTGTGGGTTGTTATCTAAGAAAATGAAATACAAACTGAGGGGCGCCTGGGTGGCATAGTCAGTTAAGCATCTGACTTCAGCTCAGGTCATGATCTCAGTTTGTGAGTTCAAGCCCCGCATCAGGCTCTGTGCTGACAGCTCAGAGCCTGGAGCCTGCTTCAGATTCTGTGTGTCCCTCTCTCTCTCTGCTCCTTCCACTTGTGCTCTGTCTCTCTCAAAAATAAATAAACATTAAGAAAGATTAAAAAGAAAAGAAATACAAACTGATATACCTGGGAGTAAAGGGATATAATATGAGCAACTTATTCTCAACTAGCTGAGACAGAGAACGAGAGGGAGAGGGAAAGCAAATGTGGCCAAATAAAATTGGCTAATTAGGGTAAACAGTGTAGGGAATTTGTACCAATCTTAAAACTTTTCTATAATTTTGAAATTTTACCACCAAAGAAATTTTTAAAAAAAATTAATTGACCATATAAGTTTATTTCCTTTATCTCCCAATTTGCTAAAATGACATCAAAATAACAACAATGGCATTAACCTTCAAGGGCAAAGAAAGGATACAACAGCAGATGATACATTTCAGTGGAAATATCTTTTGGAAAATGGCAAGTGGACAGAGGGGTGGTAACTAACTTTTCAGAATGGGAACAGTTCTAACTTAAGTTTCTACAGTGGAGGATAGAACTAGAATTGGGCTGGGACGCCTGGGTTGCTTAGTTGGTTGTGCGTCCAACTTGGTTTTGGCTCAGGTCATGATCTCAGGTTGTGAGTTCGAGCCCTGAGTAGAGCTCTGTGCTGGCAGTGTGGAGTGTGCTTGGGATTCTCTCTCACTCTCTCTCTCTCTCTCTCTCTGCCCCCTTCCCTGTTCATGCTCACTCGCTCTCAAAATAAACATTTAAAAACTTAAAAAAAAAAGAACTAGAATTGGGTTATTTCATCTGAGAGGTTCAAACTTTATAATGTACCAGGTACCACAGAAGGCAAGAGTAAAGAATAGGTCTAAGAACAGGAAGGTGGTAACTGAAACTCTGTCTACAGAGCATGCACCACAAGCAGACAAACCACCTACCCCAACAAGGAGATAGAAGATTTCTCTGCCTGGCAATTCCACTTCTGAGTATATATCCAAAGGAAATGAAAAAAGGATCTTGAAGAGTTATCTTCACTCTCATTTTCATTGCAGCATTATTCACAATAGTCAAGATGTGGATACCTAAGTGTCTGTCAATGGATGACTGAATAAAGAAGATATGGTATATATACACAGTAGAATATTATTTAGCCACAAGAAAGGAGGAAATCCTGCCATTTGCAACAACATGGATAGATCCTGAGGGTATTATGCTAAGGTAAGTTGGACAGAGAAAGACAACTACTATATGATCTCATATGTGGAATCTAAAAAAGCTGAACTCATAGAGGCAGAGTAAGATAGTGGCTACCAAGGGCTGTGGGGTGGGGGAAAGAAATGTTGGCCAAAAGATATAAACTTCCAGTTTTAAGATAAGTTAAGTTCTGGGATCTAATGTACAGCATAGTGATTATAGTTAATAATACTTTTTTATATACTTGAAAGGTGCTAAGAGAGATCTTAAATGTTCTTACCACAAAAAAGAAAGGTAATGAGATGGAGGTGTTAGCTAATACTACCGTAGTAGTCACTTTGCAGTATATATAATCAAATTAACATGTTGTACACCTTAAATTTACACAATGTTATAAGTCAATTACATCTCAATAAACTGGGGAAAAAATACTTCTTTGGGGAAAGTGAATCTAAGAGGCACCGCACTCCTAGCCAGGATTCACTGTGAGGGATGGCATATGGTGGAGGACTAAAAATCTGATGATTAAGTGAAAACTGAGATCCTCATAAGTGTGATTCTCAAAACCCCCTTCTCCTGTCCTGGTCCTAGCATTATAAACAATCCCCAGAGAAACAATTATAGAATTCTTTCTGGAAAAATTGTAGATATCCAGAGGAAAGCTCACAGTGAAGGCCACGATGGACAATTCCCACCATAGGCTTTTTGTCAGCTTTTAGTTTCTCACTCTTAAATTATAATGGAGAGCCAAGGATCACCAATTGTTTGACAACAGTCATCAATGAGAAAGACAGAGACCAAAATAAACTAATAGGAAAAATAGCCCAGAGGAGATGGAGCTAATGCAGGGAACAGAATTTCAAATAAAATAGAATATCCATGAAGAAAAGAGAAAAGATATGGACAAAGAGAGCCAGAGAACCAAAAATAGCCCTTGGAACTTAAAAAACATAGTAACCAAGATAAAATGTTCTGATACAAAGGTGTGGTGTGTTTCACCTATGTCCACAACTTCTTCACTATTTCTTCAAGAAGTAGAGCTTATTTACCCTCCCCTTGAGCGTGGGCTGCATTTAGTGACTCTTCCAACAAACAGAATAAGGTGGAAGTGATAGTAACTTCTGAGACTAGGTCATAAAAAGGCATTGTGGCTTCCTTCTCTCTTGGATCACCTGCTCTGCAGTTAGCTACCATGTGAGAAAAAACTGCAGCAGCTTATGGAGGGGCCCATCTGGTGAGCAACTGAGATGTCTTGTCAACAGCCAGAGAGGAGCTGAGGTCTCCAGCCATCAGATGACTGCAGCCCCTGCTGACATCCTGTTTTCAACCACATGAGAAACCCTGAGCTAGAACTACCTAGCTAAGTTGCTCCTTGGATTCCTGAGTCACAGAAACAGTGAGGTAATAAATGTTTGTTAAGCCTCTGTTTTAGGATACTTTGTTACATAGCAATAGATAATTAACACAGAAAGTTGGAAGATGAAGTTGGGGAATTTCCCAAGGTATGAATTTTTAAAAACCCAAAGAAAATAAAGAGAAAGATTAGTAAGTTAGAGGATCAGCTCAGAAGGTTTTTTTTTATTTTAATTTTTTATTTACTTTTGAGAGAGAGAGAGAGAGAGAGAGAGAGAGAGAGAGAGAGAATCTTAAGCAGGCTTCACACACTAAGCACAGAACCCAAAGTGGAGCTCGATCCCATGACCCTGGAATCATGACCTGAGCCAAAATCAAGAGTTAGATGCTCAACCAACTGGGCCACCCAGGTGCTCCTCAGCTCAGAAGGATTTATAGCTGACAAATGGAAGTTTCCAAAAAGAGAAAGGAGAGAAAATAGAGAATAAATTAATAAAAGACAATTTCTCAGAAATGAAGGGCACAAATTTCCAGTTTGAAAAAGTTCATGAAGTATCTATTGCAATGAATGAGAAAAGACTTACAGCAAATTCCATCATTTATTACCTCGCAGTCCTAGAAGTCAGAAGTCTGGGCAGGCTTGCCTGGGTCCTCTGCTTAGTTTCATCAGGCCAAAATTAAGGTGTTGGCTGGGTTGGGGTCTTATGCAGAAACTCCAAAAAAGAATATGCTTTCAGGCTCATTTAGGTTGTTGGCAGAATTCAGTTTCTTGTGGTTACAGGGCTGAGCCTTTGCTGGCTGTCAGCCAGACCACTCTCAGCTCCTAAATGCCACCCACATTCTTTGGCATATGGCCCCCTCCATTTTCAAAGCCAGGAATGATATATCAAATTCCACTCATGCTTCCAATCTTTGAATTCCTCTTTTGCTGGTAGCTGGAGAGAACACTGCTTTTAAAGGGCTTGTGTGATTAGATTAGGCCTACTCAGATAATCTTCCTTTCTCCATATAAAGTAATAATCATGGAGTGTTATCCATCATATTCAGAGGTTCCACCCACACTCAAAGGGGAGGAGATTATACAAAGGTAAGATTCATTGAGGATCATTCGTAGTATTTTGCCTATGGCACAACTAAAACTGTCATATAATTATACTCGAAAAACCAGGGTGGGAGAGGAGAAGCACAGGGTATGGTATAAAAAAGCTAAATTCTCAACTATGATAATAGGAAAGCTACAATAGGCAAAAATGGATAAATCAATACATACCATATAAGCATATTCTTTAAAAGTAGGAAGGTTAAGTAACAAAAGAAACAACTAGAAGAGTTGAAAATTTGTCTCTGGAGAGTGGAGGTGAGAGGGGTAGAGTAGGGGACTCTTATTTTTCATTATAAGCTTTTTAGCACTATTACGTTTATTTTTTTTTTAAGTTTTAGAGAGAGAGCATGCACAAGCAGGGGAGAGGGGCAGAGAGAGAGAGAGAGAGAGAGAGAGAGAGAGAGAGAATCTTAAGCAGGTTCACACTCAGAGCGGAGCCCAATGCAGGGCTCGATACACAACCCTGGAATCATGACCTGAGACGAAATCAAGGGACTCTCAACTGACTGAGCCACCCAGGTGCCCCATAATATTACTCTGAAAAAGAATTACAAAGATAACCTTTAAATATTTCTGATTGCACATGACGAAGATAACTAAAAGGTTTGAAGACATCATAAAAATCATAAGAAAAATAAGTTTGCTTTGCAAATGCCTGACTCCACTTTAAAAAGACCCAAATGAGAAGCGCCTGGGTGTGTCAGTTGGTACAGCGTCCAACTTTAGCTCAGGTCATGATCTCATGGTTCATGGGTTTGAGCCCCATGTTGGGCTCTGTGCTGATAGCTCAGAGCCTAGAGCCTGCTTCAGATTCTGTGTCTCCCCCTCTCTCTGCTCCTCCCCTGCTCATGCTCTGTCTCTCTCTCAAAAAAAAAAATAAATAAATAAATTAAAAAAATAAAAACAAATGAAAATTAAAGATGATGGATGTAGGGCAAAAAAGGGCATGGCACTCATCAATGGACACAATTTCAAAGAAATGGAACTGGTACCACTCAAAAAAAAATTGGTGAATCTACAGTTACACGTATTAAGTGAAACTAAAATGTATAAGGTATGTATCTTTTCTTGATTTCCCAATTTACAATGCAATCTTTGACCAACTATTTGTCTAAAAGAGTCTACTGTACAACTGACCCTTGAACAACATGGGCTTGAACTGCACGGGTCCACTTATATGTGGATTTTTTTTGATAAATATACTGTAACAAAAGAGAATTACAGTACTACATTTTCTCTTCCTTATGATTTTCTTAACATTTTCTCTTTTCTACCTTTACTATAAGAATACAGTATATAATAAATATACAAAATATGTGTTAATTGGACAGTTTATGTTCTTGGTAAGGTTTCTGGTCAACAGCAGGCTATTAGTAGTTAAGTTTTGGGGGAGTCCAAAGTTACATGCAGATTTTTTACTATGTGGGGTATCAGTGACCCTAACTCCTGCATTGTTCAAGGATCAACTGTAATTATATTCAACTTGTATTATATAGTATTTATTAATTGATCTAAGCTTGCTAGATATTGATATCTATTGGCAGGTGTTTGTTTTTTTAACATTTATTTATTTTTGAGAGAGAGAGAGACAGAGTGTGAGTGGAGAGGGTCAGAGAGAGAGGGAGACACAGAATCAGAAGCAGGCTCCAGGCTCTGAGCTGTCAGCAGAGAGCCCAACACGGGGCTTGAACCCATGAACTGTGAGATCATGAACTGAGCTGAAGTCGGCTGCTTAACCGATTGAGCCACCCCGGTGCCCCTATTGGCAGGTTTATACCAGGGGTCTGTAGTTGGTGGTCAGGAGTTTATGGATTAGGTTAGCCACACTCCAGGGTCATATGGACCACATTTAGTTTAAGATGCCTCCTGGAGGGATGGAATCAGTGGTAACTAGTTACCTTGCCAAATGGTGATTTCACTAAATTCTTGTCCCAGAACTCAAACATCCTAGTTTTCTATGGAGCAGTAAGATGTGGATAAGCTTATAGGACTGGGTTTCATCAATAACTCCAGCAAAGTTTGAATTTTAAGCACAGAAAACATCAAACTATTGTTTTGATATCCGCATGAGAGACCACACAATGACTCTGTGTGTATGAGAGACAAAAAGAGAGTAGGAGGAACCCACCCAGTTACTTTTTCCCATGCTTGCAGAACATCACTTTGAGGCTGGAGAACTATAACTTTTGGGGAAGTTGCCCAGGGGTTATGAAAGAAGGTTATAAGGCATTGACTCCGTAGAAGAGTTGCCAAATCAACAATGCTGGCCATTAGCTGAGCAAAAAGTTACCATTCAGCTCCAGTGAACAGTAGGCTTCTGGCAATCTTGAGAACTACCTGTTAGAGAACAGTGAAAACTGTACGTTATAGCCTACCTGACATTCAAACTCAGGGTTTATGAGTTAACAGATTTTCCTAGAAAGGCTGATCATCAATTATTTGTACAGTTGCATGCTCACAGCAAAAGACCTGTATCATTCATCCCTATTATGTTTAAAAGTGATAATTTTCTGTAATTTTCTTTTGTTGTAGTATATTTATTAAAAAATCCACATTGAAGCAATATATGTTTGATAATTTGGAATCAAATTTTGGCTCTATCACTGACCTTAGGTTAATAAGTTAATAACCTCTTTGGGCCTCAGTTTCCTTATTGGTGAGAAGAGAATAGGAATACCTACCTCATAGGCATGTTGAAAGAATTAAATGGAATCATGCATGAGGGTGTAAAATTGAGGGGGGAGGGGGAAACAATTTGTAGGGGTGACAAAGCTGATGTCCAGTCCTCCTCCTTTTTAAAAAAAATTTAATATTTATTTTTGAGAGAGAGAGAGGAGAGAGATAAGGAGAGGGGCAGAGAAATGGGGACACAGGATCTAAGCAGGCTCTAAGCTGACAGCAGCAAGCCTGATGTGAGGCTAGAACTCACAAACTGTGAGATCATGACCTGAGCCAAAGTTGGATGCTCAACCGACTAAGCCACCCAGGTGCTCCTGTCCAGTCTTCCTTCTAACCTTACATTTTAGGCCAACAGTTTGGCTAAGCCTACAGCCTCTGATAGTCTGCCACTGGAATGAAAAAAACTGGGTAAGCAGATGATATCAGGAACATCTCTATTACCTAATAAGGGACTCCAGTTTTATAAAGTGAAGTCTTTTTCTCTGCCTAGCCTACAATGAAATTAATTAGAAATGAGACTCAGGCCTCTTTGGATTGATACCAGGTCTTATTTACTGGAGTTTAGGTAGTTAACTGGGTAGGAAAACCCTAGGCTTGGGGCTTAGTTCTCTCAATGGTGAGAAGTCCCATCTAGTAGGGGCAGGCATGGTTAAAGCAACCAGGAGAGGCCTATTTTTGGCCTGGAACAAAGAAAATTTAGGGGTTAGGTCAAGTGTGTTTCTCTGAGAGTGAGGAGCTCTTTATTTGGAGACAGTAGTGGCCCCATGGCATAATGCTGGGACACAGCTGGTGTAGGGGTATTAAGGAATTTCTAGAGTCCACCACTAGGATCCTTTGTATAAACCTTACCTGAAAGCTGGGTATGTAAAACAGAGCTTTTCTGATGTCATTAGAAAGGGGAAAGAGAGTGCCCAATAGAAGCCTATACAAGATTAGTCTCTCTCAACCTTAACTTTGTGCTTTATACTTACCAGTTACCCCTTCCTTCACCCCAATAACACTTTGCTTTACTACATGCTTACATTAATTTCCTTCACATATGTTCTCCATTCTTCCTGAAATACCCTCTCCCCTCCATTTCTGTGCGTTTTAAACAATTCCTCTTTTAAGACCTTAACCAATTATCATATTTCCTCCAAAGCCTCCTCTAACTTCCTGTTTTAGAGATGATCATTCAAGTATCACTTATTAATTTATTTACCTACAAGTTTTTATTAATTGTATTATGTATTATTACATGATACATAATGTATTATGTATTAGGCATTACTAGGCATTGTGGATATAATACAATTGGATATTTACCTGCTGCCTATTAAAAATCCTTCAATGGTTCCTTTATAAAGTTAAAATGCTTAGCATGGCTAAAAGCGTCTTTAATTTTTTGGCCCCTGCCAAGTTTTGAAGGCTTACTTCCCAGCACTTGTCTCCTTTACACTTTATCTATACCCAAGGAGTTCATTTAGTATGGCTCTCTCTCAAGTCTCTGTTCCTTTGTGCAATATTTCCTTCTTGTCTATTTGGTGAACTCCAATCATCTCTTAACTCTCAGTTCTGAGAATATTTCCTGTGTGAAGTCTTCTCTAAAGGATTCTCATTCAAATCCAATAGTATCAGGTACTTCCTCTTTTGTAGTTCCATAGCATTGCATATTTAATTTATTCATACACTATATTGCAAATTTTTTGTTTGCATATTTATCTTTATCCAGCAGCCACTTTATGGCAGAGGCCTTATCCTATCCATCTTTGTAACCCCAGTCACCAATATAAAGCCTGGCACAAAACTGTACTTAGTAAATGTTAACTAAATGAGCAAATAAATAAGAATACATTTATTCCATTGAACAAGTTGAATGTCTTAATATGGGTATTAAATGACAGAATAGGGAAGCTGAATGGATAATCTCCTTACTCCATAATTTTAATTAGAGTCATTGTTAATTGTGGGGGCTAAAGCTCTAACTCAAGCTAGAGGAAGGAAAGTAATGGCTAAGAAGAAGCTCTTCCATATCTACCACCAGCTCTTCTCCTCCACCCTGTATTCCCCTTACTTGTTTCTTTAGTTGTGTCCCTTTTCTTGTTCCGAAAGGAATTTTGATATCCCAATAGATGTAAGTTGAAGAAGGCCATCTTAGCTCCTCCCTGTCCTCTTCTGGAATGTCTGGGCTGGAGAACTAGACTCTGTGTTTCGTAACTATGGTAATGCCCTGAAGAATTACTATGACTGACACTCCCTTTATCGAAGGAGACACAGGATTTATAGGTTCACTGTAAAGCTGGAGTGGGAGTGGGCTAAATAACTTCAGAAAAATGGAGGAATTAAGTGCCAGTTACCCTTTTTCTTGTACCAGTCTTGTGCGTACTGTAAGTTTCAGAAGGCAATGAGTAGAAAGAGCACAGACCTGGGCTCAAATATTAGTTTTGCCATATTCTTGGGATCTTTGAATAGGGTTAAGCCTGTTTTATTTTTTAAAATGGCAATGGTATCTACTTTATAGTTATGGGAATTAAATGAGATAATATATGCCAATTTCCTCAGTATAGTGTTTAGCATATAATGGAAACAGAACAAACAGTATTTAAATGTAAATATGGTACTTCCAATGAGTCTTTTAAGCTATTTCAAGCAGTCTGCTGAATCAGTTCATACTGATTTTTGAGCTGCCTGTTAAATTTTCAGGAATTTTGCAAGCTTGTTGTTAAGCCATTATTAAAAATTATCTAAACATACAATTGAAAAAACTATATTAAAAATAAAGCTAATAAATACTAAAAACTCATCTCTTCCTAATTATTTTACTACATTGTACTATTATCTATGCTCATTAAGTTATTTATATCTACTATATCTGGATATTCTGTTGTTTTTATTCTCTTTGCTTTTCAGTTTGCGAAGTTTCTATTGACAGATCTTTAAACTCAATGATTCTTTACTTGGTTTTATCCATGTACTGATAAGCCCATCAAATGCATTCATTTCCTTTACAGTGTTCTTCAGGTTTTTTTTTCTTTTCTGAAGTAAGCTCTAGGCCTAATGTGGGGCTTGAACTCACGACTCCAAGATCAAAAGTGTACTGACTGTGAGCCAGCCAGGCACCCCTATTACTGTGTTTATTTGACATTTCCTTTTGTAATTATTTTTTTCTTTCTTTCTTTCTTTTTTTTTTTTTTTAGAGAAAGAGAGTGTGAGTGGGAGAGAGGGAAAGAGGGAGATAGAGAATCCCAGGCAGGCTCCATGGAACCTGATGAGGAACTTGAACCCATGACCCTGGGATCATGACCTGAGCTGAGATCAAGAGTTGGACACTCAACCGACTAAGCCATCCAGGCGCCCCTCTAACATTTCCTTTTGATTCTTAGCTTTCATCTCCCTGCTTGCATTACTCATCTATTCTTGCATGTTGTCTACTTTTTCCTTTAGAGTCCTTAGCATATTAGCATATTAGTCAGTTAAATTCCCAGTTTGATAATTCCAAAATTTCTGCCATATAGGAGTCTGGTTCTGATGCTTGCTTTGTCTCTTGAAACAGTATTTTTTGCCTTTTAGTATGCCTTATAATTTTTTTTGTAGAAAGTTAGATGTGATATATTGGGTAAAAGGAATGGGTGTTTTACATTTATCTGTTTGGGAGTTAGGCTGTTGTTTCCTGTTTGCTATGGCTGTACGGCTGTACGTGTCAGGGGCTAAAATTTCCTCTGCTGTCTCTGTCCCCCATGTTGTCTTTGGGTTTACCTACAGACTCCTTAAATAGGGTCTGAATTTGTAGTTCCTTCCATTGTAATCCTGTTATTATATAGATCTGCTGATGTGTTGATAAGGGGGGGGAGGGGGGAGGTGGTTTTTTTTACGTTTATTTATTTGTTTTGAGAGAGAGAGAGAGAGAGCGAGCATGAGCAGGGGAAGGGCAAAGAGAGAGGGAGAGACAGAGAATCCAAAGCAGGCTCCACACTGTCAGGGGAGAGCCTGCTGTGGGGCATGAACTCATGAACCGTAAAATCATGCCCTGAGCCAAACCAAGAGTCAGATGCTTAACCTGCTTAACTGACTGAGTCACCCAGGTGCCCTGGGGGAAGTGTTTTATAATCCTATCAGGTCTCAGTATTTTAGTGAGTTTGTGCCCTCCCTAGACTGTGACCTTCACAAATGCTTATTATCTTACCCCTCCTCCCCACCTTAGGTGAAACAAGAAGGCCAGATAAGGCTGGAGTTGGTTATTTTCCTTCTTTGTTGGTTAGACTCTGTTAAGTAGCTACCATTGAAGACAGACCTTTGTTAAGAAGAACTGAATGCTCTGGGTCTATTTCCAAGTAGTATTTTTTCCCTCTCCCTGTCAGAAGGATGAGGGGATTTTTCTCCAATCTTGAGACCTATGGGGCTCCTGGAAGTAAATTCATGAAAATGTTAGGGCCCTCAGGTTTTTTTTTTCCCCTCAATCTCTCAATCTAGCCTATGTGTAGTCTCCAGCAGTTAGTCAATTATCCAAGTATTCCTACCAGTTTCTGGTTTCAATAGTAGTTTTTGCTCCCAGTAAGCCATGAGTTTCTGTTCTACCTCTTCTGATTCTGTCTGTCTTTCCAGTTTTTGTGGTGGAGGTCTGCCCCGTCACCTCAGTTCTCTGCTGGATCTAACAAGCGTTGTTGATTTTCAGTTTGTTCATATATATATTTTTTTGTTATTATGAGAACAGGAGCAATGACTTCCAAGTTCTTTACATATCAGTTGGAAACCAGAAGTCTCTATTATATCTATATGGAGGAAATACTATGTGATGGTGTGTTCATCTCTTCCCAATCTCATGCTCAGTGATGTCATGTTGGTTGCTTGAAATTGGCCATAATGGGAGAATTTACACTACAGAAATTGGTGAATGCTACAAACAAAAGCTGATTTATTTATTTTGTCGACCAGACTTAAGAAAGTGATAGAGAATATGTTAATAATGTAGATTAAGTTTAAAAGTGTATCATGTTGGGGCGCTTTGGTGGCTCAACTGGTTAAGTGTCTGACTTTGGCTCAGGTCTCATGGTTCATGAGTTCGAGCCCCACATTGGGCTCTTTCCTGTCAGCACAGACCCTATTTCAGATTCTCTGTCTTCCCCTCTCTCTGCCTCTGCCCCATGCTCTCTCTCTTTCTCTCTCTAAAATAAACATACAAAGGAAAGTGTATCATGTCTATAGCCATTAAATTGTCAATAGCACAAACAATTGAAAGATTCTTCTAGTTTTCAAAAGCTATTATCCAATTCAGCAAAAATGTTGCTCAAGTTCCTGACAAATGAGTGGAGTTCCAACATTGTCTCATTGTTTCACTTTTATCTTACTGATTAATGTAAATGTTAACCAATAGTCAAAATTATTCTCATTTGTCAAAAGAAATCATAGGTTGGTTCTTAAAACAAGAATTTGGCAAAGCTAGGGGCGCCTGGGTGGCTCAGTCAGTTGGGCATCCAGCTTTGGCTCAGGTCATGATTTTGTATCTGTAGGTTCAAACCCCATGTCGGGCTCTGTGCTGACAGCTCGGAGCTTGGAGCCTGCCTCAGATTCTGTGTGTGTGTGTGTGTCTCTCTCTCTCTCTGCCCCACCCCACCCTCATGCTCTGTCTCTGTCTCTCAAAATAAATAAACATTAAAAAAATTGTTTTAAATTAAAAAAAAGAAAAAAAAGTAAAATTCCTCTGGTTTAAGATTTTGTCAGTTGTTCAGGGCAATTTATCTGAAGGTTAACATTATTTTTTTATTTTTATTTATTTATTTTTAAAAATTTTAAATGTTTTTATTTATTTTTTAGAGAGAGAGAGAGAGAGAGAGAGTGAGGCAGAGCATGAGTAGGGGAGGGGCAGAGAGAGAGACACACAGAATCTGAAGCAGGCTCCAGGCTCTGAGTTGTCAGCTCAGAGTCTGAGGTAGAGATTGAACTCATGGACCACAAGATCATGTCCTAGCTGAAGCTGGACGCTTAAGTGACTGAGCCACCTAGGCGCCCCTGAGGGTTAACATTATTCTGACAATAAACATGTACTGAATATCTGCTTACTATGTGCCAGATGATGTCCTGTCAGGATCCAGAGATAACATTTAAGATCACACAGCTAGTTAAAAGAATAGCTGGGAATTTTAAGGACATTATACTAAGTGAAACAAGCCAGTCACTAAAAGACAAACACTGTATGATACCACTTATATGAGATAGCTAAAGCAGTCAAACTCATAGAAACACAAAACTGAATGGGGTTGTCAGAGGTGGGAGGAGAGGGCAATGAGAAGTTGTTCAATAGGTACAGCATTTCAGTTTTGCTAAATGAAAAAGTTGTAGAGACCAGTTGCATAACAATGTGAATACAGCCGACACTACAGAACTGTACACTTAAAAATGGCTAAGGGTTGGGGCACCTTGGTGGCTCAGTCGGTTAAGCATCTGACTTTGGCTCAGATCATGATTCGTGGGTTTGAGCCCCACATCGGGTTCTGTCTTGACAGCTGGAAGCCTGGAGCCTGCTTCAGATTCTGTGTCTCCCTTTCCCTCTGCACCCCCCCCCCCCATACTCTGTCTTTCTCTCAGAAATAAACATTAAAAAAAATTTTTTTTTAAATGGCTAAGGGTTAAAAGAAAAAAAAAAAAAAGAGCTGGGACTTGAATCCAGGCCTGATTCAAAACTCATGTTTAGCAATTGTTATTATTTCTGCCTACTTTCAAATATTTATCTTCAGTCAAAGAATATTTCCTTTCTCTGAGTTACACAGGTCCCCGCCTTCTGTACGCCAGGGTAGCAAGCCATTGATTACCATCTGCATTGCCTAGAGCTTAACAGATACTAGAACTTTTTCTTGGAACACTGGTATACTCAGCCAGGATAGCAAATTCAAAATGGAGTCATCAATCCAAGGGATTAAATAGAGAACCAAACACAGGTCGGAGAAATAGGCAAGAGGGTTCTGGGAGAAATGATTTTGGCTGTCTTAAATATAAACAATATAATGACTACATGATTGAAACAAATGCTTATTCTATTAAAAGAAACAAGTCTGTGATATTAGAAGTTTGAAATCATAAATTTTTAAATGTCATAACCTGAAAGAAGTCATTTAAATCTTCCTAAACCTCAGTTTTCTGTAGTAAAATGTAGCTAATGCTAACTGTAGGTAGTATATGGCAGAGAAGGGCCTGAAATGGAGGGAAATACTTCTGAGAATGAATTACAATCAAACCGAGTGAGAACAGCCATGTCTAAAATGACAAAACTTAAAATATAAAAGACAAAGGATTCTACTACTATACAAATTTAATTAAGGTAAATCGAGTGTTTCAGAAAAGCAAGAATAGTTTGCTAGAGTGGAAAGAATTATGGAATTAGATTGGATTTAAAAATCTACACTTACAAGCAGTGTAGTATAGAGCAAGCTATTAATCTCCCCAAGCCCCTGCTTCTTTATTGTAGGGTGTTGTGAGCATTAATTTAACAAACATCTATTGACTACTAGGGTCAGGACTGTACTAAGTAGGTGCTATGGATACACATATGAAGAAGGCATTGTCCTTGCCCTCAATTTTAATATAATACTATGATAACATCTAATCAATGCTTTCTATGTTCCTATGTTCCAGGTACTATTACAAATGCTTTTAACTAATTATAGCTTCATTTAATCCTTCTCACAACCTAAAATGTAGGTACTATTATTACTATTTACATTTATACCAGAGGCACAAAGAGGCTAAGTATTTTGCCCAGGATCAAACAGGCATGGTGCGTTCAGCTGGAATATATCTCGATGGAGGACATGGACTGACAAATTTGTGCGTGTGTTATGTGAAGGTGGAAGCTTTCCGCCATGAAGTTTTAGTTTATTCGTCCACAAAACGGGGATTGAAATATTACGACCTCTTGGTAGTAATATTGTGCCTTTTTATGTGCCTTTTAAATGAAATAGTATATTTAAGAGTCAATAGTGTGCCTGAAACATGGTAATCACTAAATTAAAAATTTTTTTTTTGAGGAGGAGGAGGGGCAGAGAGAGAGAAAGAGAGAGAGAGAGAGAGAGAGAGAGAGAGAGAGAGAGAGATGTCTCTGTGCTTCACAGCAGAGTCCCACGCAGGGCTTGAACTCAGTACTCTGAGAACATGACCAGAGAACATGGTCAGACGCTTAACCAACTGAGCCACCCAGGCGCCCCATAATCACTAAATTAACACTATTAATTTCATTTCATTCCCTTATGTTGGATCATTGTGGCGAGTGACAGGAATTTTTTCAACGCTTTAGATAAATGTTGTAAAGCGGCTTTGCAAATGGGTTCTCACTACTACCAAAAACGTGAGAACTTTCTTGTGGCTTTATATTACGATATATTATAGGGTCACTCTTTTTGATTACTTTCCTCAGTTTTCGACAGTCTCACCTGTTTTCTGTCAAGTTCAGAATCCGCCCTATTTTATATCTCCATCTCTGAAGTTCTCTGAAGGGCCACCGAGGGGCGCGTGGGCGGGCGCCTCCGCCCGCCACAACAGTTGCCCCGCCACTTCTTCCACCACGCGAAGGCTAAACCCAGCTCTCGCGGGAGGAGACGTGGTTTCAAACGAGAACTTCTAACCCCACCCTACCTCCCAAGGGTCATGACTGGCGCCTGCGTCCTAGACTCAAGGTCTTTCCTGGTTGCCTACTGGCTGTTAACTCCGCTACAGGCTGTCGTGAGGTCCATTACGGAAGTAGACCCTTCATTTAGCCCTTCTTTGCGGAAGCCTGTCACAACCTAGCCATCCACACTTTAGCGGAAGTTCGTCACGTCGCAGTTGCCCCCGCACAGCGGATGTGTGTCGCCGCTTAGGTGACGCTGGGAAGTGCTTGCAGCCTCCGCCGCTGCCTTCTGGTTGAAGCACTATGGAGGGAGAGAGGAAGAACAACAACAAACGGTGGTATTTTAGTCGCGAACAGCTGGAAAACAGCCCATCACGTCGTTTTGGCATGGACCCAGATAAAGAACTTTCTTCTCGCCAGCAGGCGGCCAATCTGCTCCAGGACATGGGACAACGTCTTAACGTGTATCCTTGCGGCCTAGGCCTCCGGCCTTGGAGTCAGACCCGCCTAGCTCGGGCGTCCAGGCCTTAGGCTCTGTCAGGGATGGAAGAGGGAAGGGGTTGGGCAGGGGCTGAATGTCTAGGTGGTAGAACCTACGTTGGGGCAGCCTCAAATTCAGTGTTTGCGCGAGGGAAGCGAGGCGGAGTTAATTTCCCGCTCGCTCACCAGTGCCATGAGCCTTTCTGGGAATTCGTATCCATCGCAGCTTTGTGTTTTAACCAGCCTTTCCCAGTCCCCTTTCGTTGTGTTGTGATCTCCTGGTCTGGTGACTTTCAGATTGTACTTTTCCGTTATGCCCTAAGGGTTTGGTGCAGGTTTCGCTGTTGATGGCTGCCTCTTGAACTTAGTGTGTAGAGTTTTGAGAAATTCAATACCTGAAGGGTTTATAAAGAAAGGGTGACTTAGAATTAATGCTACAGCTTTGGTTCAAAATCCGTTCCTTCCAATTACTAGCTGTTTAAGAAACCTGTCAAATTCTTGGTTTTCTCGTCTGTAAAATGGAGTGTTACCTCTTGCATGTGGTTTCTGTGCCCAACAAAATGCTTGGTGTTCAGATTTTCAAATGGTAGTTACTATTAAAACTTTGTAGAATTTCAGAGCAAAGAAGGATGTCAATTTCTCCTTGTAAGGATATAGACCCGAGGGTGTAATGTTTTAAAAAAGCATTTAAATAAATAAGCGTTTACAAATGTTGGGTTTTTAAATTAGAGTTTTGTGTATTTCTTTTCTTTGTATTTCAAAGATCAGGTAACTTAATGAAGGTAACTTCAATTTCCCTTGAAGTATTTTTGTTAGAAAATATACTCATTTTGTAGCAGATTAAGATTATATAGTTTTTAGTTTGGGAGTGGAAAATTATTTCTGGGTGCAGCAGGTTAAGTGTGTTGCTGGCTGTAAGGTTTGTCTTACTTTGTCTTAAAGTTGTGCTCCTCTCAAAAGAAGTGTCCTCTTTACTGCAGATATTCGGTTTGTTTCTTAAGCATCAGGTCAGTACTGAGTTAAGCCTTTTTGTTTGAAATTGTGTTTCAGTACATCTAGTCCTTTTTTTTTTTTTTATGTGTGTGTTGTTGTTAAGGTTGTTGACGTCATGAGATGATCTTTTCTCTGAATAACAACCCACATTGTCTTCTGAGGACTTTAGAAGTAAGGCATTTAAAATTTTTTCTTGTCAGTGAATGAATATCAAATCATTCCATAGTGTTTCTGGTCCAAGGGATCACCATATGAGAAGGCTTAGCTGCTAGAGAGATTGGGACTGTAAAGTTTATTTCTAGAGCTAAGAAGGTGAGGAGATAGTGGAGACATACTTAGGAGCTGGATCAGGGAACGTGTTGTAAGTCATGTGAAGAGATACCTTGAGCTAATGGATCACCACTGCAGGATTCTCAGGAGGCAAGTAGCTAGTTTAAGGTCTTAAATAAATTTTTTATACCTTTCTTGATCCCCATGTGCTAAGAAGCTTGCTTATCAGTTCAGCATATTTATGTATTGAATACCTTTTGTATGTAAAAGCATTATGTTAAAGTGTCAATTGGTGGTTAATAATTTGGTGAAAGAAAACAGATTTGCTCTTTAATTTGGAAAATTATGATTTTCATTTAGAAGTATGAATTGTGCATGGCTGCATGGTCCTTTTGGGAGGTTATACAGGTTGTTATTTTTGGGAATTGTACTGCCTGCCTGTTTTGGGGCCTTAACTTGAACATTTTAGCTCACAATTGACTATCAACACTGCTATAGTATACATGCATCGATTCTACATGATTCAGTCTTTTACACAGTTCCATCGAAATGTAAGTATTTTTTTTTATGGTGTAATCCTTTTGTGATTGATTCCAGTGTGTGTGTGTGTGTGTGTTTGTGATCTTTGTTGGTGAACTGGGATTTCAAGTTTAGAATTTGACATTGATCATTTTGTGTCACACTGAATATAGTTCTTCCAATTTTCCTGTCTAGGTAGTTATTTGGTAGGTTTAGTGCATCCTTAGACTAAGTGGATTCTCTAATAAATAGATTATTGAACACTTAAACTTAGCATTTTGGGGTTGGGTGAGGAGCATTAAAGGGGAACACTTAATTTAAGTGTAATTTTTGAAATAGGAAATAATATAGTCAACAGGAAAACAAGTGAATGTAAGTGATTCAGTGACTGGTTGAGAAGGGAAGGCACATTATGTGATGACTGGGGCGGGGGTGACTTTTAAGACAGGAAAAAGAAATAATAGTAATAAAGGGATTTTTTTTTTTCTGGACAGAATTGTAAATAGTGCTATTTTCAGTTTTGATACCTGAAATGGTCCTATTTAACATTATTATAAGTGACTTGGAAGCGAGTGCATAGTGATTTCCCAGTTGCAGGTAAGACTATATTTGTTTAATAAAATCACAAGGTAATAGGGCTAAACTTGATGAATACTTCGTATGGATTTGTGAGTCAAATATTTCATTATTTTTTTTTAAAGAAAGGTTATGTTGAGGAATAGTGTTTAAGACTTGTCCTTAGGATGATAGCCTTTGACCTCTTTTTTTAATGCCATAGAAAAAGAATCTGTGAAGTTAGCTATTGCTCTTGTAATGTAAGATATTGGCATACGCACAGGAAACCCTTTGGATCTGTGGATTAAGTATTCCCAGTTTTTGCCAATTACAGTCAGGTTGGCTTTCTCCTATTGATAGACCTTTTACCTGCAACCATGCCCTACCTCTGATTGCGAGGAGCAATTTTACTAAGACAGAAAAAAGCATTTAATAAGGGTATCTGATAGTTCTAGAATGGAAGGCAGTGTGGATAAAGAATGAAGTTTGAAGAGGAAGTCCATAGCTGTCTTGCCAATTCTAAAAGTTTTCTAAATGCCTTCTCTTTTATTATGGTAAAGATTTGAAATCCAGGATGAAATACGTCTCAAATCAATTTCACCACTTTATACACATATATATTTATATACTTCCCTTTCTTTTTATTTTTCAAATTATATTTTTCCTTATTTCTTATGTATTAAGCTTAGCAAGAATGGAGACTCACTTTTCTTTGTATCCTCCAAAGCACCTTCAGTAAACTTGAATGAATATGATTTGATAATTATCCAATATAGAGAGACTCTAGTGGATGACATGACCTTTTCGAAAATCCAGTGACTTTAAATTTGGGATTGTTGATTGTCTCTGGAGAATTGATTTTAGGCACATTTGGGAATTAACAGATCAAAAATATCACCCTTTAATATCTTAGTTTTAAGAGTTTACTTGTGATAAATAGAAATTCACATTTTAAAGGACTTCATACATTATTGTAGCATTGATATTTGTCCAGTCAAGCTGCCATGCATTTTTCATGTTATTTTTTTATCATTACAAAGGTAATAAATACTTATGGTAAAAATTAATACAGAAATGTATAATGTAGGGGTGCCTGGGTGACTCTGTTGGTTAAGAGTCTGACTCTTGATTTCAGCTCAGGTCATGGTCTCACAGTTTATGAGATCAAGCCCTGGGTTGGGCTCAGTGCTGGCAGTGCAGAGTCTGCTTGAGATTCTCTCTCCCTGCCCCTTCCCCACTCGCACTCTCCCTCTCTAAGTAAATGAATAAACGAAAGAAAAGAAAAGAAAGAAAATGTATAAATGTAGAAAATGTAGAAAGTGAAAGTTCCCCTGTAATCCCACCCTCCAGAGGTAACCACTGATAAATGTTTTGTCTATAGGGTCTTGGACATTTTTTTGTGTGTATACTAGTATTTATTTCTAGTAAAAAAATCATTTCTTACTGTATTCTTATGCGAGTTGCTTTTATCAGTTAACAGTATATTCTGGATATCTTTTCATATTGGTTTTTCATTACAGTTGACTTTTGAACGGTGGGGATTGGGGCACTGACCCCCGCATAGTTAAAAATCCACATATATGGGGTGCCTGGGTGGCTCAGTCCGTTAAGCATCCGACTTCAGCTCAGGTCATGATCTTATGGTTCGTAAGTTCGAGCCCTGCATCCGGCTCTGTGCTGACAACTCAGAGCCTGGAGCCTGCTTCAGATTCTGTGTCTCCCTCTCTCTCTGCCCCTCCCCCGTTTTTGCTCTGTCTCTCTCTCTCTCTCTCTCTCTCAAAAATAAATAAACATTAAAAAAATACCCACATATAACTTTTGACTCCCCCAAAACTTAATTACTAATAGCCTTCTGTTGACCAGAAGCCTTACCAATAACACAATCAACACATAGCTTTTTTGCATGTTATGTATACCATATCCTTACAATAAAATATACTGGAGAAAAGAAAATATTAAGAAAATCATGAGGAAGAGAAAATACATTTATGGTACTGGACTGTATTTATAGAAAAAAATCCACGTGTAAGTGGACCACACAGTTCAAAACCGTGTTTTCTTTTTTTTTTTTTTTAATTTTTTTAATGTTTATTTATTTTTGAGAGAGAGAAAGAGAGTGTGAACGGGGGAGAGGCAGAGGGAGACAGAGACGTAGAATCTGAATCAGGCTCCAGGCTCTGAGCTGTCAACACAGAGCCCGACGCAGGGCTTAAACTCACAAACTGGGAGACCATGACCTGAGCCAAAGTCAGATGCTTAACCCACTGAGCTACCCAGGCGCCCCAGACCTGTGTTTTCAAGGGTCACCTATATTTTAAATGGCCACATAGTATTTCTTCGTGTAGTTACCATAATTTATTTCAGCTCCCTATTGGTGGATATTTGGGTTGTTTCTAGTTTATTAATTACAAATAGTGTTACATAAAATTGGTACGTTATATAGTGTATGATTTATATGATTGTTCTAATATAAATTCCTGTAGGTGAAATTGCTGTGTCCAGGGGACTACATTTAAAAAATTTTTGTTATGTAAATTTGCCCTACTGAGATAATATCAGAATTCATTGTTTCGTCCTGTCAGTTTGCTGTACTGAAAGACTGTGTCGTATACATTGTTTCACTGTGTCAGTTTGCCCTACGGAAAGATTATATCAGTATACTACGTTGTTTACAGCACTGTAAGAGCGGATTCTTTTTCTCTACCTCCTCACAAATAACTTCTATTCATTACATCAGGAAATACTAAATTTTAACTACTTGTTGAGCACTTGGGAAACAGTGGTGAACAAGGTAGAGGTAGTCCTAAATTATTTTCTTAATTTCCATTTCTTCAATTAGTGAAGTTGAGCTTCTTAGACCTATTGGTCATTGTTCTTATGAAATTGAAGAATTGACTAAAAATTGTTGATTTTCTTTGCCCCACTTTTACCCTGATTTCCTTATTTATATGAGCTCTTCTATATTAGAGCTGTATTTCACTTGTTGTGGATACTTTTCTCATTTTTCAGTGTGTTGGAGCCTGGAGCTCTTGCTTTTTAAACATTTGTTTTTTTAAAAATTTTATTGAAGTTTAACAGTAAAGCATAAAAATCTGAAGTGTGCAACTTGGTTCATTTTTGCGTTATTGCATTTTGCACCACTTATATCAAGATAAAATATACTTCCAACACCCTGGAAGATAGAGAGCTTGCCTTTCAGTGGAAATAAGTTTTATTTCTTTAGCGAACATGATTAAATGACTGATTTATTTTCACTTAAATTCTGTCATTGGCTTACTTTCTTTTTGAGAAGAAATTTAACCTCATGGATTAGATTTTTATATGCATTCATTGTCTTAAATATTTTCAAATGGGGGAATGTAAAATTAGTGGTGAGCAACTTAGTGTGTGTGTTTATGTTGTATTTCATGTATTATACAATGTGGGTGTTGTATTTTAATACCTAACTGATTTGATTGCATGTATTTTATTCTGATTAGCTAATCCATAAGGGGTCAAGCTTAGTGGTTAAGAGGATGGGCTCTGGAGTCAGACGTGTCTAAATTTGGATTTTTGTTGCAATGCCTACTAGTTCTATGGCTTTGGGTAAGTTACCATAGGCCTCAGTTTTTTAATCTCTTTGGAGCCAGGAACAGTGCGTATCTCATAGAGTAGTTAATAGGATGTAAATGAATTAATTTACAAAATGCCTGTACATAGCAAACAAACAAATATTAGGTGGCACTTTTATTATTTTTAAATGTAAGGGTGCCTGGGTGATTCAGTTGGTTAAGTGTCTGACTTCAGCTAGGGTCATGATCTCACATTTCATGGGTTCAAGCCCCACATCGGGCTCTGTGCTGGCAGTGTGGAGCCTTCTTGGGATTCTCACTCTCTCCTCTCTCTCTCAGCCCCTCCCCCACTCGTGCTTTCTCTCTCACTTAAAAAAAATAAAATGGAGAAAATCTTAAACTCTTACCTGGTATAAGAATTCCTCTTCGAAACTGCCTTTAATGGGAAAATGTTTTGATAAACTGGCTTGATAAGTGATTCTGTGAGGAGCAATGAGTATTTACATGGTTGACTGCACAAAAATTAGATTAAAATTTATCTCTTGTCACTTAGTTGTTACCTTGCCTTCTTAGTCATTGTTTGTATCCATATTTTAGTTTTTGCCTTTCAAATATATTTTTAGCTCCTTGAAGGCAAAGTTGTAGGCTTAAAATTTTAGTATTTTCATTAAGTAGTTCTTTTCTTTTTCTGTTTTTTCAAGTCAATCATAAAGTCCTGTTAATTTTTATAATGTTAACTGTTTTTATGTCTATCGGTACGTAGTCATCATCATAAAATTAAAAGACAGAATAAAGAAGAAAATGATGATATTCTTATAGTAACTGTTCAGAGATAAATAATCCTGTTGACATTTTAGGATTTTTTTCCTGTGTGCAAATACACACATTCAGTGAAACCCTATTAATTTTCTAAAATCATGCCTGTGTTTTTTTTCCCTTCCTTACTTGTATTGCTAGTTCCTACTCTTTATTTTTTAATGCCTGGATTATTAATTTTATTCTTTTTTAAAATTACCTTTTAATGAATTTCATTCTTTCTGGTCCTGCCTGGGACCAGATATCTTAAACTATACATTTTTTTCCTAAAATCTTTAGTGTCACTCTCTTGTGTGTGTGTTTTTTAAATGTTCATTTTATTTATTTTTGAGAGAGAGAGAGAGAGAATGCATGAGAGGGAGGAGGGACAAGAAAGAGGGAGACAGAATTCCAAGCAGGCTACCCACGGCCATCTCAGAGCCCGACGCAGAGCTTGATCCCACGAACCATGAGATCATGACCTGAGTGAAATCAGACGTTCAACCTACTGAGCCACCCAGGTGCCCCTAGTGTCGTTCTCTTGTTAAAGATCTTTTGTGTTCCACATCCCGTTGTCTGTGTCACATACTCAGTTTAGTGTGCTTCCTGCTCTGATTCCCCACATCTTGTACATGACAATTTTCCTCTGGTTCTGCTTTGCTTATCCTAAGGTCCAGGAATGTATATGGAGCTTGCTGCATACAACTGCAGCAAATATGAAGGAAGAGAATTATTATTGTGAATTGAATTTGGATAAAAACCTGTTCTAGCAAAGTAGCAGATAGCAGGGATACAAATAAGTATTAGAATGCTTGTCAGTTCTACTGAGTAAAGTGGATATTTAAGTTGTATAAGAAATTATTTGTTGTATTTCTGACTCCTGGCTCTCGCTATTGCCATCTTTGATTCATTGAAGTATTCTTGTTAAGATTCAGGAGAATTCTTCCTGAGGTTTTCTAGATCACTACCGGGCTACATTTATGTCATTGCTCTCATCTCTTATATTGTTTAGTGATTGAATTTGTTACCTACTTGTGTGTTGGCTTGAGATTCTTTTCCCCTTGAAGTGCTTTCTTTGTATAGTCTCTTGAATAGAATAGTGTTTTTTTTTTTTGAGATTTTTTGAGATTTTGCTCCCCCACATATGTGTACTTGAGATAATTCATATTCAATAAAATTTATCCTTTTAAAGTGTCCAAGTCACTGGTTTTTAGTGTATTCACAAAGGTGTGCAACATTCACCATGATCTAATTCCACAACATTTATATCACCCCAGAAAGAAACTTCTTATGCATTAGTGATCACTCCCATTCTTCTCTTCGTCCAGTTCCTGGTAACCACCAATGACCTTCTTAAAAAAAAAAAAAAGTATATAGAGGGCTGTGATATAAACTTAAGAAAGAATCTCAATTTGAATAGAAAGCCAACTATTAACACCTAGTAGTTTAGCTAGTTTGTTGAAGGATTGGTTTTCAGGAGTGGATGTGAATTAATGGATAGGAGAGGAGAGGAAATTTTTTAGAAGAAAAGGCATTAACAAGAAGTGATGAAGTTGAGGCAAGCAAACAGCTTGGTTTGAGACTTAATTCTTTTTTAGATCTCCCTTGATCTAGGAATAAATAATATGATTTATTTTCTCTCCATCCAGTCTGTGGCTCCAGCGGCCTTATTTCTAGCAGCCAAAGTAGAGGAGCAACCAAAAAAATTGGAACACGTCATCAAGGTAGCACATGCTTGTCTCCATCCGCAGGAATCACTTCCTGATACTAGGAGTGAGGTAAGGGATTAATTACACACATCTGTTTTTCTTTATCTTGATGATAATTTAATTTTGTAATTTTGATTTACTGCAAGTTGAAATGGGGGCTCTTAAACTTTTTTTCCTTTACAAAAACATCAGAAACTATGGCAGAAGTTAATTGTACACATTATAGTAAAATTGGAAAACACAGGAAAACAGAGAAGAAAATATATTTTTAGATATAATTTGGACCGTGGATATGTAAGTGAATCATTATTATGTCCAGCTTCTTCTCTATGAATAGCTACAGTGTACATATTTTGTATGTCTTTTTCACTTATTATATCCCAAATATTTTATATATATATATATATATATTTTTTTTTTAAGTTTATTTATGTATTTTGAGAGAGAGAGATGGAGAGTCAGAGGGAGAGGGAGAAAGAGAATCCCAAGCAAGCTCTATGTTGTCAACATAGAGCCCGGCATGAGGCTCAAACTCCCGAACTGTGAGATCATGACCTGAGCCAGAGCAAGAAGTGGTCACTTAACAGACTAACCTACCCAGGTGGCCCCCAAATATTTTTCCATCTTATTCTCCTTTGTCTTTAAATGTTGAGACAATTTATTTCATTATATACATAGATAATCATTCTCTGCTAAGGTAATTCCCAACTTTTAACCAGTATAATATTGTGAATAATATTCTTACAAATATATTTTTGTTATTAATTCTTAAAAAAATGAGTCCATCACTTTTTTTTTTAACTTTTAAATAAATTACAAAAATTGTATATGCTTATTATAAAAGAACCCAGGGGCTCCTGGGTGGCTCAGTTGGTTGAGCATCCGACTTCGGCTCAGGTCATGATCTCATGGTTTGTGAGTTTGAGCCCCATGTTGGGCTCTGTGCTGACAGCCTAGAGCCTGGAGCCTGCTTCAGTTTCTGTGTCTCCCCTTCTCTCTGCCCCTCCCATGATCATGCTCTGTTTCTCTCTGTCTCTCAATGATAAATAAACATTAAAAAAAAAAATTTAAAAAAAGGACCCAAACATTTGGGGTGCCTGTGTGGCTTAATTGGTTAAGCGACCAGCTTCAGCTCAGGTCATGATCCTGCAGTTCTTTTTTATTTTTTTATTTTATTTAATTAATTATTTTTTTTTTAACATTTATTTATTTTTGAGAGACAGAGAGTGACAGATCATGAGCAGGGGAGGGGCAGAGAGAGAGGGATGCACAGAATCGGAAGCAGGCTCCTGGCTCTGAGCTGCCAGCACAGAGCCCTACATGGGGCTTGAAGCCACAAACTGCGAGATCATCACCTGAGCCAAAGTCGGATGCTCAACCGAATGATCTTGCAGTTCTTAATTCGAGATCCTGCATCAGGCTGTCTGCTGTCAGTGCAGAGCCTGCTTCAGATCCCCTGGCTCCCTCTGTCTGTGTCTCTCCCCTGGTCACGCACTCTTTCAAAAATAAACATAAAAGAAAAAAAGAACCCAAACATTTAAGAATCATTTGAAGTAAAAGTTAAAGCTCTTAAAGCTCATCTTCCTTCCTCTCAGCAAGATATTACTGATTATAATTCCAGTATATATTCTGTCAGACCTTTGTCCTATGCATGTGCACATAGCTTTTTTTTTTTTTCCTTCCATTTTTTAAAGAGGGGAGATTCTGTCCTGGCCTTAGAAGTCTGTTGTTGGGGGGGCGGGAGGGAGTTGCCTGGCTGGCTCAGTTGGTTGAGTGTCCAACTCTTGGTTTTGGCTTAGATCATGATCTCACGGTTTGTGAGTTCAAGCCCCATGTCGGGCTCTGCCCTGGCAGCATAGAGCCTGCTTGGAATCCTCTCTCTTCTTCTTTCCCTGCCCCTCCCCTGCTTGTGTGCTCTCTCTAGACCTCTCTTTCTCTTTCTCTCTCTCAAAATAAATTTAAAAAAAGTCTGTTGTTGGGGACTGATGAGTTCTGAGAAGTTTTGAGGTCTGACATTTGTAAGTACTTAAACTATGGGTTTCTGTTACTAGATTAAGTCTCTTACAATTGATGCATGAGTCATCCTTTATCAAATAGATAAATAAATTTGTGTGTTTTGCTCATATTGAAGAAAGTAGTTTTTGAGGGGGTTCTTTTTATTTTGATAATGGCCCCTAATTACGTGAATTGTTTTGCATAGTAGTGTGTTGACTTCATTTTCTCTTGGGTACAGCAATAGCTCTTACTGAAAGAGTTATTATTGCCCTGGACTTTTTTTTAGGTTTTAGACTAGTAAATGACACTGGTCCATGGAACTGACCAAATAAAAATTTTATTTTAACAAAGAAAAACAAATAAAATTGTCACTTTTTTTCTCTCTAAAGTGTCTTTATATAATTTCTCACCTGAGTTTTTTTTTTAAATTTTTTAATGTTTATTTATTTTTGAGAGACAGAGACTGTGCACGAGTGGGGGAGGGACAGAGAGAGAGAGAGAGAGGGAGGCACAGAATCCAAAGTGGGCTCCAGGCTCTGAGCTGTCAGCACAGAGCCCGACGTGGGGCTCAAACTCATGAACTGCGAGATCATGACCTGAGCTGAAATTGGACGCTTAACTGACTGAGCCACCCAGGCACTCCTCACCTGAATTTCTATTCCTCATGAGATGATGAATCTTAGGGGAACATATTTTCTTCACTATATGGAGAGGAGAATTAGCATAGTTTAAGTCTTTCTTGGACTTACTCAAGATCATAAAGTGGAAAGCTCACTACAGTATAGATCTAACTATACTTAGTCTCATTCTCCTAGAGGTCTAGACCATTCCTTTCCAATAGAAACATAATGGGAGTCACGTGTAATGAAAACTTACTGGCTTTTCATTGAACTTCATTTAAAATCTTCATTAAAAAAATAAAATATTCATTTAAAAGAAGAAGTTAATTTTAATATATTTTATATAATATTTTATTTAGCCCCAAATATTATATCAGCATAAAATCAGTATTAAAACATTAATGAGGTAATTTACATCATTACTTGTTAATTAAGTCTTCAAAATTTGGTGTATATTTTATTACACATTTGGATTTAGCTACATTTTAGGTGCTCGTAGCCATGTATGGAGGTTGGCTATAGTATTGGCTGGTACAAATCTGGGAGAATTTTTTTTGTTAGTTTATTCCCTTTTCCTTTGAACTCTTCTTATAATTTTTAGAAATCTACCTCAGATGGGAAGATATATCAGTAGTCAAATGTTTGATATTGCCTATATACTATAGGAAGGGTCTAGAGATGTATTTGATGATGTCGAAAAAGATGTATGTATTTTTAATTATCTTGTGTCTATGTCACAAATATTCTTGAAAGTGAACCAAATCTCTGGTGCCTTTTCTGTAGCCAATTATGAATAAAGTGTTATTTTTCAATATACCACTTTTTTAAGAGGAGAATTTGTGCTGAATAGATTGTATTTCAGTTCCTTTTCTACCTCCTAACTCCATTCCTGCCTTTTATTGCTTTGGTTTCTCTGGAAGGGGTTGTTAGAATTGTTTACACTATATATCGTACTTTTTTGGGGAATAATTTATTGGTCTTCTTACCTGCAGGCTTACCTGCAACAAGTTCAAGATCTGGTGATATTAGAAAGCATAATTCTGCAGACTTTAGGTAAGTTTATTTTTTTAAAACATTAAAAAATGAATGTAATATAATATTTTAAAATTTGCAAAATAAGAGACAGGAAGGAAATCTCTAGTGAGTTTTTGCAAATTATAGAGGTTATGGAGAAGTAGTTAGCAGGGTTTTTTAAATTCTGGGTTCATGATTTGCTTTTTAAGGTTTGTCAATTAAAAAAATTTTTTTGTTTAATGTTTGTTTATTTTTGAGAAAGAGAGACACAGAGTGAGCAGAGGATGGCCAGAGAGAGAGGGAAACACAGATTCTGAAGCAGGCTCCAGGCTCTGAGCTGTCAGCAGAGCCCAATGCGGGGTCTCGCTCATGACCTATGAGATCACGACCTGAGCCAAAGTCGGATGCTTAATTGACTGAGCCACAGGCGCCCCCAGTCTTTAACTCTCTGATTAATAATGGCAGAAACTAAAGAACTTTTTTTCCTTTATGGATTTTTATGATCTGTTTGTCATTATATTTAGATAATAGCATTTATTTTTAAAATTGGTAATCAGTGTTTAGAACAGCAGAGTGGGGGCACCTGGGTGGCTCAGTCGGTTAAGCGCCGACTTTGGCTCAGGTCATGATCTCACGGTTCGTGGGTTCGAGCCCCGCTTCGGGCTCTGTGCTGACAGCTCAGAGCCTGGAGCCTGCTTCAGATTCTGTCTCTCCCTCTCTCTCTGACCCTCCCCTGTTAGCCCTCTCTCTCTCTCTGTCTCTCAAAAAAAAAAAACAAAAAACATAGAACAGCAGAGTGGAGGTAGAGAAATTCAAGCTATCGGGGTTGATGGGCAATGCTGATGTTCTATTATTATTTTTATCAGAGACACTGCCTTTAAAAGCTTAGCAAATATGAAAAATAAAGATTTTTCTTAGTTTTTTTGGGCTCTTTTTCTCTTCTCTGGGTAGGGGAAGAAGATTTCCTGAGTCGTGTTGGAAAGTTACTGGTGTAGCTATATTTTATTGCATGTCTGTACACACAGTTCTCCAAAGCTTATCTCTGCAGTTAATTTCTTTTAATTAGCTTTTTACTTTAAATTATCTTCAAAGTAACCATATTTCAGGGGACAATGATATTTTTCTGGTGGAATAAATTTTTATAAATATTTTAATGTGGAAGCCAGTAAGATTTAATTTGCATGAATCATCCATTTAGGATAATTTACATCATGTAAATTTCTCAATAGAATTTTTGAATCGTATCTAGAAAATTTTACTTATGTATGGAAAAGAAAAGAAACTAACAAAATTTTTATAGACACACCGATTTCTTCTTAAGTAATTTTGGTAAAGACCATTTGGGGTTAGATAAATGTACTACTTAATTGTAAGTTAGAATGTTGAAAAGGAACAAAACTGAGGTAAAAGGAGTAGTTTTTTTTTTTTAATTTGTTTATTTTGAGAGAAAGAGAGGGCATGAGCAGGGGAGGGGTAGAGAGGGGAAGAGAGGATCCTAAGCAGCCTCCACACTGTCAGCGCAGAACCCAGTGTGGGGCTCCAACTTACGAACCCTGAGATCATGACCCGAGCCAAGATGCTTAACTGACTGAGCCACCCAGGTGTCCCAAGAGGAATAAGTTTTCTCAAGGTTAAGCTTTAGAAGTTATCATTTTAGTGACTATTTATTCTAACCTTACATTCTATTGTCCCTAAAAAAGTGTTTTCTGTTTAGAGATTATTGGTTTCTCAAGAGTCTTAAGAGTGCATTAACTTTATTATTTAGCTCAAAATATAAGTGTCATTGAAGATCATATGTCTTAGAGAAGAGCATGCTGTGTATGTTATGTGACCCTCTTAGCCTCTGAATAGCAATTTTGGGAGAGGAAAATGAGGGAGGCCTTTAATGATGGCTCAGATAAAAGAAGTATAAAATGATTCCAGTATCTTTAGTTTTTTAACTCGTTATTTTATTTTATTTTTTAAAGGATTTGAACTAACAATTGATCACCCACATACACATGTGGTAAAGTGCACTCAACTGGTAAGAGGTAAGGAATCCCAACTTGCAATGGCTGTTTTAATTTGTTTTACCATTTAATGGCTGTGATTTATTTATGGTGGACAAGTATATAACAACTATTTTGGCTAGAAGTTAAATTGAAAGGACTTCCTGGCTTAAATCAAAATGAGTGTTTCTAACTTGGGATTTTATTTTATTTTATCAAAAAAAATTTTTTTTAATGTTTATTTTTGAGAGAGAAAGAGAAAGAGCCCAAGTGGGAGAGAGGCAGAGAGAGGGGGAGACACAGAATCTGAAGCAGGCTCCAGGCTCTGAGCTGTCAGCACAGAGCTTGATGCAGGGCTGGAACTCATGAACCGTGAGATCATGGCCTGAGCCGAAGTCGGAAGCTCAATCTACTGAGCCACCCAGGTGCCCCTCTAATTTGGGATTTTAAAGTTGGGTTGGTCAGACGCCTAACCTAGACTGAGCCACCCAGGTGCTCCGAGAGGTTTTTTTTAATGTTTATTTTTGAGAGAGAGAAAAAGAACGAACCTGCACATGGGGTAGGGTCAGAGAGAGAGGGAGACAGATAATCTGAAGCAAGCTCTGTGCTGTCAGTGCAGAGCATGACTCGGGGCTTGAACTCACAAACCATAAGATCATGACCTGAACTTAAGTCGACTCTTAACCCACTGAGCCACCTAGGTGCCTTGGGTTCTTAAAATTTTTAAGAAAAATTCTCCAGTTAAAGAGAATTAGTCTCTTGAGAATGTTTGTCAGAGCCTGGAGCACATATTATAAAGTCAAATCTTGACTATCTAATAGCAGTTTAAGGATATTTTGGGAGTGGTGATCTTAATTTGATTCTAGGGTTGATTGTCCTAGACAGCTTTTTATAGGCCACTCAGAGGATCATCTAGAATTTATTTGACTTATTTCCATGATTGACAAACTCTTGGCAGGACTTTCTTTTTTATTCTAATTTAACTTAGCTATAATTGCATGAAACCTTGTTCCTCTTAGTTTAATAGTAGTAGCATTATCTAGACACTTGTGCGTTGAAGTGCCTTTTTGTTTTGTAGATGAAACTGATAATTGGCCTTATTTTATATTTTGCTAATGTGTGCTTCATCTGTAAATTCCCAAAATTTTCCCAAGTTCTTTATATTTTGAAAGCATGAGAAGGTTTATATTGAGCAAGGATAAAGTTAAACAGAGGTGGATATATGCCGATATTGAAAAGACTAAGTTTTAGGGGTGCCTGGTGGCTCAGTCGGTTGGGCGTCCGACTTCACCTCAGGTCATGATCTCACGGTTCGTGGGTTTGAGCCCCGCTTTGGGCTCTGTGCTGACGGCCCAGAGCCTGGAGCCTGCTTCAGATTCTATGTCTCCTTCTCTCTTTCTGCCCCTCCCCTGATCACACTGTCTCTGCCTCTCAAAAATTAATAAAATGTTAAAAAAAATTTTTAAATGAGTAAAATTTGCTTTACTTTACCGAGAGCAATTTTTTGGGCAAAGAGGGATGTGTTGTATTTTTTCCCCCTTCATTGTGATGCATCAGTAATTCATGTTATTTGATGAATTGGGGTCTGAATCAGACACTACTCAATTAAAAACCAATTTTTTAATTAAAGCACAAATCACTTTTACCAAATATATCAAGGTCTTCTGGGTTCTGATATTGCTTCCAAATTTGTTCATCTTCCAGTTCAGTATTTCTCAGTGAACCTTTGCATCAGAATTTCTGGGTTACCTGTTAAAAATGCTTTGTCCTTCTCCAGACATACTGAGTCACACTGCAGGGAGGATGTCCAGGAATTGTTTTTTTTTTTTTTTTTTTTAATTAAAAAAAATTTTTTTTAAACGTTTGTTTATTTTTGAGAGAGAGAGAGACACACACAGTGCGAGCAGGGGACGGTCAGAGAGAGAGGGAGACACAGAATCAGAAGCAGGCTCCAGGCTCTGAGCTGTCAGCACAGAGCCTGATGCGGGGCTCAAACCCACGAACCGTGAAATCATGACCTGAGCTGAAGTTGGCTGCTTAACCGACTGAGCCACCCAGGCACCCCAGGAATTGGGTTTTAATACTTGGTGTGCAGCATAAAGCTTGAGTTCCTGGTTATCATAATAACAAATTACTAATTTGTCTTTGGTAGAATGTTAAACAGCAGGTGATCAGGGATCCTGTCTCCCTTATTTGTTATGATAGTCTCTACTTGGAAATATTAAATGTTCACTAAATAATTGTTGAGAATGAATGGAACTAATAACTTTTTCCCTCCCCCCCCCTTTTTTTTTTTTAGCAAGCAAGGACTTAGCACAGACTTCTTACTTCATGGCAACCAACAGGTTTATATTTTAATATTCTTCTCTTCTGTTTTGGGATAGGACTTTGCATGGGTTGGAATTGTCACTTTTTGAGGGGTATATGGAAAGATATCAGGTCTGGCACTTAGTAAACTAGAACCCAGAGACTCAGGATGGATCTTTGGTCCAATGTGTTACAGAAATTCTCTGGTAAATGTTGATTATTCTGTACAGTTTTCATACTATACCTTAACTTTCCATGCTTTTTAATTTGCTAAGGTAATATAATTATGCAGTACTAATTGTTTGGTAGCCTACTCAATTCTGCATGTCTTACTTTGCTTTAAAATATCCAAGAGCTCATAGTTCTGTAAGTTTAGGTAAACTTGGGGCTCATTGACAGTGACTGAGAATCTAATTTGGAGGATTCTGCAATAATTATGATATTGAAAAGACTTATTTTCTTCCCCCATTGCCAGATAAATGGGCATGTATATGTGTAAAGAGTTGTTATACTTTTTCTTTCTTCTTCCCTTTTTGAAACAAAAATAATACATAACGTATTACCAAATTACTTGCTCATTCTCATCTCTGATTGTTCATGGAAACCAAAGAAATTCCTGTTGACTGTCATGGCTAAGAAGTTTGCTTTCACAGCCTAATAGGAGGCATTTTGAAGCAAACCATCAATCAAGCACATTCACAATTTAGAGAGTGATTGTCTATTCATTATTTTAAATAGACCAGACCTGTGATTGGCAAGAGACAAGATAATTTTAAGGAGGTTTTAAGTATTTGGTTTAGGGATTACACATAGCCAAAAATCTTACAATTTTCCATAAGTACTAAGCTTCTTCTCAGGATAATAGACCTTTATTTTAAAAAACAGAGTTCCCTGTCTATTTGGTTTTGGATTTGGTCCTGGTCCTGGTTTTCCGTCAGTATGTGGATTGAATGATGTATAGCCAAAAAATTTAGAAATGTTACCTGGGCAGTTGGGTTAATGGAAAATCCTGTTGTGTGCTGAATCAGAGCACTGGATATTTCTTGCCCTTTTTACTCTCCAGTGTTTTTTGTTTTTTGTTTTTTGTTTTTTGTTTTTTTTTTTTTTACTTTTTTTTTCTTTTTAAATAATGGAGAGTTTTAACTTTGGGTTCAGAATTGAGAGCTCATGACACTCTCTTGTTTCCTTCCCTCTGATGTCAGCCTGCATTTGACCACATTTAGCCTGCAGTACACACCTCCTGTGGTGGCCTGTGTCTGCATTCATCTGGCTTGCAAGTGGTCCAACTGGGAGATCCCAGTCTCAACTGATGGGAAGCACTGGTGGGAGTATGTTGACGCCACTGTGACCTTGGAACTTTTAGATGGTAAGTTTTAGAGTAAGGGACCTTGGAAAGCACTTGCTCTTGATCTGTCACATTCCTGGCCCAAAGTGACTTGATTCAGATGGAAATAGTTAGTCTAGGTTATTCTTGTTTTTTACTTATGCTCTGAATTTTTCTTAAATGTTCTATTTCATTTGTAGAACTGACACATGAATTTCTACAGATTCTGGAGAAAACCCCCAACAGGCTCAAACGAATTCGGAATTGGAGGGTAAGAATTTTTACTGTCAGTTTGTGGTACAAAACCATTTTTTTTCTTTTGACTGCACAGTGAATGTACCAGAATTGGATACGTACCTCAGGTTTGGAATTTTCCTTTTCTCATGACTTCAACTTCATAGCTTGGGTCCTGGCCCAGCTATGGACTAGGTGGTCCTGGTCAATGGTGGTAGGTAATAGCAGGATTTGTTTTGTGTTGTGTAACGCCTGTGATATAGTCAGTTAGCAACATGGGTTGAGTGTTTTCTGTGTGGAGACCATTAGGGGAAAAAATATGGCTTCTCTAAGTCATAAAGTGTTGGCTTCTGGAAGAGGAAAGGTAAGAGTTACAAGCTTAGAGCTAGTATCATTCTTTGACATTATTTGCTTAAAAAATTTTTTTTAATGTTTATTTATTTTTGAGAGAGAGCACGAGCAAGTAGGGGTAGAGAGAGAGGGAGACACAGAATCTGAAGCAGCCTCCAGGCTCTGAGCTGTCAGCACAGAGCCTGACATGGGGCTTGAACTCACGAACCACAAAATCATGACCTGATCCGAAGACTGAGCCACCGAGTCACCCTGACATTATTTGCTTTTTAAATGGATTTAAATTTTTTTTTTTAATGTTTATTTATTTTTGAGACAGAGAGACAGAGCATGAGTGGGGGAGGTACAGAGAGAGAGAGCTAACACAGAATCCACACCGGGCTCCAGGCTCTAGGCTCTGAGCTGTCAGCACAGAGCCTGATGCGGGGCTCAAACCCATGGACCGTATGATCATGACCTGAGCTGAAGTTGGACGCTTAACCGACTAAGCCACCCAGACCCCCTAAATGGATTTTAGAACTTTGTTTTATATAGATTGCAGGCTAAAGTTGTATTTCAGATATTTTTCAAAATCTTACTTATACTTAATGGAATCATTCTTTTTCCCTCAATGTCAGAAAGTTTGTTTAAAAATGTTCCCTGCATTCTTGGAAATCCAGATCGACAAACTTAATTTCATTCTCCTGAGTTCAATGAATTGTAGAAAATGAGTTTGCCTAGGATTCACGAGAGGCTTGAGAGTACATAGGTCATCATGGTAATCATATGACACCTCACCAATATTTCTGGAATTTGCTTTTGGACTAACTGCTGTCGTTCATTTTTTTAATTGCGTTGTAGCAATGGTATAGATGGTATAATGGTATAGATTAACGTTTTTTGACAGGTGATGGAATACTTAAGATGTACTCTTTTAGCAAATTTTTGCATATACGGTACTATGTTGTTAAACTACAGACATTATGTTGTATAGTAGGTCTCTAGGACTTACCTTGTATGACTGACCCTTTGATTCTTTGACTAACATGTCCTTGTTTTCCCCCTCCCCCAGGCCACTAGCTACTCTGTCAATATGAGTTTAACTATTTTAGATTTCTCACATAAGTGAGATCATGCAGTGTTTTTGTCTTTCTGCATCTTAGCATATTTCACAGCAAAAGGCCTTCCAGATTCATTCATATTGTGGCAGATGGATGGATTTCCATCTTTTTTTTTAATTGTGGTAAAATACATATAACATAAAAGTTACCATCTTAACTATTTTTAAATGTATAGTTCAGTAGTATTAAATTCATACCATTGTGCAACCATCATTACTATTCATCTCCGTAATTCTTTTCATCTTGTAAAACTAAAACTTTATACCTGTTAAATAACTACCCATCCCCCTCCCCCAACCCCAGCCCCTGACAACTACAATTATACTTTCTGTCTTTATGATTTGACTATTCTAAGTACCTCATATAAGTGGAATCATACAGTATTTATTTTTTTTGTGGCGTATTTCACTTCGCATAATGTTCTAAAGGCTCATCCATGTTGTAGCATATTGTAGAGTTTTGTTTCTTTTAAAGGCTGAGTGATAGTCCATTATATGTACCATATTTTGCTTATCTATTCATCTATTGATGGACATTTGGGTTGCTTCCATATTTTAGCTATTGTGAATAATGCTGCTGTGAACATGGGTGTATAGGTATCTCTTCAAGACCTTGCTTTTGATTCTTTTGGTTATATACCCAGAAGTGGAATTGCTGGATTATATGGTAGTTCTGTTTTTAATTTTAATTTTTTGAAGTGATTAAAAAATTTTTTAATTAGAAAAATGAAAAAATTTTGAAGTTCAGATTTTCTTTTTGTTACCTGTGCCATTGATGTCATATCTAGGAAGTTGCCAAATCCACTGTTGTGAAGCTTTTTGTCCTGTGTTTTCTTCTAAGAGTTTAAGTCCTTTATCCGTTTTTGAGTTAATTTTGTATATGGTATTAGGTAAGGGTCCAATTTCATTTTTTTGCATGTGGATATCTAGTTTCCCTAGTACTGTTTATTGAAATGACTATCCTGGGGCTCCTGGGTGGCTCAGTCTGTTAAGCGTCCGACTTTGCCTCAGGTCATGATCTCGTGGTTTGTGGGTTTGAGCCTCGCATTGGGCTCTGTGCTGACAGCTCAGAGCCTGAAGCCTGCTTCAGATTCTGTCTCCTGTCTCTGTCCCTCCTCCCCTGTTCGTGCTCTGTCTCTCCCTCTCTCAAAGTAAATAAACTTAAAAAAAAATAAAAGACTATCCTTTTCCTGTTGAATGGTCTTGGCACCTTTGGCAAAAATCATTTGACCATATATTGCAAGGATTTATTTCTGGGCTTTCTATTCTGTTACATTTGTCTGTATGTCTCTTTATGCCAGTATCACATGTATTACTGTACAGTGATTACCGTAGCTTTGTAGTAGTTTTGAAATCAGGAAGTGTGAATTCTCCAGTTTTGTTCTTCATTTTCAAATTGTTTTAGCTATTTGGGGTCCTTTGAGATCCCGTATGAATTTAGGGTAGCCTTTTCTATTTCTGCAAAAAACATCATTGGGATTTTGATAGGGATTGCATTGAATTTGTAGATTACTTAGGATAATAATACTCACATTTTAACAATGTTAAATCTTCGAATCCAGAACATGGAATGAGTTTTCCATTTATGTCTTACTTAATCTCTTTCAGCAGTGTTTTGCAGTTTTAATGGTACAAGTTTTTCTCTTCCTTGGTTAAGTTAATCATTAGGCTTTTTTTAATGCTATTGTAAATAGAATTGTTTTCATATTTACTTTACAGATTGTTCATGTATAGAAATTCAACTGAATTTTATGTGTTGAGTTTGTATCCTGCTACTTTGCTGAATTCATCTATTCTAACTTTTTTTGTGTGTGGAGTTTTCTGTGTAAGATTATATCATCTGCAAACAGATAACTTTACTTTTTTGCCAATTTGAATGCTTATTTTTCTTGCCTAGTTCTTTTATTTTTATGAGAGAGACAGAGAGAGAGAGAGAGAGAGAGTGAGTGCACGTGCATGCGAGCAGGGGAGAGCGGCAGAGGGAGAGAGAGAGAATCTTAAGCAGGCTCCACACTCAGTGCTGAGCCTGATGTGGGGCTGGATCCCACGACGCTGGAATCATGACCTGAGCAGAAATCAAGAGTCACATGCTCAACCGACTGAGCCATCCATGTGCCCCTTGCCTAGTTGTGATGAGAACTTCTAGTACTTTGTTGAATAGGGACGGGCATCCTTGCCTTTTTCTAGATCTTAGCAGAAAAGCTTCCAGTTTTTCACTGTTGAATGTGTTATTTGCTGTGGGTTTTTCATATAGGGCTTTTATTTTGAGGTAGTTTCCTTCTATTCCTAGTTTGTTAGGTGTTTTTATCATGAAAGGGTGTTGAATTTTGTCAAATGCTTTTTCTGTATCTAGACGGTCATGTAGTTTTTTCCCTTTATTTGTGTTTATGTGGTATATTGCATGGATGGTTTTTGTATGCTGAACCATTTTTGCATTTCAGGGATGAATCCCCCTTAGTCATAGTGTATAATCTTCTTGATATGCTGCTAATCAATTCAATTTGTTACTGTGTTGTTGTGAATTTTTACATCAGTGGTCATAAGGGATATTGGTCTATAGAGTTCTTTTTTTTTTTTAATGTTTATTTTTGAGAGGGAGAGCATGCGTGAGTAGGGAAGGGTCAGAGAGAGATGGAGACACAGAATCTGAAGCAGGTTCCAGGCTCTGAGCTGTCAGCACAGCCTGACATGGGGCTTGAACTCATGAACCGTGAGATCATGAGCTGAGCTGAAGTTGGACACCTAACTGACTGAGCCACCTAGGTGCCCCTAGTTTTCTTGAAGTGTCTTTGTCTGGCTTTGATATCAGGGTAACACTGGCCTCACAGAATGAGTTGAGAGATGTTCCCTCCTCTTCAAATTTTTGGGAAAATTTAAAAAAGATTGGTGTTACTCTAAATTGTTAAGATTTACTTACTAGTGAAGCCATCAGGTCCAGGGCTGTTCTTTGTTGGGAGATTTTTTTTATTATTGATTCAGTCTCTTAACTAAGTTACAGATCTATTTAGATTTTCTATTCTTTATGGTTTATTATTGGCAGGTTTTGTGTTTCTAGAAATTTGTCCATTTCATCTATATTATCTTTTTAAAAAATTTTTTTATGTCTTTATTTTATTTTGAGAGACAGAGAGTGGATGGGGGAGGGGCAGAGAGAGAGGGAGACACAGAATCCGAAGCAGGCTCCAGGCTCCGAGCTGTCCGCACAGAGCCCGACGCGGGGCTCGAACCCAAGGACAGTGAAATCAGGATCTGAGCCGAAGTTGGACGCGTAACCAACTGAGCCACCCAGGCACCCCTTTCATCTAGATTATCTAATTTGTTGGCATACAGTTGTTCAGAGTATTCTTATAATCTTTTTTATTTCCTTTTTTTTTTAATTTTTTAAATGTTTTATTAATTTTTGAGAGAGAAAGAGACAGCGTGAGCAGGGCAGGGTCAGAGAGAGAGGGAGACACAGAATCCGAAGACAGGCTCCAGGCTCCGAGCTAGCTGTCAGCACAGAACCCGACGCAGGGCTCGAACCCACGAACCATAAAATCATGACCTGAGCCGAAGTTGGACGCTTAACCGACTGAGCCACCCAGGTGCCCCTAATCTTTTTTACTTCTGTAAAATTGGTAGCAATGTCTCCACTTTTATTTCTGATTTTAGTGGTTTGAGTCTTCTGTTTTTTTCTTAAATCATTTAGCTAAATAAAGGTCTGATTTTTTTGATCCTCTCAAAGAACCAACTTTTAGTTATTAATTTTTTTCTATTCTGTTTTCTGTTTTATCTCTGCTCTAATTTTTGATATTTCCTTCCTTCTGCTTGCTTTGGCTTTAGTTTGTTCTTCTAGTTGCTCAAGTTATAAAATTAGTTTGTTAATTTGAGATCTTTATTGTTTTTTTAAACATCAGCGCTCATAGCTATAAATTTCTCCGTTAGTGCTGCTTTCACTACATCCCATAAATTTTTATAGTTGCGTTTTTGTTTTCATTCATCCCTAAGTGGTTTCCAGTTTCTCTTTTGATTTCTTCTTTGAACATTGGTTGTTTAGAAGTGCAGGTTAGAGGTACCTGGCTGTCTCAGGCAGTTAAGCATCTGACTCTTGGTTTTGGCGCAGGTCATGATCTCATGGTTTGTGGCTTTGAGGCCCGCATTGAGCTTTGTGCTGGCAGTGCAGAGCCTGCTTGGGATTCTCTGTTTCCCTCTCTCTTAGCCCTTCCCCTGCTCAAGTTTTCTTTTTCTCTCTTAAACATTTTTAAAAAGTGCTGTTTAATTTCCACAGTTTTGTGAATTTTCCCGTTTTCCTTTTGTTACTGATTTCTGACTTTATTCTGTTGTGGTCAGAAAAGTTAATTTGTATGGTATCTGTCTTTTAAAAATTTCTTGAGACTTAGTTTGTGGCTTCACATATGGTCTATCCTGGTAAATGCCCTATGTTTATTTGAGAAGAATGTTTATAGTGTTTGCTGAGTAGAGTGTTCATATATCTGTTAGATCTAGTTGGTTTATTTTTTAAGTTCTGTTTCCTTATCTTTTGTTGGCTTGTTCTGTCCATTGTTTTGGGTAGGTATTGAAGTCTCGTAAAACTCCTATTTCTTCAATTCTGTCAGTTTTTGCTTCGTATATCTTGATGGTCTTTTATTGGGTGTCTAAATGTTTATAATTGTTAAAATTGCTTATTGAGCCAATTATTAATATATAATGTCCTTCTTTGTCTCTTGAAACCCTTTTTATTTTATTTATTTATTTTTGAAAACTTTTTTGTTTGGGGCGCCTGGGTGGCTCAGTTGGTTAAGCGTCCGACTTCGGCTCAGGTCATGATCTTGCAGTTTGTGGGTTCGAGCCCTGCGTCAGGCTCTGTGCTGACATCTAGCTCAGAGCTTGGAGCCTGTCTTCGGATTCTGTGTCTCCCTCTCTCTCTGACCCTCCCCTGCTCACGCTGTCTCTCTCTTTCTCTCAAAAAATAAAACATTAAAAAAAAAGTCTTTGTGTAGTAGATCTGCCATCAGTCTTTTTCAGGGGCAGTTTCTGTTGATTTTTTTTTCCCCTTTATATGGGCCATACTTTCCTGTTTCTTTAAATGCTTTGTGATTTTTTGTTGAATGCCGAACATTTGAATCTAATAATGTGGTAACTCTAGAAGTCAGATTCCCAGGGTTTTGTGTTTTTTGTTTTTGTTTTTGGTTGGGGAGTGGATTTGGTTTTGTATGGTGTCTCTGATGAGCATCAGCCTGAGTTGTAAACTGAAGATATTCTCACTTCTTTTCCGATCTTTTCCCTGGGAATGTGTGGTCAAAGTTTTCTAATCTCTCTGTATATACCGTTGTTTTTTAATGTCCTGCTCTTTAATGTCTGGCTCCCAAAAGGGGAACAAAAGCAAAAAAATGAAGAGGAGGAAGGGTGCGGGTCCTTCAAATTCCCTGGAAGTTACTTTAGCCAGAGGGGGAGGAGCTTGCAATAGTGGAGGGAGGCGCAGTAACAGTGGCTGCCTGCCTCTTGGTCTGTACCTCTGTGGTCAGAAGCTGCAATTAGGGGTTAAAGCACAGAGCTTGATATTTGTAGGATAGAGTCTTTTTTGCTGGTACTGGCTTCCCCAAAGTGTGTACAAGCTACTCTAGGAACAGGTGCTCAGCTGCCTCCATTGTGGCTGGGGTAGGAGATGGGTAGTTGCTAATGTGCTGAGAGATGAAATTGATGTAAGTTAACCCTAGTTTACTGTCCAAGGCTTGCTTCCAAAAGTTGCAAGCCTTCAACAGACTCCAGAATAGTTACATCAGACAGATTCTGTCAGTGCAGTTGGTTTTCTAGGTGGGGAGGCAGATTCCTGATGCTTCCTACTCTTAACATTTTCTCAGAATCATCCTTTTTTTTTTTTTTTTTTTTTGTGGCTAAGTACAATTTCATTGTATGTAAATACCACATTTTGCTTATCCATTCACCCATTGATGGACACTTGGGGTTGCTTCCATATCTTGGCAGTTGTAAATAGTGCTACAGTGAACATGGGAGTGCAGAGAACTCTTTGAGACCTGTTTGTGTGACTCTTGACTGAAGTTTTTTAAAATATGACTTCTAGTGGTAGTAATTACTGATCTCAGAGTGGCTGACTGCCTGGGCATTATCCAAAACTTCCAGTGTAGCAGCAAGCTCAGTCTTTTCATTTCAGGTTGTCCTTTTTTTGTTTTTGTTTTTGTTTTCCATTTTATAAATTTCCTGAAGTGAAGAGATGTCATTTGCTTCATTCTAGGCATGCCAGGCTGCCAGGAAAACAAAAGCAGATGATCGAGGAACAGATGAAAACACTTCAGAGCAGACAATTCTCAATATGATTTCCCAAAGCTCTTCAGACACAACTATTGCAGGTTTAATGAGCATGTCAACTTCTTCTACCACAAGTGCAGTGCCTTCCCTTCCAGCCACTGAAGAGTCATCCAGCAACATAACCAATGTGGAGATGTTGCAGGGCGAACGTTGGCTGTCCTCCCAACCCCCTTTTAAACTGGAACCTGCTCAGGGTCATCGGACTAGTGAGAATTTAGCACTTATAGGAGTTGATCATTCTTTGCAACAGGATGGCTCAAATGCATTTATTTCCCAGAAGCAGAATAGTAAGAGTGTGCCATCAGCTAAAGTGTCTCTGAAAGAATACCGTGCAAAGCATGCAGAAGAGTTGGCTGCCCAAAAGAGGCAATTAGAGAACATGGAGGCCAATGTGAAGTCACAATATGCATATGCTGCCCAGAATCTCCTGTCTCACCATGATAGCCATTCTTCGGTCATTCTGAAAATGCCCATAGAGGGCTCAGAAAACCCTGAGAGGCCTTTTCTGGAAAAGGCTGACAAAGCAGCTCTCAAAATGAGAATCCCAGTGGGAAGTGGAGATAAAGCTGCTTCTTCAAAACCAGAGGAGATAAAAATGCGCATTAAAGTCCATGCTGCAGCTGACAAGCACAATTCTGTAGAGGACAGTGTCACAAAGAGCCGGGAGCACAAAGAAAAGCACAAGACCCACCCATCTAATCATCATCATCATCATAATCACCACTCACACAAGCACTCTCACTCACAGCTTCCAGCTGGTACTGGGAACAAACGTCCAGGAGATCCAAAACATAGTAGCCAGACAAGCACCTTAGCACACAAAACGTATAGCTTGTCTAGTTCTTTCTCCTCTTCCAGTTCTACTCGTAAAAGGGGCCCCTCTGAAGAAACTGGAGGGGCAGTGTTTGATCATCCAGCCAAGATTGCCAAGAGTACTAAATCCTCTTCCATAAACTTCTCCTTCCCTCCTCTTCCTACAATGGCCCAGTTGCCTGGGCATAGCTCAGACACAAGTGGCCTTCCCTTTTCACAGCCCAGCTGTAAAACTCGAGTTCCTCATGTGAAACTGGATAAAGGGCCCACTGGGGCCAATGGTCACAACACAACCCAGACAATAGACTATCAAGATACTGTGAATATGCTTCACTCCCTTCTCAGTGCCCAGGGTGTTCAGCCCACTCAGCCCCCTGCATTTGAATTTGTTCATTCTTACGGTGAATATCTGAATCCACGGGGTGGTGGAATGTCCTCCAGGTCTGGCAATACAGACAAACCCCGGCTCCCACCTCTACCATCAGAACCTCCTCCACCACTTCCACCCCTTCCTAAGTAAAAAAAGACAAGAGGAGAAAAAAACCTACTTAAAAACAACTTTTTTTTTTTTTTTTTTTTTTTTTAAACTACTGATTCTGGACTAAGGAAATTACTTCCCTCATGAAATACGTCACCCTTCTTGGACTAGGGAATAAATGAATATTGACATCCAGGTGGGAGGATGATAGAGGGGCTTGGTTGTTATATCTACTGCCTCAGAAATTTAACTATTTTATTATAGTTTTTACTGGTATTAGAGAGGTGAGAATGTGTTAAGCTGTGAAGGATTTAGAGTATTTTCTCTGTTCTTGGCCTCTCCACCTCCTAATTAGATCGATTAGAGTTGATGTCTTCCCTCTTCATGCTAGGACAAATATGGAGGGTTGGTTTTATCAAACAGTTGTGGCTCCTTTTGGTGTTTAATATATCAGAAGAGAGGAAGTATTTAAACGTCAAAATCTTTTAAGAGACTTTTAAAAATAATTTAAAGAAAGTAAGTTATCTGTTTAGTTTTTTTTATATCATTGGGGAGGGGATAGGGATTTTGCTGTGTGTATGAGATACATAGCAATGACTTCTGGGGGGTGGGATTGGAGGGTGGGGGGTGTGTAGGGGGGATGGGAGGGTAGGCTTTTGGCCTTGAGTTCTGATAGGCTCCGGCCACTTGAAGTGTTGAGACCTTTAAGCGTGTATGTGTGAGTATGTGTGTTTTTAAGTATGTGTGTTTAAAAATCATGTTTTATCTTTCCCTCCCTGTCCCTCACCATTTTCACTTCCCAACAGTCTACTAGAGAGAACACGGTGTGGCCTTTAGAACATAAAGGAAGGAAGAGGCCTGTGTTTAACATGGTATTTTCCCATTTCTTTATGTTGTAATTGACTGATAGTCTTCTAAATTCTAGTTTGGGCAAGTGCAGCCAGTGGCCTGACTCTGGACTCCATTACAAAAACTTCCTTTTACCCCCTTTTTCCTTTTGATGCAGAACAAAGGTGGGGTTGCAGAAGGATTGGAGAGCAAGGCTGGCTTCTGCCCTACAGAATTGGGTGTGTCTTTTTCTCAATTTGGGCTTTGGGAAAGTGTTCGAGTGAGAGCAATCTCAGGGTCTCTGAAGGGAAGGGGGATGTGCTGTATATCCTGCCTATTAAAGCCCAGACCATATATGAGAATAGTTCTGGGAGAAGCCATGGAGCTAGAGGATATTGAAAACAATGAAATTGTGATTGGGTATTTTTAGGATATTGTATTTTAAATTACATTATGAATGTAAGACTTGCTTTTTATCTGTATATCTAAAGGGAAACAGCTGCATCCTTAATTTTTGCAACCTATATGACTTCAGAGATTGGCGCTTGTGAATTTAACAGTACTGGTGTCATGAGGGTGAGCAAGCCTAGCCCACAGGTACAGATTATTCATCTTTGGTGGCTTTAGCTTCTAGGCAGAGGTTTTTCAGATTTCTAAGAGTTCTTTAAAAAAATGGATCACAAGTCCTATCCTTATGGGGGCTTGATTATCCCAGATTTCAGGATAATTGGTATTCAAGATCCTAGCACTCAACACTCAGCACTTTTGTTGAGGAAAGAAATCTTTAAAGGGGCTAGAAAGCATTCTAGGCCAAGTTGTGTAACTGAAAATGCCACCAAGCCACAGATCATTTGATGTGTAGTCTTTGGTCTTCACTGTATTTTTTGCTATGGAAAAGATGATGCAATTTGAATTTGTCTTCTTGTTTTTAATGCAGCTTCCTTTACACCAAATATTCTTTATAGAGAAATTGAATATTTTTCATTGGAAGTCCTAGGGAGACAGGAGTTGGACATGTGCTGCTGCTTGCCAGGAACAGACTGGGGAGAAAAACGAGGCAATTGGAATTGTTGATGCACTGGCCTAATGTAGGAAGGAATTTGTACAGTAAACTTTAAGGTGAATTAGTGTCCTGCATCTTTGCATATTTGAACTCTCTAGAGTGCCTGCCATTGCTGTGTAAAATGAGCTCTCTGCCAACCTATCAACCAGTAATAGTTTTGACTTGGAATGTTACTTCATTTTTACAGATGGCATTTTCCTCTTTTTCCTTGATATTTTCTGTGTTTTGCTAGGTAATTGGTAGATTGAAAATGTGCTTACTGAATCTAGGCTATTTGTTTAGATTTTGTTTGGTGGAATCTGCTTTCCTTCTTGACCTTCCCAAAAGTTTGTTTAGTTTGGGTTTGTATCTTTGTACAATTGATCACTGATTTGATTATGAAAATGTCTTTTCCAGCATTCAGTTTTTCTCATCAAATGCCACATATTTTCTAATCATACGCACTCCTGCATCACAGAGGCATACATATCCATTTGGCCTCAAAGCTGTTCTCCATGGCAGTCTGTAGTTAGTTCCTTAGACCTTTTGTCAGGAATGAACTAGAAAAAGTGCTTTTCAGAACCTAAGAGCTGCTTTCTGCTGTGTAGTCTGGCCTTTGCACTCACTAGTAGATCATTGCTGATATAGGTCCATTTAAAGACTTCTACATTTCTGGCTCCTGATACCGTTTTAAGATATTTACAGTGTTTGTTTTTAGATCTATTCATATGTCATGAATGTCCTATGTGCTCTGCATGAAGCTGCTGCATTTGGGTTAGCAGATGTGCCTGTCAACTGGCATGCATATTGTTCAAAGTACATAAACTTAGGCTTCAAAGGGTTGTGTGGTTTCTAAACTCTGTGTTTTCTCTACACTCACACCTTCAAAGGGTGAGAAATGGGATTTATACGTCCAAAGTTAGTCTAGTTAAACCTGGCTTTTTTCCTCCTTTTAACCTAGACTATCAAGGATAAGTGGTGGTAAGCCTGGAGCTTCAAGTTCTATAAATCTCATTACTAAAACCTTGCTTGACTCTCATGTTGGCAAAAACAAATACCTGTGGAATGTCCTTAGGGCTTTTAATCAGATACCTGTGTTGCTGTTGACTGAACTCTAGTGAAGCATTATTTAAAGCTAAATTGGTCTTCTGCAATATCAGTTATGCTTTTTGGGTTTAGAAAATATGTAGGACTTAGTCTAAGTTTCTTACTCCTGAATCAATGTGTTCCCATATCTAAGACTCTCAGTTGTTTCTTCTTCTCCTCCCCCCTCCCCCTCCCGCCTCCTTCTTCCTCTTTTTAGTGACTTTAGTGTTTTGATTCAATATATCCTTTGTCATAGTTCTGTATTATTGGCTTCACCAGGGTTGATAGAAAAAAAAAAAAGATTAAATCTCCATTTGGAAACTGCAATGGATTAGGTTATAGAAATAAAATCATGGTACATCAGTGCTGGATTTCCTTAAGCTTCTGGTAACGAATTCCCCATATTGAAAAATTGAAAATGCATACCCTCATACTTTGCTTCTGGACAAGGCAATTAGAGGGGTCTTATCCCAGTACGGAAGGATTTTTAAAGATCTTTGTTTCCCACAGAAACACAGAAACTGTGGGAACTTGGGAACAGATCAGTTCTTTAAAAGAATTATTCTTTTGTTGATGAGTTCTTTTGATACTAATGCTAGGGAAAGGGATATTCTAGAACATCTTGAAGTTGGAATATAAATGTTAATTTTCTTGGATTTGGGAGAATTTAAGCAGTCTATGCAACCCTTCACATGGTGAGAAATAAGCCCTCTGCAGTCCCACTAAGCTTTCAGTGACTTCAATACCTCCCCAGATTTCCCGTGTTGTTGCTTGTTAACACCCAGCTTTTAACCGAGTCTTGCTCCTGATGGTTTAAGAATGTTCGTGTTATATCACAATATCAATTTTTATTTTGTCGTTTTATCCCTCTGTGGATGTGAGTTTGAAACAAACATGGTACTCTGATTGTGCCTGACAGTGTGGTCTGGAGTGAGAATTACTAAGTGGGAGACCCTTCCATTTTAATGGTTAAAAGTTTTTAATATGAACTTGGCATTGGAAAAGGGAGGGAAAGAAAATGAATGTTTACTAAAAAGCAGTGTCTGCTCTTCCCCTTTATGAGTGCATATTTATGGTTGAATTAAAAGAAGAGAACGACTCCGATTTTCCATTGCCACGTTAAGCATGGAGAGGGATGCTTGACAGCATGCTAATTGAAGCCAGAGCAAGTATGTCTCCGTCAGGTTATCAGGAGCTCTTCAGTTGAACGCTGAGGACCTAACTGATTAGTGGTTGATCACATTGGAATTGGATACAAGATGGAAGTGCTGTCTGGGTTAAGCACCCAAAGAAAAGAATGCAGCAGCCTAACTTAGTGTTAACCTAGGTTTCTGGATTTGAAACTGACCTTTCCCTACCCTGTTCACACACCTGAAACTGTCCATTTTCTTATCAGACCAAAGAGCAAAGAAAAAAAAAAGTAAAATACTTTACCAATCTATGTCACTCAGGTACAATTTTGTGGTAATATTTTTGTCTGTTTTCTTTGTATTGCTCTTAAGAGTCCTTTCCCAGCATACTATTCTGCTGTTGCCTCTGTCCTCCTCAGGGCACCTCAGTTCTGGATGCTACCCCTGGGATCTCTACTGCTGTTATGTGATTGATAGGATGTAAGTGACCATTACAGTAAGGGCTCTTTGTAAAAAATTCAAAACATTTTTAAAAAATTTAAAAAAGGATGTTGTATACATTTTATAGTCTGGCTATCAGTTTGATATCTTGCTGTCAAGTATGTTTCTCAATATGTATTTATCCATCCCATCAATAAATGTTAATGATAAAACACTCATCTGATTGTTGTTTATGTGTCCTGAGTCTTCAAATTAGTCTTTAACTGTCACCTTATTTTTACGATTACAGTTTTGTTTTAGTTTTGGTAGTAGTATGTACTTTCTGACTACATAGGATCCTGTGGGAATTGAGTTCATTGGAAAGACCTAAGATCTGGTTGTCACAGTGAACCTGGTGGTATAAAGTATGATGTAGTCAGAGCGGAAAAAAAACCCTCACTCAATATAGTATTTTTTGTGGTGCTTGGAAAAATTGATAGTGAATACTCACTCTTTTTGGGATATATAAAACCACAGGCACACTTACATCTTGTAAATTACACATTTAAAAGGAAAGTATTTTATTTTATTTTTTTATTATAGTTTATTGTCAAGTTAGTTTCCATATAATACCCAGTGCTCATCCCAAAAGTGCCCTCTTCCATGCCTATCACCCATTTTCCCCTCTCCCCCACCCCCATCAACTGTGTTTGTTCTCAGTATTTGAGTCTCTTAGGGTTTGCCTCCCTCACCCTCTTTAACTATTTTTTTAAAGGGAAAGAATTTTTATGCTAAAATATTCCAAAACTATAACAAAGTTAGCAGAAGCTATAGTTTAAAAACTCAAAAAGGCGGCGCTTCTGGGTGGCTCAGTCAGTTAAATGCCCAACTCAAATTTTGGCTCAGGTCATGATCTCATGGTTCAGGAGTTCAAGCCCCAACTTGGGCTCCACACTGACAGTGCAGGGCCTGCTTGGGACCCTCTCTCTGCCCTTCCCCCACTCACTCTCCCTCTCTCTCAAAAATAAGTAAACTCTACAAGGAAAAAAGGTCAATTTAACAGAATGATGTACACTTCTGAAAAAAAAACCCCATGAGTTCTGGTCATCCTCCCATTTTCTAAAACAAGACAACTTAGGACTTTTGTTTGCTATACCTCTCCTAAAACTTTTGTGGAAATTGTTGACATTTTAAGAATTCTGGTCTGGTTTGAATGGAAGAGAAGAGAAATGAAGAATGTAGGGATGGATGATATTACAAAATAGTACGTTTGGTGATTTGTCTTTGTTAGAGTTACTATCAACTGTGTCACCTTTGGGAATAGATGAACTATAAATCAATAAAAAGGTGGTGTGCAACTGGATCCCCATTAATAGGGCTTGTTACTAATTGATAGAATTAGGCTTCATCTTCTAGTCAATGCTTATGTGATCCTGGTCTCTATGACACTTGATAGCTGGAGAAGATTGACTTGATCTCTATCATTCAGTGTTCTGAGGAAAGTTTGCAGACCTTTCTGTGTCTTCTGTGGATTACAGTTACTGTATAAGAGGCATGTATTTACTGCAATCTGTAGCTCTGGGGCCTATTTCTGAACTGATGTGGTTTATGTCACCTTTCCTACCTGCGCTACCTTTTTTCCCACCTTTTCTTCATTTCACTTAACAGAACCAACAGGTACCTGAAAAACCACAGCGATAAAAGCAAATTAAAATTGAATACTAGATAGACCTTTTCTGAAGAGTAGTTTCAGGCACTTTGCTGCCTTACATTTATTCCTTCATTAGAAAATAGTACCTATCAAGTGCTATGTACTGCTTACTGATGGGTATATGGTGGTAAACTCACAAACGTCCTTCCCTCATAGAACTTACATATTGTAGTTGTAGGAGAGACAAGTAACACAGTATATTAGATGACAAGTACTTTGGAGAATGTAAAGTGGAGAAGGAGGGATAGAGATTTTGTGTGTGTGTCTGTGTGTAGCTAGGGCTCTTGATATTGGAAATAAGATGGCTAGGAAGGAAGGCCTCATGAAATTAGAGTTCAGCAAAGATCTGGAAGAGGTGAGAGGAAGCCATGAGAATAGTTGGGGTAAGAACTTCACAGGATCGTTTCAGGAAGCAAGCGCAAAGGTTCTGAGTGAGAACATGCTGGCATGTTTGAGAAATAGCAAGGAGGCCAGTGTAGCTAATATGGACACAAGTGAGAGAATAGTAGGATATGTGGTTAGAGAGGCAGTGGAAGGCTTGATACTGTAGGGCCTTGTGAGCCATTAGGTAGACTGAAATGCACAATCGAAAAGCTTTGAGCTGACAAGTGACATGATCTAGCTTAGGTTTTAAAGTGGTCATTTGGGCTGCTGTATTTAAGATGAATTGCAGGAGTCAAAGGTAAAGAGGCTTTCACAATAATTCAGATGAGGGTGGCTCAGACTAGGTAATGAGAAATTACATTATCTTGAAGTTGGAGCCAGTAAAATCTGCTGTAAGGTTGGAAGAGAAGTCAAGGATGATTCCCAGTGCTTGGCCTGACCAACTGGAAGGATGGGGTTGTTATACTGAGATGAGGAGGACTACAGAAAGAGGAGTTTGGTATTCATTCATATTCATTCTGTCTCTCTCACACACACATACCTTTCTTTAGGATTGGTCCCCAAAACTCCAAATTCTGAAAAATTCTCTTTCCTTCAAGAATTCATTTTTGTGGGGCACCTGACTGGCTCAGTCAGAAAAGCATGCGACTCTTGATCTTGGGGTCATGAGTTTGAGCCTTACGTGGGGTTAGTTAAAAGATTACTTAAATAAAAAAATTCATCTTTGCCAAATTTTATTTACAGCCTCAGGTCCACTTTAACCTATTCAATAGCTAGCAAAGTGTTCAGTGGATTAAAAACAGCCATCTACTGGGGCACCTGGGTGGCTCAGTCGGTTAAGCGTCCAACTTTGGCTCAGGTCATGATCTCACGGTTCGTAGGTTCGAGCCCTGCATCAGGCTCTGTGCTGACAGCTAGCTCAGAGCCTGGAGCCTATCTTTGGATTCTGTGTCTCCCCCTTTCTCTGACCCTCCCCTTCTCACGTGGTCTCTCTCTCTCTCTCAAAAATAGATAAAAAATTTAAAAAAACCCAGCCATCTACTTTGTTAAACAGCACAAATAATTTGCTAACATCTTGACCTTTTAATAATATCTGCCTTCTTACCCACTTAGAAGGAAGTGGCTCTACATAGCAATTTTTTGCCTCTCTTGGATTTAACAGGATGGTTTTTTTTTTTCAACTAAGACCTATAGTAGGCCTTCTAATTAAAGAAAGTCTGCTGTATCTCTAGTTCCTAAAGCCTCTTTTCATTTTTCACTATAGTAGAGTTTTAATATTTATGATATTACTACATTTGGTTGCAGACTTTTTTAAGATTTTATTTTTAACTAATCTCTATACCCAACGTGGGGCTTGAACTTACAATGCCAAGTTCAAGAGTTTCATGCTCTCTGAGCCAGCCAGGTGTGCCTGGTTGCAGATTCTGATTCCCATATTTTCTGTAATGTGGTTGCCCCCTGCTAGTTTGGAGTTGTAGAGTGTTTATAACAAATGTATTCTTTGTACCCCTTCTGAAGGTTGGAGTGTTTGCTTACGTGCATAAATCACAGTTGCTTTTAATACTATGTTTGTATTGCATCCACAATCCCAAACTGCTCAAGCATGTTTACTCCAAAAGAGCAGGGTTATCTTTCTTGTTCTCTCTGTATGTCCAGTGCCTGGCATTTAGGTGCTCAGTAAGTATTTGTTGAATGAATTTCAGGAATGGGCCTTCTAGGGATGCCCTAATCTGGAATTGGCATCTCTTCTACCTACTCCACCTCCCATTTTTGTTTTAATCACTTGTGTGTGACTAAGCTGACTGCTGTTGTTTGAGCATTGTAGATTCTCTATACTCACCTGCACTGTGAATCATACCTGCTCATTGGTACTGGAAAAACATCTTAAATGAAACTGACACTAGATAAGCTTGGGAAGGTTGGGATGCAAAAAAGACCCAGAAGGGTTAGAGGGAGAGATTGTTGGTTCGTTTCTACAAGAGGTGTGGTGGAGATGAAAAAGAGATGTTTTTAACTAAAACTTGCTAAAGTGTGATAAAATTGGGATTGTGTCTACCATTTCTATATACCTCCGTTATTTAGCATGAAATTGTAGAGAATTTTCGAGAACCAGGGCCTAAACCAGAACTCATATTTCCTTATTCTCAGTCCAATGCTCTGTACTATTTGAGAGGCAATAAGGGATAAAGAATGAGGGCTGGGTTCAAATGCATCTACCTCTCCCATTTACTAGACATAGGCCCATTCTATTCCCTGGTTATCTTATCTGTAAAATGGAAATAATAGCCTGTACCTCTTAGGATTGCTCTGAAAAATTAAGTGTTTATATATAATTTCCCAGACTCCGTACTCAAAATGTTTCAATAAACCAACTGCTCACAAAAGAAAACTACAGCCTTTTCCTGTATAAACAGAGTCAACTGTACTGTGATCCTTTGGCCTCTATATGACTGATTTTTTACCTGCCGTGTAAGGATGGTGAGGTAACAGCAGCCTAGGACCACACCACTGCCAAAAGCAGCCCCAAAGCAGCCACGCTGTGACGTAGAAAAAAACATCACCGCCGCGAGAACGAGTCCCGCAGCCAGCTCACCTGACCCTCCCCGGGGCGGAGTTGCTGACTGACGGACAGGTCCTCTTAGCCACCCCAGCCGCGCCTTTTCTCAGCGCCCCGTCTCCCCAGACATGATAGGTAGCTGGCCTCAGCCAATGGTGACGCACCGCCGTGGGAAGAGTAGCCAATCAGGGATTGGGAGCCTGGAGAGGAGCGGGGGGTCGAGTTAGAAGCTGCTGGCGCGGCCAGAGGCCTAGCGGCGCGGTGCGGCGCGGCGCCCAGAGGTGAGATGGCGGCGGTGTTTGATCTCTCTTCTGCAGTTAGGCTGCTGCTTCGCTTCTCCTGTCCTCTCCGAGTTGCTGCTTTGTCTCAATCAGCCTGGAGGTCGCTTTCCTCCTGTAGGCTCCAAGACTCCAGATTCTCCGGTGCCCAGAGCCGGAGGACAAAATGGCGCTTGCACAGGCGGCCGAGGCCGGGCAGGGCCCAGCCGTGAGCTCTGAGGCGGGCTGGGACAAAGGCGGCGTGCAGGGAGGCGGAGGCCGGGCGCGGCGCTGCGGCGTTGCTGCCACCGCGTGGGGCCGGCGCTCCCTCCTCGTGCGCCGGCCGTGCGAGTCTGAGATACTACGTGCTGGTGGTCAGGGTGGGAGCGGGCATGGGGGAGAGGTTGAAGTGAGACAGATTTTCTAATGGCCTGGGGAGACCTGTGTGGAGGGGAGTTACCGAGCGTGACTTCTGCTTGTCCTTTGGAAACTATCCGCAGTCAGCCCGGATGTCGTGGAGCAGGACTTTTCGGGAAGGGTAAGGGCTTTTTGTGTGTGTGACCCTGCAGGTTTTGGTATGAACAGGATTCGGATCCACGTCTTGCCGACCAATCGGGGGAGGATAACCCCAGTGCCCAGGTCTCAGGAGCCTCTGTCTTGTTCATTCACTCATCGCCCATGCTCGCAGCCTCGTCTGGAGGGGCAGGAATTTTGCATTAAGCATATCCTTGAAGATAAGAATGCACCCTTCAAGCAGTGTAGTTATATATCGACGAAGAATGGAAAAAGATGTCCCAGTGCTGCTCCAAAGCCTGAGAAGAAAGATGGGTATATATATGTATAGATACTCTATGTCGTTTGTACTTTTAGTTTTAAAGTGAGAGGGGGAGATGTGGTATATTGTGGGCTTGGGAATAGCTGGAATTTTTGTAGAATTGGGGTTATGGATATATCCTTGGGGAGAAAAAATAAAAACGTTGAAAACTGGAAAGAGACCACTTCCAGTTGGTCCACTCAGTTACTCTCTTTAAACCTTTTCTCCTTTTTATAAAATAAAGGGATATTCTAGATTATTCTTAACTCTGGGGTCCGTGTCCCTTTGGGTTGGCCCTGATCCTTGTTAAGTAATATGCAAAATTCTGTGTATGTGTATTCTTCTGGGAAAGCCTTTATAGCCTTCATCATGTAAACAAAAGTATTCATGTAGAAATATAACTTGGTTAGTTAATCCTGCATGTATAATTTGCTTTTAAAATTGTGTCCCACATCTTCCTTTCAGTGGATTGACACAGAATTGAAGTGTAGAGTTGCCTTCCAGAACCAATTTTGAAAGATGAAAGAGGATCTCTTTGATTTGTTCTAAGATGATGTTAGCGTTTTTGTAGTTGGAATGTTTTGTTTGATGAATGAAGCACCAGATTATGATACCTGCATTCCCCGTAGTAATACGAAATAAGTTGACCTTGGGCCAATTAACTCTGCTTCATTAGTAATTTTAATTTCCTAAAAATGGTCTAAAGATTAGTGACAGTAAAAATGGTTGAACTCTTTCAAGAAGGGACCTGAGTATAAAATGTTAATATTTTGTCTCCTTAGGGTGTCTTTCTGTGCTGAACATGCCCGTAGGAATGCCCTGGCACTTCATGCTCAAATGAAGAAGACCAGTCCAGGGCCTATGGGTGAAACACTCTTGTGCCAACTGAGCTCCTATGCTAAGACAGAGCTGGGGTCTCAGACTCCAGAAAGTAGCCGTAGTGAAGCCAGCCGAATTCTGGGTAAGGATCTTCTCTCCTTAGGATGAAAAAGGAAAAAATAAGTTAAAGAACTTACTTTGGTTTGGCACAGTGCCTTGAACGTATATGGCACATGATAATACAGTAATATTGTAATTCATTGACAATTTGATGAGAATTCCAGGATTGCTATGTTCACCAGTTCTTTTCAGTTTGAAGTAGCTTGTGCTTGGGACTACTTTCCTGAGTTTATGACTATTTCCTTCATGGCTGTTTTTATGCTTATCTTTGTTAGGCAAGGCAATTTCAGGAAGCAAGAATAATTTTGAATTGACCTTTCTGTCCTTTTGAGGGCATGGTTACCTCCTTTATGTTATAAGTACTCTTATCTGGGTTGTATTTCTTAAGCTGATTTTGCTTGCCAGTGCCTTTCTGCTAAGTTTTGGGAGTGGGGGGGTTGTTTGTTTTGTTTTATATTTTAAGGTTTGGGTCAATGTATTAAGTAATCTAGTTTTGTGTGGTGGAGTTACAGAGGTGGGAAGTCTTAATGGCTGCTCTCCCTTCCTTGCCTCAGATGAAGACAGCTGGAGTGATGGGGAGCAGGAACCCATTACTGTGGATCAGACATGGAGAGGTGACCCTGACAGTGAAGCTGATAGCATAGACAGTGATCAAGAAGATCCCCTAAAGTAAGTTGTAACTCCACATAAGGCTTATAAATATTTTTTTGCAGTTAGTATGTGGACTATAGTAATGCTATTATTTACCTATAGTAAACTATTAATAGATTAATAAACTAGCCGGGTTGAAGATAGCTTAATTATTTGTAAACAGTAATAGCTTAGTAGCTTCTGTATATTAAAGTGTCCTGGTCATCACTATCTTGCTACAAGGCAAAATTTGATTGTTTTTTGGAAGTCTTGGAATTTGGGAAAGTTAGATATCAAATTCTACATGTGAGAAAGTATAGGGGAGAAAATAGGAAATTTCTTGGACATAAGAGTGGGAGGTTGATTGAGAAATGCTTGGATCAGTTAGAGAAGAGGAAATTGATGTAAGTGGATTCCTGGCTTAAATCTCAGGAACAATAATGTGATTGTATTTGAATACATTTTTTTCAGAGTTACATTTTATGAGGTTTTTTTTCCCTGGTAGAAAAATAAGATGTTCAAGAGTGTCCTTTGGTTTCAAGGCTAAGAGAAACTGAGGTAGAAACCCAGAAGTGAGTAGTGTGTGTATGTAATTATATCTTAACTAAGGTTCTACTCTTCATTTAACTCATGGTCACCTTAGAAGTTGCAGAAACAAAAACATTGCCACTCAGAAGTCTCATGGTTTGGGTTTACGTGAGTTTTTTCTTTTCTTGTTTTCTTCATTCTTTTTGACTATTGTCTAACACTTCCCACTGACAGTTTGTATAGAAATATTATAAATAGTGGGAGGGGTAATGAATTTCTAGTCCCTTCATAAAAAGTCATTTAGGGTTACATTTTTCTGAGTATAATAATTTTATCAATTTTTCTTGAGTAATGTCAGTGTAGTCAGCTCTTCAGGAAGTACTTACTGGAAAAGTCCCATCTAAGTAGTTTGAAAAGGAATGTTTGTTATCTGGCAGGATTCTCCCACAATAACTTTGGTTTATTTACTTGGTAACTTTATACCAAACATTCTTTTTTGGTATTGTGCTTCTGGAAATGCCAGACTTGCTGCTTTGAAGAGGTATATGCTCTGTAGGGTCACAAAGTGACTGTCCTTTGGTGTGGTAAATAGTCAGCTTTGAAGGTCCAGAAACTTGATTTTGTAGTAGTTATCTACAGTGGATCAGCCTCTTGGGGACACATTTATGCTAGTGTAACTTAAAAATACCAGTTAATTTAGTATTAATGTTAAAAGGACTAGGTATTTAGTGTCAGTGTCTCCTAAAAGGAACATTCCAAGGGGGAAGATAAAGCCCTAGGTACGTTCAACTATTAGGCAACTAAATATAAGGCTTTCCTTAATTCCCCCCTGAGATTATCCAAAAAAATTGTGGCCTCCTAAAATATTTGCATTTTTAGGGATGTAAATACAGTTGTTAAATGTCTTCTTAGAGTATTAAATTTGTTAATGTGGTTGCATATTCCTTTCTTGTTAAATTTAATAAAATTATTTAATGAAATTCTTTTAATTTCATCTCTGGTGCCAGTGTTTTATTGTTCCTAGGACCACTTTTTGAATCATTAACAATTTACAGCGTATGTCTTCTTTACTTGCTTGTTCCAGAAGGGTGCTTTTGTATTGTTTATGATAATGTCATTAGAGATTTTATCCTAACTAGGATTAATATTGGCATAGTTTCTTTTTCCCCTTATAGGTATGTATATGTGATTTCCCTTAAAGTAACCATTTACTTAATTGCTTTGTAAAAAGTAATCTGAAAAGTCCGTTTATAACAACATCCAGCACTGGTGAAGTTTTAGCCTATGAGTAATTGTTAGGGGCACCTGGGTGGCTCAGTCAGTTAAACATTCGGACTTTTGATTTCATCTCAGGTCCTGATCTCACAATGATGAGATCGGGTAAGATTGTCTCCCTTTGCCCCTCTCCCCCACTCTCACTCTTTCTCTCTAAAATAAAATCAATAACAAAAACAACCAGCCAAGAAAAGTTAAAAAAAAAAAAAAAGAGTAACTGTTAAATCTTTCTCTTTTTAAAAAGTAATTTTTATTGTACGACCTCTACAGGCATTCAGAATTAGTTTTGGTAAAGGTCTTTTCAGGTTATTGTGTCCTCATTGTTATTGAAATAAACTTGGGGGAATGCCCTTTAATAAGGGATACTATTTAATATACAAGGAATATAAGAGGATTCCCTCTTTGCTGAAGATGCATTCAGATAATAAAACCCTGACTTAAATTTATGAATATCAGAGTAAGAGAAGGTGGTGCATGCTTTTATTTAAAATTTTTTTTAATGTTTGTTTATTTTGAGAGAAAGAATCCCAAGCAGGCTCCGGCTGTCGGCATAGATTCTGACATAGGGCTTGATCTCAACAACTGAGATCATGACCTGAGCCTATTAACTGACTGAGCCACCCGTGTGTCCTGGTACCTGATTTTAATAACTAACTGTGAATATCTGGAACATCCATCTTTACTTACTTACTTACTTAAATATTTATTTATTTTTGGGGGAGAGAGGGAGAGAGATTGTAAGCAGGGAGGGGGAGAGAGAGAGAGAGAATCCCAAGCAGGCTTTGCACTGTCACTGCCGAGCCTGACATGGGCTTGATCCCACAATCCATGAGATCATGACCTGAATTGAAATCAAGAGTTGGATGCTTAACTGACTGAGCCACCCAGGTGCCCCCGGAACATCCATCTTTAAATAAATGACCCACTAACACTCCCCCTTTTCCCCACAAAAGATTTGTAGTAAATTCTAATTGTAGTGGCTTCCCATTTATAAATTCTAATCCCTAGAACATTGGTGAAATTCTGTTCTGACAGAATTCATTGATTTCATTATAACCTGATATTAGGTTAAGGCCTCAGTATTTTAGAGTTCCGGACATACAGACGTGCATACAGACATGCAGACCTGGCCCATTGTCCTGAATATGTAACCTAGTCATTTTATTTAGACTTTAGATATTTTTAAAACCTTTTCATTATTTTCAGATAGTCTTAGATTTTGTCATTTTTATAACTTGCTAGTTTTATTCATGCTTTAGGTCTTGTACTGTGTATACACAAGTAGTATTGGCTTTAATTTATGTATAAGAAAGGTTTTTGATAGAGATTACTTGCTTTCAGTCCTACAGTTAGTAGTTTTATTTTGTGTGTTTTAGTGGCTTAACAGCTGATTTTTAAGAAAGCATAATTTTTGGATTTAAAATTAATTTGGTGTTTTATAAAATGCTTTATTTTGAAAGAGAGATAGCAAGCAGGGGAGGGGCAGAGAGAGAGAGAGAGGAAGAGAATTCCAAGCAGACTCTGCTCTGTCAGCACAGAGCCTGAAGCGGGGCTCAATGGTGAGAGTGTGACCAGAGCCAAAATTAAGAGTTGGACCCTTAACTGACTGAGCCACACAGGTGCCCCTAAAATTAGTTTGAGTATGTTATTTGCATGCATTGTGTTTTAAATGAAGAAAATAAGTTTTTACTCAGAATGAAAATAGCATGTCAAGGTCTATATCTAGTTTGTTCTTCCTGTTTAATGATCACACAAGGCAAATGGAACCAAAAGTCTTTTAATTTTGCAACTGGTCTTTTCATTTTGCATTACTTAAATCAGAATCTGGAAAGTCTCCGATTAAACCATTTAACTCATTTGCTTATGTGACCTCATTATAATCAGTACAATAAAAAGTTCTATTTATAATTGGTGGCAAAGCTTAGTAAAGTTGGTGTGGATCTAGATCTTTGGCAGTTAAAGGTTAACCTAGGGTACTGTATTTTGAAAAATTTGTCAAGAAAATGAGCTGGAAGACAGCGAATAGCCACTGTGGACCAGTGTTTTAAGGGCCTATGTAAACTCCAGTGTAGGAATGTATTTCAAATTGTGGGGCATCTGGGTGGCTCATTCGGTTGAATGTCCAACTCTTTTTTTTTTTTTTTTGATGTTTATTTATTATTGAGACAGAAACAGCGCATGAATGGGGGAGGGCCAGAGAGAGAGGGAGACACAGAATCCGAAGCAGGCTCCAGGCTCTGAGCTGTCAGCACAGAACCTGACGCAGGGCTCGAACTCGCAAACCGTGAGATCATGACCTGAGCCAAAGTCGGACGCTTAACCGACTGAGCCACCCAGGCACCCCCGTGAACGTCCAACTCTTGATCTCAGCTTAGGTCTTGATCTCAGGGTCATGAATTTGGGCCCCGAGTTGGGCTCTGGACTGTGGAGCCTACTTTAAAACAAAAAGGAATGTATTTTAAATTCGAAATTGGAATTATTTGTTACGTTTTGTACTTCAATGAAAATATATTAAGATATAAATGCTACTAAATTGAACACTTTTAAGCTGTCCTGACTGGTAAGTGACTAAATTATGAAATGGAGTAAGAATGTAGATGAATAAAATTTTTTGAGTGTTCCATATCTTCACGGAAAATAATGAAACATCTCCCCTTCCTCATATTGTGAGATCATACATTAATATCCATACTTGGAGGTTTTCTTCATTGTTTTGGTTTTTTAATAACAACTTGAAAGTTATATAACAATGTTCATATTTAATAAGGTGATTGTCTCAGTGCTGAGTTCTTTTGTAGTTTTTAATTTTTATTTAAATTCTAGTTAGTTACCCAACAGTGCAGTATTGGTTTCAGGAGTAGAATTCATTGATTCATCATTTACATACAACACCCAATGCTTGGGGCGCCTGGGTGGCTCAGTAGGGTAAGCCACCAATTTCCAACTTCGGCTCAGGTCATGAACTCAGTTCATGAGTTCAATCCCCACATGGGGTTCTGTGCCGATGGCGCGGAGCCTGCTTGGGATTCTCTCTCCTCATCTCTGCCACTTCTGTGCGCATGTGCTTTCTCTCTCTTTTTCTCTCTCAAAAATAAACTTAAAACCCAAAACACCCCCCATTATAAGTGCACGCCTTCATACCTATCACCCATCCAGTCTATCTTCCACCCACCTCCGCTCCAGCAACCTCAGATCTCTAGTTAAAGAGTCTCTTAATGGTTTCTTTCCCTTTTTCTCTTCTTTCTTCTCCTCTCCTCTCCTCTCTCCCCTCTCTCTCTCTCTCTCTCTTCTCTCTTTCTTCCCCCCCTTCCCATATGTTCATCTGTTTTGTTTCTTAAATTCCACATAAGTGAAATCATATGGTATTTGTCTTTCTCTGACTTATTTTGTTTAGCATAATACACTCCAGCTTCATCCACGTTGCAAATGGCAAGTTTTCATTCTTTTTGATGGCTGAGTATTTCCATTTATATATCCATTTATATATATATATATATATAAAATATATATACCACATCTTTATCTTCATCAGTTGAAAGACATTTGGGTGACTTCTTATTAAGTAACAAAGTTAAGTCTCATCTCTACCCTGGACTCCTTTTAAGCTTGGGTTTTATTGTGTTTTTTCTTTCTTTCCTTCTTTCTTTCTTTTTTTTTTTTTTTAACATTCATTTTTGAGAGACACAGAGAGACAGAACATGAGCAGGGGAGGGATGGAGAGAGAGGGAAACACAGAATCTGAAGCAGGTTCCAGGCTCTGAGTTGTCAGCTCAGAGCCTGATGCGGGGCTTAAACTCATGAACTGTGAGATCATGACCTGAGCTGAAGTCAGATGCTTAACCAACTGAGCCACCAAGACACCCCTAGATTTATTGTGTTTTCTTATGCTTTGCTGAATTCTGTTTCATTTCAGACATGCTGGTGTTTATACAGCAGAAGAAGTTGCCCTGATTATGCGTGAGAAGCTAATTCGGTTGCAGTCTTTGTATATTGATCAGTTTAAACGACTTCAGCATCTGCTCAAAGAGAAGAAGCGACGTTATTTACATAATCGGAAAGTGGAACATGAAGCTCTAGGCAAGTTTTTTTTTAATGATTTTTTTTACTTATTTATTTTTGAGAGAGAGAGAGAGAGAGCATGAGCAGGGGAGGGTCAGAAAGAGAGGGAGGCAGAATCCAAAGACAGGCTCCAGGCTCTGTCAGCACAGAGCCAGACGCTGGGCTCGAACCCACAAACCCGTGAGATCATGACCTGAGCCGAAGTCGGACGCTTAACTGACTGAGCCACTCAGACACCCCAGCTCTAGGCAAGTTTTATGCTAAGTTCCAACAAGCTGTTGTATTACGGGTTCAACATGTGCATTTAGTAGTACTTAAATGTATTTCTGTCTTGGTACAAATTTTCACAAATTTGCTTTTGAAGGTGGCTATCTTATGGCCAAAGATTTCCCAGTTTATTTCTTGTTAATTTGGGGAAGCCATTCTTTATTGGTTACTTGGCATATAACATCTTGACTATTGTGACTCACCAGGTAGTAGTCTCCTGACTGGCCCAGAGGGACTTTTGGCCAAAGAACGAGAGAACTTAAAACGTCTAAAATGTCTTCGGCGGTATCGTCAGCGCTATGGAGTGGAAGCCTTATTACATAGGCAGCTGAAGGAACGCAGAATGCTCGCCACAGATGGCGCTGCCCAACAGGTAATTTGTGTTTATACCTCTAAGGGGTATATATTTGCTTTGTTTACAAAGTTAGGGTAATAGTCAAAATATTGTACAGTCAATATTGTACAGTCTTGGCTCTGAAATCTGATTTAATTTAATTGGATGTGGGGTAAATTGAAAAAAGCCCAGTTAAGTGATTATTCTTAATTTGTTTTTTAAGTACTTGGTCTCTGCTTCAATAAGGATAATTCCGTTTTTACCTTTGTTTTGTTTGTTGAGGCTCCACATAAAATTACAATTTTATTTTTTAAACATTTTTTGTAATATTTATTTATTTTAGAGAGAGAGAGAGAGAGAGAGTGAGCAGGCGAAGGGCAGAGAGGGAGACAGAATCTGAAGTAGGCTCCAGGCTCTGAGATGTCAGCACAGCCTAATGTGGGCTCGAACTCATGGACTGCGAGATCATGACCTGAGCTGAAATCAGACGTTTAATCAACTGAACCCCCTAGCCACCTATAAAATTACAATTTTATTTTTTTATTAAAAAAATTTTTTTTACATTTATTTATTTTTGAGAGACAGAGTGAGACAGAGTGCGAGTGGGGGAGGGCAGAGAGAGAAGGAGACACAGAATCTGAAGCAGGCTCCAGGCTCTGAGCAAGCATTCAGTACAGAGCCAGATATGGGGCTTGAACCCACGAACTGTGAGATCATGACCTGAGCCAAAGTCTTGACGCTTAACCCGACTGAGCCACCCAGGTCCCCCTAAAATTACAGTTTTAAAAAGTGGTTTGCTAGGGTGCCTGGCTGGCTCAGTCTGTGGGGCATGCCATTCTTGATCTTGAGGTTATGAGTTCAAGCCCTAAAAAGGGAGAAAGGGCTTCTAAAGACAAAATAGTTTGAAAACATTTAGGCAGATCACACCCTTATAGTCTGGAGAAGTATTTTGGATTAGGGTTCACTCATTATTTGAACATGAGGCTTTAACTTTTTTTCCTTTTATATAGTATTAGTAAATTTGTCAAATATTGAGATTTTTTTAGTCTTTAAGGATGTACCTTATACGTTATAACTAAGTATTCTCATAGATAATTGGTTGTGTTTTCTTTTGAGGGTTTGTTTGTTTATTTATCTTCTCCATTTTAGGCACATACGACTCGTTCCAGTCAGAGGTGTTTGGCCTTTGTGGATGATGTTCGTTGTTCCAATCAGTCTCTTCCAATGACCAGACACTGCCTTACCCGTATCTTTTTTATTCAGTTCAGTTTGCTAGCTAGACTAAAGGCTGGTGGGAATCTCTGATAGTTTGCTTGATTTAAGGTCTTTGTTTTCCTTTGGCCCTGAATCAAGGCCAGCAGTTTGTTGAAGCTGTTGGTTTCAAGCAGGAGCCTAAAGAAATGTCTTTCTATGGTCTGTTGGCCATTTCAGAACATTGGAAATGTAATGGTCAGTTCATTAGAAAGAAACATCTGGGTCATTAGAGATAAGTGTGGGCTATTATTTGTTGTTGATTAATACTGGGATTCTAAACTATAGAGATCCCTGATAGAACTTGTTCATTAGAATTATAATACTATTAAATCCAGTTACAAAAAAAAAAAAATTACTGTGGGTTTTCCACCAAAAAACAGTAGGTTCTGAACTGTGACCTTACTTTGAGAAATTAACCTTTTGTATGGTCAGGGCCCTAATTTGTATATTTTAAACTTCATTCAAATTGGAAACTTCACTGTTTCCAAAAGTAGAATGATTCCATCCCATACCCTCCCTATTAGTTTGCTTTTGAACCATCATAGCATCTCTTGATTCGGCTATGAGATCACATTTACTATCAGGCTATATGACATTTTGAGTTGTTCATTGGATTGTGAAAGTGCATCTTTATTATGGATATTGAGTAAGTTACTCTTACAGTAAAAGCACTTGTTAAATATGATTATCTAAAGGTATAAATCTAAATGGATTTTATTTGCCTGGCAAGAGATGTAAAGTATTTGGAAAATAAAATGCATCTTTTTTCATAGGAAAAGGAGAACATTTTCTTAGGTCTTTTGAAAAGAAGACTTTTTCTATTCAATTTATTGACTATTTTATCAGTTTATTAATTATTGCAATAAATGTCTGATAAAGTATTACTGTCCTTAATATACAAAATACTTGTGCAAGGTAATTAAAAACTAAAGATAAATGCTCAAAACATAATGGGGAAACGTGGACAGATTTAAAAGTAGAAGTGGCTGATAGTAGAAAAGTGTTTATCTTCATTGTACATAAATGAAATAGGAAATGAAAATTTTAATCTATGAATTTGATACTTGTATATATATGATGTTTAACTAATGAGTGAATTTCAGGTTGAGGTTATGGTGAAATGGAGCCTTCTAAATACTGTCATGGGAAGATCAGGTGGTACAAACTTTTTAGAAAGCAGCTTGACAGTATTCATATTCTTTGATATGATAATGTCACCTCTGGGAATTTATTTTAAGGAGATAATCAAATGCAAAGGCCAATATTTTTACATAAAACTCCTTCAACTAGAGACAGCCTTGAAATCCTCAGAGATGGGGAACAAAGAAGAAAATTATGATACAACATAATATGGAATAGGTTCAAGGATTAAACATTTAAATGAATGACATAGAAAAATGTTTGATAGTGACAAAAAATAGGGTATGGAATTCCATTTAATCAAATCCCGGGAGGGGAAATAAAAATTGACTATTTTTGGAGGGTGGGGTTGTAAATGCCCTTTATTCCTTGGCCTTGTACTTTCCAGGTTTTCTTCAGTGAGCTTGAATTACTTTATAAGTCAAAAAAACTTCAATTTACAAATATTAAGGAGTATTTTAGACTTACAGTATTATACTCAAATAGTTTATTAGAATATTAATATTTTAAAAAGCAAAGTTGAAAATGAAATGTATTTGAAAAGAGAAGGGAAGTATGATTTTTTTTGTTTTATGCTTTTTTCCTTTCCGTTCCATAGTTGCTTAAGTCACTTACCCTTCCTTAAGTCCTTCTCCCAGAGAAAGATGCGACTGCCATTGGTGACCCGTTAACTCTTTACTCTGGTCTAATGGAGACAGCCCTGGACTGAAAGTGAAGGACCCAGACTCTAGTTGTAGGTCAACCATTCCCTTCTCTTTGTCTCTCTTGTCCCCATCTGAAAGGAAAGGGGGTGGAGGAGGATGGGGGGAGGGTTTTTCCAAGTTATATTGTATTAAATAAGAAACTTTGAAAGTCCTTTGAATTCCATGAAAAAAGTTCTGATTGAAACATTTAATTTAATGGATTGACTTTAAGTGTTACTAATTTAATAAGATTGGGCTTTTTAAGCACATTGGAGACTGTTTAGATTTTCTTTAGCAATGCAGATCTGATTGTTCCCGTTAGATTCATGTGCTTGTTCATTTGATTGTTCATTTTCATTCAATAAATACTGTTTACTTTGTACTATTTACTGTTCCTTTAGAGGAGTGGTTCTCAACTGGGGACCATTGTATTCTCATCTGGCAATGTATGGAGACAGTTTTGCTTGTTCTAACTCAGGAGTGAGAGTGAGATGCTACTGACATCTAGTGGGTAGAGGTGGGAGTGCTGCTAAGCACCCTGCAGTGCACCAGGCAGCCAGTAACCTCAGTACTGCCAAGGTTGTGAAACCCTGTCTTAAATTTCTAAGATTTTAAATTGCCCTGATTATAAGATTTCTGATTATAAGAAATGTCTTATTTAAGAAGTTTTATTTGGTTTAAAAATAAATTGTATGTTAGACTTTTTAATTTTTAGAAATTATCACAAAATTTGGGAGAAAAGTTTACTCATAATTCTGTAATCCTGGGTGCATTTAGTTTATAGGAAATTGAGCTTTCTGGCTTAAAAATAAGCCCACATTTGAAATAACAGTTGTCTGTTAATCTACGGAAAAAACATGTAGTTAAGATTTTAAGAAATGGTATCACTTGAGTAAAAAACTATTTCATAGAGTAACTTGAGCTAAATTTTGTTGTTTTACCTAATCATGATTTTAATTTTGATTCATCTTACAGAGCTTCTTTGCCAACTTGGAAACTGTCCCTTTTCTGTTCTACTCTTAATAGAAGTTCTAGTGTTCCTGGAATGTTCCTAGAGTTCCTTTCCGTGGGAAATTCTATTTCCTTTCTCTTTGGGGGACCATGCAAACTCCTCTGCATTAGTACCCCCATAACCCAACAAAGGAAGGGGGCATGGAAATAAAATGTTTATTTTTATTTTTGGTCAAGATAAGGTACCTAGTTACTAGAGGTTCTATTTTCCCCAGTTCTCTGCTGCTTTAAGTACGTCACGTAAACAGTTTGGACATAAGATTCAAAAAGTTTTTGAGGCCTTTTCAAACCAGTCTGTTTAACAGAGCAGAAACATTTGTATCTCTTGATTCTTGGAAGGAGTTGGTATTGCTTCTGCAAGCTGTCTACCTGCCTTTGCCATAACATTTTCTTCTGAATAGGTGTAGAGACCTACGATTGTCATTGCTGTTTGCTTAACACTGTTTTCAAATGTTTTTTGTTTGACTCTCCTCAGTGAGAACAAGATTAGTGTCTCTGGTTTAAAATGACTGGGATCCTGAAGTGTAGATTGAAGACTGGATTTAAATTACTGTTAGAGCTAGAATTAGATGCTAGTGAATGACACATATGAGAAGAACTTTAAGAATTGCTAACTGGGTTTGGTTCTGTTTCAGATGTAACCAGTTGTCTCCGTAGCCCACACCTTGAGTTTTACATGGCAGACAACTCTTCTGTTTTGTGCCTCCGATAGATTTATTTCCCTTGACCGTTTTTCTACAGATATTTGTCAGGACACGAATCAGGTTCTCTTCAAATGCTGCCAGGGGTCTGAAGAGGTACCCTGCAACAAACCAGTTCCTGTAAGCCTCTCTGAGGATCCCTGCTGCCCACTGCATTTCCAGTTGCCTCCTCAGATGTATAAGCCCGAGCAGGTACTGTCTGTGCCAGACGATCTGGAAGCCGGCCCCATGGATCTGTACTTGAGTGCTGCCGAGCTTCAGCCCACTGAGAGTTTACCTCTGGAGTTCAGTGATGTAAGTTAGAGAAGCTCTGCTCTGGTTGGCCTTTGAGGCAAGGCCTTATTTATTAATGGTGAGACTAGGTTAGTCTTTTGTGGCCAGGAGAGTTGATAAAGTTTTCGAAATGATATATGTATGGTGTATTTGTATGTTAGCATATTGATTTAGAGACCATTAAGTTGGCAAGAGTTTTTCTTTTTCTGAGGGAATGATAAGGAAATTAAATTGTAACCTATGGGAAGTTGGAAAGTTAAGATATGGTTGGATTTGGTGTAGCTAGGAAATTTGGTACCCATCCACAAGGTGAGTGATTCACTAGAATCTTAATCATACAAATGAATTCTGATGTCTATCTACTTTTCACAGTTGTAAGCTTGTGTTTTTGCTTTGTACTAGTAAAGGTTTCATTTTTCAGGTTAACATGCCCCCTAGAAAATGACTCTAAACTTAGCTTTGGCTACTGGCTTTATTTTTGATATGTTATCATAGATTCTGTGGTGAATGGACTAGAACAACAGTGATCTCTTTATTTTTATAGCCTTCTAACTATGTACATTACTTTTTGAAGCTTGTTCCTCAATTGGTTCCAGCCCATAAACCCATCTCTGATTTTGTTTCCCTAATTAGCACTATCCTACTATCTGAATTCAGGGATCAGTTGACAAACCATCTCTATCTTAGTACTTTGCTTAATATTTAGCTTTCTGGATAAAGGTCTTCATTATATATTCTGAAGATAATTCTTCTGAATTTCATAATAAAAGATGTATATAACCATGTCATGTTTAGTGTGACAAATCTAAATGGAAGGTTGAATATAGGTTGTAAAATTATTTGCTAATGGTAGAAGCAAAGTATTCAAGGGTATTGCTTGCTAAAAAAGGGGATATACCAGGGCAGGGTAATACCTGAAAAAGATCCTGAGGCACCTGGGTGGCTGAGTTGGTTAAGCGTCTGACTTTGGCTTAGGTCATGATCTCTGACAGTGTGGAACATGCTTGGGCAGGATTCTTTCTCTCCCACTCTTTCTGAACCCCCCACCCTCACCCCACCCCTGCCACCCGCCAGTAAAAAAAACTTTAAACAAAACTTTTAAACAAAAAAAAAGAAAGTTGCATGCTTCTCCCAACTAGGTGCCCCCGTTTTTTCTTTTGAGATTTTATTTTTTTAAAGTAATCTCTGCACCCAACGTGGGGCTTGAACCCACAATCCTGAGATCTTTCTCTCTGTCTCAAAATAAATAAACACTTAAAAAACTAAAGAATAAGCTGATCCCAATTTTTTTGTCCATACCCCCCCCCCATTTTGGTTATTTATCATTTTCAGGCCTATTAAACTGATTTTCATTACTTCATTTATAATAAGATCATGATTTTTATTCTAATTTTAATTGCTTTTTAAAAAATTTTCACACAGATTTCATAGAATATGAAAACTAGAAAGGGACCTTATTGTATACTTCAGTACTTTCCAAGTTTTTCCAAAGAGATTATGTTGAAGAGGGTAAAAAATACATAGTCCTAGATTGATAAGAACAGTTTTGTCTGCTTTCCTTCATTTTAAATGTGAAGAAAATGCAGAAAGGTGCCATCTTCTTTTCCTTTCTTTAAAAAAAAGTTTTTTTTTACATTTATTTATTTTTTTGAGAGACAGAGACAGAGCACAAGTGGGGGAAGGTCAGAGAGAGAAGGAGACACAGAATCCGAAGCAGGCTCCAGGCTCTGTGCTGACAGCTCAGATGCAGGGCTCGAACTTACAAACTGTGAGATCGTGACCTGAGCCGAAGTTGGATACTTAACCAACTGAGCCACCCAGGTGCCCCATTTCTTCTTCTTCTTCTTCTTCTTCTTCTTCTCCTTCTCCTTCTCCTTCTCCTTCTCCTCCTCCTCTTTCTCCTTCTCCTTCTTCTCCTTCTCCTTCTCCTTCTTCTTCTTTTCTTCTTCTTTTCTTCTTCTTCTTCCTTTCTTTCTTCTTATTCTTTTTTTCTTTCTTCTTTTTTTTTTTTTAACTTTTAGTAACATGAGCTTTACAGGGTCTAAAAATTAACGTAATAAGCACTACATCACCAAATTCCCTTTAGATATTAATGTACATATGTAGAAACTAGCACATGTGTTTTGTATAGATGTATTAGGTTAGCAGCATCTGTTTTGCCTGATTATTAATTTCTAAGAACCATTTCTGTTTGACCTTTTTGCATTACCCCTTTCACTTGTTCTTGTCATCTCAGTATTTTTACAGAATTGTTACACAAAATACTAGAGATTATAAGATGTGATCATAGGTGAAACTTGACATTTAAGGAATCTTAATTTTAAAAATATTTTAAAGTGTACTAGCAAATCTGTTAATTCTTATTTGTTGCTTGGATTTTTAAAAAAGAGTGTATGGGAGGGGCGCCTGGGTGGTGCAGTTGGTTAAATGTCAGACTCTAGATCTTGGCTCAGGTCATGATCTCATGAGTTTGAGCCCCGCATTGGGCTCTATGCCGATGGTGCAGAGCATGCTTGGGATTCTGTCTCTCCTTCTCTGCCCCTCCCCGACTTGTGAGCGTGCTCATGCATGCGCACACTTGCTTGCTTTGCTTGCTCTCTCAAAATAAATAAATAAACTTAAAAAAAAAAAAAAAGGAATTTATGAGAAGTAACCCCTTCTTCTTGGGAATCCAGTGGGTTTTTAAGATGGACATTTGATATTAGAGATTTAAAAATTATAAACAATCAGTTTTGTACTTGGAACATCTATTATGTTTGTATTAATGTACTTTTGATAAACCATACTGGTCATTAAAAGTTAGTTTTATTCTTAATCTTTGGAGGTGGAAATTCTCCAGAATATGTTGAAACAAAATCCAGTTTTAGAAAAGAAATTTTGTCCTATAATTCTGGATATATTTATTAGTATAAAAATTTCCTGGGGAAAAATGATTTCTTAACTTTATGAATTTCACCAAGCATTCTTAGCTTGTAATGTCCATCTGCCTTAGGTATCATTTCTATAACTTGTTAGTAATTTCTGGTAACTTTACCTGTGGGAAGACCAGGTATTAGGTATTAATCTAGGTTAAAATTCAGTCTTTCATTCTGGATATTATACTTGCCTGTTTTCTGTGCTTTGATCCAAGGATGTTTGGCAAATAATAACCTAATATCTAAATCCTGTTACTTTGAGGTTCCCCTTTTTTTGTGTGTGATTTTTGAGATCAGAACAAAGTATATATTCTGTCTTTGTGTCCTGATGGACTTATGACTCTAAATATTGCTGTTGTGTAGGCATTTCTGCTGATCCTTTCTTCCTCTCATTTTAGGTTCTTTTCCCCAATTTTAATTCTTGTAACAGACAGCATAACTATGTGAGAAAAGCCTTCTCAGTATCTATTTCGTTTTGAAAACATTTCCTTACCATTGTCATCTTAAGATTTGGAAACTTTCTGTTGTACCACCTAAATGAGTTCTTTTAAATTCCATGTTAATTATTTATATAATAATTGTACATATTAAAAGACTTGGAGAAAACAGTTTACAGGCTTAACCATATGCAAACACTGGTTTCTGTGAATAGTACAGAAGTTTCTAAAACATCTGAAATGATGTTAGGTAGCTGGCCGTACAGTTTTCCAAATTTCTGCTTAAATTGAGCAGCTTTAAGTCTAGTACATTCTTTAATTATATTCTTTACCTTAATTATTGTGAAGTGTGATTAGCACACCAAAGAAAAGGAAAAGGTTTCATATTCTTAGGCTTAATTTAAAAGCATAGAACTAAGCCTCTTGTGAAGCTAGATTACTGGAAACAGAGCCTCTGTTGGGGCTTTGTGGGGCTAGGTGGATTGGGCGTAGGGGAGTAGAAACCCTTGGGTAATTTTCACTCTTGTGAAGGAGAGGTTAGCAGTAGACTCATGGTGGCATGAAAGTCAGTTTGACACATTGTCTGTGGCTTTGCGGTATTTTAGGCCCTGAATCAAGACCAGTGGTTTGCTGTAGCTATTGGTTTCAAACAGGAGCCAAGAGTAATGTGTTTCTATGGTCTGTTAGCCATTCAACACCCCACTGGGAATGGCTAGTTCAATTGGAAGAACATAGTTTATAGAATTGTTTTTACTTTTTCATCCCTTTTCCTTTCCCTTTTCATTTCTCTCTCTCTCTCTCTCTCTCTCTCTCACTTTCTGTCAGCAACTGGAGTTTGTTTGTTTAAGAATCAGGGATTTGCTGTGTGGGGATAGGGACTTAATCAGAATAGAATTTCCTAGATCACTGTGGCTGTTAGGACATTAATCAAGCAGTCTCATATTATCCTTTTTTTTTTTTTTTTTTTTTTTTTTAAGTAAGCTAGCTCTCTGCCAGTGTGGGCCTGAACTCATGACACTGAGATCAAGAGTCACATGTTCCATCGACTGAGCCAGCCAGGCACCCCTCATATTGTCCAGTCTGTTAAAGCAATATTTTATTTTGTTTGTGATTATGCTGATTGTCCATATTATATTCACCGTTGGTGAATGTAGATGTTGATTACAGTTAGTCTTAGAGGGAATATGCTTTTTTTTAAAAAAAAAGTTTCTCTGTAAAATATTTGTAACATGAAATTGACTGTTTAAACCATTATCAAGTGTATAATTCAGTGATAATAAGTACATTCACAGTATTGCACAACCATCACCATCTCCAGAACTTTTCCATCAGCTCAGAGACTCTGTGCCCATTGAACTATAACTCCTGCTTCTCTCTCCGTCCGTCTACTATACTTTCTGTCTCTGAATTTTTCTATTTGAAAATACGGGTTGTTTTTAGGCTACTGTAGTGGTCTGTGCTTTATACTCAGCAGCAAGAAAAAGTTCTTAGTGCTTTTGGATCTTATCCCATTTGTTGGACATCTGGGAAAATATTTTTGATTAAAGGTAGGCAAGGGGGTGAGGGAAGTAAGGGAGAATTGCTTTGAGGTTTGTTGAAAAATATGCCAATTTCAGCTTATTGGTTCCCTTGGTTTTGCTGATAGGCTTTTCTCTTTCTTTTCCTAGGACTTGGATGTTGTGGGTGACGGTATGCAGTGCCCTCCTTCACCCTTGCTTTTTGATCCTTCATTAACCCTTGAAGATCATTCAGTCAAAGAAATTGCTGAAGGCTCAGTGGATATTCTGGCAAGTGAAGAACAGTCCCATCCAGGCACAGGTGTCCCTGCTGGCTATGGCTAGCATGTACTCCCAGTGAGTGGGGTTGTCATCACAAGAGGACTATAAGGTGCCCCAGATGGCAGTTCCCCAGATGGGCCCTTAGAACACTAATGGAAACTAGTCCCAGAATCTCAGAGACCAGGACATCGTTTATTTAGTTAACTAGAAGAGGTTAAGACAATGAATCTACATAAATGGTTCTTTTTAAAGGGAGGGTTCAGCACTGCAATTGTTTTTGTCATAGAGTAGAGACAAGTAATATGATTTGGTTTCTTTTTTGATCCTTGGGTGGGGTACCAGTGGCCCTGACTGAAGACTAGCAGTTGTACTATGCTGTTGGTTTCAAGCAGAGGCCCAAAGGACTGTCTTCCTGTGATTTGCTGGCTATTCTGGAGCCTCAGCAAAGAATGGCTGTGTCATTGGAAGAAACAACCCACAGTTCTCCCTCCCATTGGGAGAGCCTCGGGAATGCTACAAGTAATGACTGTTTACCCACAAGGATCAGAGATTGTTAAGTATGGGGGAAGAGCAACTGCTCAGAGTTATTTTATTTCTGCTATCTTGATCTTGATAAGTCAGATTCATGTTTCAGACCCTAATGAATGGATTTGTAACCAAAGTGACTTTCTTTTAACAGGGCCAGATACAGATGGCTGGAGATGGGTGCAGATCACAGGGGTCTCGAAATTCTGAGAAAGCCTCTGCACCACTGCCTCAAAGTGGAGTGGCTACTGCAAATGGGAAGCCAGAACCCTCTTCTATCAGTTGATAGTTTTGGGAACCATTTGACTTTCGAGGATTTGAATTTTCCATTCTTTAAACAAGTATTTATGACTATCTCTCACTGAAGGACAACTCAGACTACATTGTTTTTCCTCTGGGTTATTGAGTGCTATAGTCAAACAAACCAATTTGGGGGGAAGGGACCAGTAGTGTCTACAGGTTGTGGATGTCTTCCCACTCTGTGCAAGGAAGAGAGATAGGTGATTCCTGTCAGAGCTGCTGGTATTGAGAGAGTATTTGGGACAGTGCCTGAGGGGAGAGACATCTTCGTAATGGGGATTCCCAAGTCTTGGAACAAATCCACATAGGTGTTTAGGTAGGAGATGTGTACCCTTGGGATGTTGATGAAACCCAGTGTTTGATTATCTCTATCTAATGGCCTGTATTTTAGCCTTTCTTCACCTCTCACCTGATTGGGTAATCTGAACCCCCTTCGCCCCCTCAATGAACTCTGACCTGTAACCTCTGAGAATAGCCCACAGGACCGGGCCCTCTTTAACCATCCATCTTGGTTCTAACCTATGTAAATTTCTGTAGTGGCTATCTTATGTAAGATACAATAAAAAATTATTGTATATAGTTTCTATTAAATGTTAAAATGTTATGAAAATGTAAAACAATCACTTGAATGCATGTTTTGTTTGTATTTGTGAACATATATATATATATATATATATATTTTTTTTTTTTTTTGGGGGGGGGTCCTTAGGGAGTTGTCTCCGAGGGGAAAGGGAAAACAGGACAGATAAACTTCCATCCCAAGAAGTAGGATACATTTTCGATAAATTGTTTGGTTTGGAGGATAACAAAAACCTGTAAGAAGTAGGTAGAAAGGGTTGGAACCTACTTATTAAAGCCTACCAGTTCTAAGTATCTTCCTTCTTTCCATCCTGCTGTCTGTGTCCCCTACTCCCACTTGCCTTTCTTTATCCCAATTTATGTCTCCTTATCATCTTAGAATTCTCCAGAGCTAGGAATATATATCTGTAAAACTTGTGTTGAAGTTGGGCCTGATGCTAGATTACTGAGATAGGCATAAATTGTCAAGATCGTTTTGATGATGAATCTAAAGATAGGGTTAAAATAGAAGCTCACTTAGGTTTGAGTTACTTATGCTAGGAGTTGTCTATTATAGGCTTACCTCGGAGATATTGTGGGTTAGGTTCCAGACCACTATGGTAAAGCAAATAATAAAGTGAGCCAGGTGAATTTCCTGGTTTCCCACTGCATATAATGGTTATGTTTATACTACAGTCTTTTAAGTGTGCAGTAGCAATATGTCTAAAAAAAGTGCATATCTAGTTACTTTATTGCTAAAAAAAATGCTAATCCTCATCTGAGCTTTCAGCCAGTCACAATCACTGATCATATATAATAATGAAAAAGTTTGAAATATTGCAAGAATTACACATGTGACCTAGAGACACAAAGTGAGCAAATGATGTTGGAAAAATGGTGCCAATACATTTGCACAATGCAGCGTTGCCACAAACAGTTTGTAAAAAAAACGCAATTATTTGCAAAGTGCAATAAAGTGAAGCACAATAAAATGAGGTATACCTGTAATTGTCCCTTGACTTTTGTCAAAGTGCTGCCCACCTGACTTCCATTATTTAGTAGCCCCATGATCTTCATGGGTATTACCAAGCTCAGTCCTGACCTCCAGAGGGAAGACTCACTGAACTTAGTAATATTTATGCCCTGCTAACCTGATGGCTTTGGTGAATGGGGATGTTCTCTGGGCCTCACAAAATGGACCCACTTAGACATATCCTCCTTCCTGCACCTTTGATTCCTTTGCCTTCTGCCAGGGCAATTCTGGCATTTTCACTTGGCTGAGTGCTTGCCATCATTTTTTTCCAGGTTTCTGAAAGGCTCCCTAGAAGCCAGTTTACCCCATTCTCTGGGCTCCTGGCCAAGTTGTTAAATCCTGAGTACTGAGAACATGCTCCCAAGTCCATGACTTACTCAGTCTTATATGTTCTGGTGCCCTTGATTAGGCACCCTCAACTCCTACCAGTACATGCTAGCTAGTTCTTAGTTCCTTTGTGGTACAGTTTCTTTATTTGACCCAGTGCATTTCCAGCTGGATTATGCTGGGATTTAACCCTAGTTATTGACCTGGCAGAAAAGAGATGAGGTTGAGGCAGCTTTGCGTGAGGAAGGCTCTCTTTAAGGGAGTCTTCCTGCATGGGGGAAGTGCTAGCTATTGCTAGGGAGTGCTGAGCCACCACTGCAAATACAGTTTAGGGAAGTCTGTAGAGCCAGTATTCTTGGGGATTTCCATCCAGATGTCTTAATTCCATACTTGAGGGTCTCAGGTTTTTCCAATCAGGCTCCTGACCTTAGCATAACAGTACTGGCTTGGTTGAGCATTCAAGCTTTTTTGGAATTGGACAATCACAAGATCCTCAGCCTGCTACTTGGTTATGGGTGCTTCTGTGTTGCAGGTGAAAGGCCTTTTAAGAAACCCCTTTGTCTCTCCTACTTCCCATTTAAAAATTTATTTTCAACCTGTAATTACTTCTCCAGAATGTATTCATTGTGGAACAGGAAGTTTGTACCTTTGTCTACTGTCACCCATTTACCCCATCCCCACCCCCTGTCTCTGGCAACCACTAATCTGTTCTCTTTTTCTGTGAATTTGGTTTTTAAGATTCCATGTGTAGGTGAGATTATACACTATTTGTCTTTCTCTGGCTTATTTTACTTAGCATAATGTCTTCAAGGTCCATCCATGTTGTCCCAAATGGCAGGATTTCCTTTTTCTCAGGAAGCCTTTTGACCAATATGTGGCTGGGATAAAGACAGGTTAATGCCTTCAAATTCTAGCAACCAGAGATGGTGTAATGGGCAAGTGGTCATAGTCTCAGTGTTTGAAATTTAGCTTCCTCTAAGAGGAGAGAATATTTTCTGGATTTCTCTTTCATTTTCTTAACACTTTGAAGTCCCCAACTGTCTCAGCTGCCCAGACCACACAGCCTGCAATGTTTGGACACCTTGGTTGTAACCGTAGGTCACCAGGACTGTCACCATCCTAACATCATTAGACAATAGCACTTAGCCTCACTGTTAGCCCCTGTGGATGGTTCCATTTGATGGGTGTATCTACCCAGCTTTTTTCAGACCTCATCTGCTTAATTCCAGGTGTCACTTTAATGTCCTGTGTTTCATCAGTTGACCAGTTATCACTGATGGAGCTGAGCCAAAGAGGTAGCGATGGGAGGAGTGTTGGTGCCTAGAGAACTGAGGGATATATCTGGAAAATGACTTCAGTTCCTTCCCCCTCTTCTTTTCCTTCTGCTGATGAGTTACAGCTACCCAAATGTTCCTTATACCTCTTCTACCTGTGTTTCATGGGATAGTGAATTGCATACCATCCACCCAGTGACTAAACTGGGAATCTAGAAGTCATCCATTGTTCTCCCTCTCTTCTGCCCACACCTGATTGATTGCTATCACAATTCCTCCGACATAATGTCCCTTGAGTTTGTTTCCTTTCTTCATCTCTACTGACATTACCTTATTTTGGACCACAGGTTGCAAACTGATAAACTTCATATCAGATTTGGCCCATATGTGATGACTTTTTTGCACAATTTTGAAAAAAAAATTACATTAAAAATTTCTTGAAATTCAGAATATCTAGCAATACTGAGCAATATTGATACATGAAACAACTGACTGGAGCTGAATAGGGTTTTGTTTTGTTTTGTTTTGTTTAAGCAACATGTCCTTTTCATTTTCCACAGTTCTCACCTCTCCCTATTGTTTTAGACCCTGCCCGCTTCACTCACGTATGTCTGGCTCCAACAGATATTGGAATTTGCAACCCATTTGTTTCTTCTCTTGAGAAAGACAATAGCTCCCTAACTCCTCTCCCAGCCTGAAATTGTACCCTTTTAATTTTTTTAATTTTTATCTTTTCTATAATTTATTTTTTATAGTTTACATTCAAGTTAGTACATGGTGCAACAATGATTTCAGGAGTAGATTCCTTAAGCCCCTTACCCATTTAGCTCATCCCCCTCCCACAACCCCTCCAGCAACCCTCTGTTTGTTCTCTATATTTAAGAGTCTTATGTTTTGTCCCCCTCCCTGTTTTTATATTATTTTTGTTTCCCTTCCCTTACGTTCATCTGTTTTGTATCTTAAAGTCCTCATATTAGTGAAGTCATATGACATTTGTCTTTCTCTGATTAATTTTGCTTAGCATGATACCCTCTAGTTCCATCCACGTAGTTGCAAATGGCAAGATTTCGTTCTTTTTGATTGTTGAGTAATACTCCATTTTACATATATACCACATCTTTATCCATTCATCCATCAATAGACATTTGGGCTCTTTCCATACTTTGGCTATTGTTGATAGGGCTGATATAAACATTGGGGTGCATGTGTCCCTTTGAAACAGCATACCTGCATCCCTTGGATAAATACCTAGTAATGCAGTTGCTAGGTTGGAAGGTAGTTGTCTTTTTAATTTTTTGAGGAACCTCCATACTGTTTTCCAGAGTGGCTGCACCAGTTTGCATTCCCCTCAGTAGTGCGAAAGAGATTCTCTTTTTCCGCATCTTCGGCAACATCTGTTGTTGCCTAAGTTGTTAATGTTAGCCATTCTGATAAGTGTGAGGTGGTATCTCAATGTGGTTGTGATTTGTATTTCCCTGATGATGAGTGAGCATTTTTTCATGTGTCGGTTGGCCATCTGTATGTCTTCATTGGAGAAGTGTCTACTCATGTCTTTTGCCCATTTCTTCGCTGGATTATTTGTTTTCTGGGTGTTGAGTTTGTAAGTTCTTTATAGATTTTGGATACTAACCCTTTATCTGATATGTCATTTGCAAATATCTTCTCCCATTCCATCGGTTGCCTTTTAGCTTAGTTGACTGTTTCCTTCACTGTGCAGAAGTTTTTATTTTGATAAGGTCCCAATAGCTCATTTTTGTTTTGGTTTTCTTTGCCTCTGGAGATGTGTTGAGTAAGAAGTTGCTGCAGTTCGGGCGCCTGGGTGGCTTAGTTGGCTAAGTGTCCGACGTCGGCTCAGGTCATGATCTCGAGGTCCATGGGTTCGAGCTCCGCCTCGGGTTCTGTACTGCCAGCACAGAACCTGGAGCCTGTTTCAGATTCTGTGTCTCCCTCTCTCTCTCTCTGCCCTCCCCCATTCATGCTCTATCTCTCTCTGTGTCTCAAAAATAAATACCCCCCCC
>CM053571.1:62593212-62623712 GCA_028646485.1 Cryptoprocta ferox
TTGGTCTATAGTTATCCCTTTTAGTGGGGTCTTTGTCTGGTTTTGGAATCAAGGTAATGCTGGCCTCATAGAAAGAGTTTGGAAGTTTTCCTTCGATTTTTATTTTGTGGAACAGCTTCAAGAGAATAGGTGTTACGTCTTTCTTAAATGTTTGGTAGAATTCCCCTGGAAAGGCATCTGGCCCTGGACTCTTGTTTTTTGGGAGATTTTTGATTACTACTTTGATTTCTTTATTGGTTATGGGTCTGTTTTTTGTTTGTTTGTTTCTGTCTTTTCTTCCCTTAGAGAGTCCCCCTTAAAATTTCTTGCAGGGCTGGTTTAGTGGTCAGGAACTCCTTTAATTTTCGTTTGGGAAACTTTTTATCTGTCCATCTATTTTGAATGACAGCCTTGCTGGATAAAGATTCTTGGCTACATATTTTTCCGATTCAGCACATTGAATATATCTTGCCACTCCTTTCTGGCCTGCCAAGTTTCTGTGGATAGGTCTGCTGCAAACCTGATCTGTCTTTCCTTGTAGGTTAACCACTTTTTTTCCCTTGCTGCTTTCATGATTCTTTACTTGCCTGAGTGTTTTGTGAATTTGACTATGATATGGCTTGTTGATGGTCGGTTTTTGTTGAATCTAATGGGAGTCCTCTGTGCTTCCTGGATTTTGATGTCTGTGTCTTTCCCCAGGTTAGGAAAGTTTTCCACTGATTTGCTCACATAACACTTCTACCGCTTTTTCTCTGTCTTCATCTTCTGGGACCCCTATGAGTATGATGTTGTTCCTTTTTAATGAGTCACTGATTTCTCTAATTCTTAAATCATGCTCTTTTGCCTTAGTCTCCTTTTTTCCTGCTTCATTGTTCTCCATAAGTTTGTCCTCTATATTGCTGATTTGCTGCTCTGCCTTATCCATCTTTGCCACTCTTGCCTCCATTTAAGATTGTAGCTCAGTTATAGCATTTTTTATATCATCCTGACTAGCTTTTATCTCCACAGAAAGGGATTCTAATCTGTTTTCGACCCCAGCTAGTATTCTTATTATTGTGATTCCTAATTCTGGTTCAGACATCTTGCTTGTATCTGTGTTGATTAAGTCCCTGGCTGTCATTTCTTCCTGTTCTTTCTTTTGGGGTGAATTCCTTCATTTAGTCATTTCAAAGGAAGAAAGGCAATAATAAGAAAAAAATATTAAAATTAAAAAATTAAAAACACAACACACACACAAATCAAATAAAGGATGTTGGATCCTAAGTGTGTTCTGGTCTGGTTGTTGAAAGGAGCTTGATAGAACAGAGGAAAAGGGAAAGGTAAAGGGGGGGGGGAAGGAAAGTGTTTGAAAATGTGAAGAAATAAATACAATGAAATAGAATAAAATGAAATGATGAAAGTAAAATTTGAAAGTAGAATTTGAAAAATTTACAGAAAGTAAAAAATGTAGAAAAAAATTAAAAATATTTTTAATAGAAATGGAAAATAAAAATAAATTTTTTCTTTCTGTATTCAATAATAAGAAAAGAAAAAGAATTGAATAGATGGACCAGAAAACAGACTGAAGTACGTTTGAAATTACATCAGTTACCCCTAGAAGTCAAAACATGAAGCACTTTACAGTCGGTAAACTACACAGACGGAGAGTTTGTGTGGTTCCTGAAGAGTGAGGTTGGCCCAGCTGGGTGGGGCTTAGTGTAACTGTTCTGTTCTCCACTAGATGGCGCTGCTTAGCTTAACTTCGGTGGATTGTTGTGGCGCTTGTAGGTGTGTATGGACATGCCTGGGAGGAGTGAAAATGGCGTCACCCAGCTACCCAGTCTCTAGTAGAACAGAGTTCTCCCTGATCAGCAATCAGCAATCGTGTACCTGACCTTTGTCTCTGGCTTCGGTCCACTCCCAGCTTTTACCCTGTCTGGGACCAAGCCGTCAGGTTGCCAGGCATACCTCCCTCCTGAGTTTTATCTCAGATGCGGCTCTGTTTCCCAACCCCTTATTTCTGAGGAACTGTGGCTTTGACCCATTCTGCCCCTCTGTAGGAGGGTCTCACTGAGCAATGGCGGGTTCTGGCCACACCCAGGAAGGTTTGTGGGACTGTGCTGCTGCTGATGCCCAGAGACTGTGGCAGGGTGCCAGCCCGCCCCAGAAAAAGTTCACGGGATCCTGTAGCAGCAGCATTTCAGGGATTATGGAAAATCACAAGACACATCTGTCACCAGGCTTCACCCTTAACGACCTTGTTCCAGCACCAGTGAATGTGGTTGTTCTCCGGAGTCCACTGGGGCCTTTGCCTGTGAGGGGGCCACACAGCCTCTACCAAATGTCCTCCCAGCAGGGGAACTGCCTCTCCCCATGTGGCCTGAGGACCCCGGGACTTCACTCTGTTCCTGGGGATTCGCCCTTTCCACCAGAGCACTGCCAGGTATCAAGCTGCGGAGTTTTAGACTCTGCAATTCACCTGTTTATAGAGTTTTAATGGAATTTAAACCCTCTCCTTTCTCCTTTCTCCCCCATTTTTATTCGGTCCCTTTTCTCTCCAGCTGCTTTCTGGTGGGGGAATGCTTTCTCTACTCTCCACCCCTCCCCCGACCCCCCACCTCCATCCTCTCTCTCTGCAAGCAAAAACAGCCCCCTGCCCTCCGAGGCTTTCTCCCCCAGTTCATCTCTCTGTGCCTCGTACCTGCTGAGTTCTGTGGTTCAGGTTGTGCAGATTGTTGTCTTAATCCTCAAATCAGTTTTCTAAGTGTGCAGGATGGTTTATTGTTGATCTGGCTGTATTTCAGAGATGAGAGACGCAAAAACACTTCGATGCTGTTCCTCTGTCTTGGCCCCTCCCCCTGTTTTTATTTTTTTAAATAGACTTCACGCCATTGTGGAGCCCAATGTGGTGCTTGAAATCATGACCCTGAGATCAAGACCTGAGTTGAGATCAAGAATTTGGATGCTTAACTGCCTGAGCCACCCAGGTGTCCTGAAGTCTTACCCTTTTTAAAGCCATACTGTAGCCAGAATTATTTTCTGAAACAAGCTTTATTTGTTCTTTCCACTGCTTATACCAACCTCTAACTTTCACTGGTACCTCATTGTCAGGAAAACAAACAACCTCTTTAGCATGGCATTTAAGACCATTCATGATCTGACCTTAATTATCTAATGACAGTTGTTTCAAAGGAATGTTCTCTTTCTCATGTGCTACCTTCCAGCCATACTCAACTTCTTGGGTTTATTTGAAAAGGAAACATTAAAATGTGACCAAATGAATGGGGTTTGGATTCAGAAGGAACTGGATTTTAAAAGTTTGGGGTGCCTGGGTGGCTCGGTTGGTAGGGTGTGCTACTCTTGATCTTGGGGTTGTAAGTTCAAACCCCATGTTGGGTGTAGAGATTACTTAAAATCTTTAAGGGACCTGGCTGGCTTAGTCAGTGGAGCATGTGACTCTTGATCTCGGGGTTGTGAGTTTGAGCCCCACATTGGGTGTAGAGATTGCTTAGAAATAAAATCTTTAAAGAAATAATAAAAAATAAAATCTTAATAAAAAATGTGCTGAAAGTTTATTTTGTAGCTTGTACTAGATCAACAAATTTCCTTTCTATTTCTGGTTAGCTAAATTTAAAAAAACCACTGATGCTGAATTTTATTAGAATGATTCTGTGTCTATTGAGATGCTTATTATATTTCTAAGGCACAGATTTATTTCTAACTTTAAACATTCCTTATGTTCCTTGTATAAACCCAACCGGTAATTATTTATTAGTCTTTTTACATATTCCTAGATTCCTAGATTTAGTTTTCATATGTACTTGGATTTTTGGCATCTCGGTTTGTTAAGTGAAGTTGGCCAGTAGTTTTCCTTTCTTGTTTTGCTGTCATGGTTATCTAACCCTCATAAAATGAGCTGGGCTTCTATCATCTCTTTCCATTCTTTGGAATTATTTGTGTAAGTTTAAAATTATTTCTTCCTTGAATATTTAATAGATACTGCCTATGGCAACATGGGACTGCAGGGTTTTTTCATTGTTGGTGTTGCTGTTGCTTTTTGTGGGAAGATACTTATTTTCTGATTGAATTTATTTAATGGTAAATGGTTTTTAAATGTGCTGTTTCTTGTGTCAATTTTGGTAAGTTATACTTTTTCTAAGAATTTTCCCATTACGTAAACTTCAAATTTATTACAAAGTTGTTTGTTATATAATCCTATCTATTAAAGACTGAATCATATTTAGTGATTCTCTTTTTTTTCATTCCTGTTATCGGTTATCAGTGCATTTTCCATTTTGTCTTAGTCTTTCTAAATGTTTATCAAATTCCTTTGTCTTTCCTGAGAACCAACTTGGGGTTGAGTTGTTCTTTTCTATTGGATTTTTTCTATTTTATTGATTGTGCCTTTATCTTTATTATTTCTTCCTACTTTCTGCCTCAAATAAATCTATTATTTTTATATCTAATAATGCTTTTGCCTTAAAGTATATTTTGCCTGATATTAATATATGTATACCAGCTTCTTTCAATTAGTGTTTGCATGTATTTCCTTTTACCATCATTTTATTTTATTTTTGAAGCTTATTTATTCATTTTGAGAGAGAGAGAGAGAGAGAGAGAATCCCAAGCAGGCTCTGTGCTAACAGCACAGAGCCCAAAGCAGGGCTTGATCTCACGAACCATGAGATCATGGCCTGAGCCAAAATCAGAGTTGGATGCTTAACCAACTGAGCTACCCAGGCATCCCACCATCATTTTATTTTTTAATTGAAGTCTAATTGACATAGAATATCCTATTAATTTTTGGTATACATCATAGTGATTTGATATTTTTATATATTATGAAATATTCCCCATGATAAGCCTAGGGTCCATACCATCATTTTAGATTAAACTTTTCTCTTTTTTTAAAAAATTTTATTTATTTACTTTGAGAGAGAGAGAATCCCAAGCAGGCTCTGTGCAGTCAGCACAGAGCCAGATGTAGGACTCAATCTCATGAACTGGGAGACCATGACCTGAGCTGAAATCAAGAGTTGGACACTCAACTGACCCAGCCACCCAGGTGCCCCACATAGTATATATATTTTAAATGATAGTATTTTTAAATACTATTTATTTAAATGTTTATTTAAATGTTTATTTATTTTGAGGGGGGAGGGGCAGAGAGAGAGAGAGAGAGAGAGAGGGACAGAATCCCAAGCAGGCTCTGAGCTGCCAGTGCAGAGCCTGACACAGGGCTTGCTGCAATGTACCGTGAGATCATGACGTGAGCCAAAATTAAGAGCTGGGCACTGAACTGACTGAGCCACCCAATGACCTTTAAATTATAGTATTTTCAAGTCACTTTGGAATAGTTCCTTCTTGAATGATTATTTTGCCAAATTGGTTATTATATAATTACATAAAATGTTATATAATTCCATAGTAAAAATTATAAAACAAAGCATTTTTTGAAAAGCATATACTTTATATAAATTTTTTTGTATTTTGTTTTTTGATATTTATTTTTGGGAGAGAGAGAGACAGAATGTGAGACAGGGAGAGGCAGAGAGAGAGGGAGACACAGAATCTAAAGCAGGCTCCAGGCTCTGAGCTGTCAGCACAGAGCCCAACGTGGGGCTTGAACTCACAAACTGTGAGATCATGACCTGAGCCAAAGTCAGCTGCTCAACCGACTGAGCCACCGAGGCGCCCCTTATATAAATTTTATAGTTATTTCTTTTTATTTTATTTTATTTTATTTTATTTTTTATTAAAAAACTTTTTAAATGTTTATTTTTGAGGGGGGAAGGGGGAGGGGCAGAGAAAGAAGGGGACACAGAATCTGAAGCAGGCTCCAGGCTCTGAGCTGTCCACACAGAGCCCGACGGCAGGGCTTGAACTCACAAGCTGTGAGATCAGGACCTGAGCTGAAGTTGGACACTTAATGACTGAGCCACCCAGGCACCTTATTCTATTTTAAAATATAGACATTTGCATTATCTCTTAAAGGTTGGATTTAGTGGCAACCTGTGTTCCTTTGTTTTAGTGCACTCACCCCTATACCTTTCCCTCATTCATGGCTCAGCTTTATCATATTTTTTTGATTTTTTGATAATGGACACAGAGGTAATTTTTAAGTGCTGATATGTGGAATGGAGTGTCTTCAGATGCCCAGAGATTACAAGAAATAGGGACTCAACTTTGGCAAGAGACTGAAGTGTGAAGGTTGCAATGTCAGGCTTACTTAATTTCAGGGTTGAAGTGATATAATGGGAATGGGATTTCATGCAACTAATGTGTGTTCAAAAAAGGTACTTTGGGCCATGTACTATTTTCCATGATGTCTAGCAGCAATATAATATCCTAATATTTTGCAAGTGAGAATGCAGTCTTATGTGTATTACCATCCAGGCAGCCCTGGGCCATTCTGTGTTTTTAAAGTAACTTTATATGTGTCTTCTCCGATCCATTATGGATCTGTTTTTTTGGTTAAATTCTTTAAAGGGGCAGTTATACCTCCATGTATAGGTCTTGATGGGAGTACCTCATTTCGCTTCTAATACTACTTAAAGCTTTTATGTACATATATATCTCCTATTCATGTCTCTCTGACTTTATTTTCTTCCCTTCACACTTTTACTCTACCACCTGCTTCTCACTTGCTTTGTATTTGAGCATTAATTGATAAATAAATGAACCTAGAACCTACAACCTTTATTGAGTACCTACTAATGTTTCCAGTATTATGCTAGGCTCTTGGGCGGGTTGCTGGCTTGCTCCTGCCCTTTTGGTGCTCATACTGTCATGTGAGAGGTAATTCATTCCCATCTTCTCTCGTACCCCCATTCTGGAGTACTGAGTCTTCACCTCCAAGCAATAATTCTTTTTTCCATCAGTTCCACTTGATGGAAGCTTCTCCTAAACTGATATCTGTACTTGGTGTCAGGGATCCCATTGGAGGCAAGCGCTAAAATGACTACCACAAATTCTGTAGTTTAGTGCTCTCAACTACTTTCTCCTTCCTGCCATGGCACCATGTTCACATCAAGTCGTGATTCCCACAGCCGGCTGAGTATGGCAGAAGTACTAAGGCAGGCCTATTTCTAGGAGACTCAGGCTCCTCTGATGAATGACTTTGGCTCATGGACTCCCCACTGACCTTACCAAATATGTAGAATTGCCCTGCACTTTAGGATGCTTTCTACCCAACCCTCTTTCCTTCCCTCTCTCCTTTATGAGGTCGGGCATGCTTTGTAGTCTGATGGCACCCAGTTTGTAGCACTTTGTTACAGCAGCTCTAGGAACCTGATACACTTGAGTAAGTCAGTAATATTTATGGGTCTTGATTTCCTGTTTACATATATTCTTTTTTTTTTTTTTTAATTTTTAAACGTTTGGGGCACCTGGGTGGCTCAGTCAGTTAAGCCTCCGACTTCGGCTCGGGTCATGATCTTGCAGTTTGTGGGTTTGAGCCCCGCGTCAGGCTCTGTGCTGAAAGCTCGGAGCCTGGAACCTTCTTCAGATTCGGTGTCTCCCCTCTCTCTGCCCTGCTCATGCTCTGTCTCTCTCTGTCTCTCAATAATAAATAAAAATGTTTAAAAAATTAAAAAAAATAATTAAAAAAAATTTTTTTAAACATTTATTTTTGAGAGAGAGAAAAGAACGTGAGCAGGGGAGGGGCAGACAGAGAAGGAGACACAGAATCCGAAGGAGGCTCCAGGCTCTAAGCTGTCAGCACAGAGCCTGACTCGCGGCTGGAACTCACGAACCCCAAGATCATGACCTGAGCTGAAGTCGGCCACCTGACCAACTGAGCCACTCAGGCGCTTCACCTCACTGTTTACAAAAGAGGATTGTGGGGCGCCTGGTTAGGTGTCCAGCTCTTTTTTTTTTTTTAATTTTTTTAAAAAATATTTTATTTTTGAGACACAGACATAGCATGAGCAGGGAGGGACAGAGAGTGAGGGAGACACAGAATCCGAAGCAGGCTCCAGGCTCTGAGCCGTCAGCACAGAGCCTGTCGCGGGGCTCGAACCCACAAACGTGAGATCATGACCTGAGCCGAAGTCGGAGGCTTAACCGACTGAGCCACCCAGGCTCCCCAGGTGTCCAGCTCTTGATTTCGGCTCAGGTCACGATCTCACAGTTTGTGAGATCCAGCCCCAGGTCAGGCTCTGTGCTGATAGCACGGAGCTTGCTTGGGATGCAATCTCATTCTCTCTCTGCCCCTACCCTCCTCTCAAAATAAAGAAACTAAACTTAAAAAAAAAAGGGGGGGGTGCCTGAGTGGCTCAGTCAGTTAAGCATCTGACTCAACTTTGGCTCATGTCATGATCTCACAGTTTGTGGGATCGAGCCCTGTGTGGGGCTCTGCACTGACAGTGCTGAGTCTGCTTGGGATTCTCTGTCTCCTCTCTCTCTTCCCCTCCCCTGCTTGCATGCTCTCTCTCTTTCTCTCAAATAAATAAACTTAAAAAAAAACAAAAGAAGATTGTAATAAATTATATATAAAATTCTTTGGGCAAATTAGTTAATCTCTTATGCCTTAGCTTCCCTTTCTATGAAGTGAAGATGAGTCTGTAACCATGCCTGGCACATAGAAGCACTAAGTAAGCCAGTGGAGTTAGTACCAATAAACAGCAGTAGTAATTCTTCCAGTTCTGGCAATCTATAGTGTGTCACCAATCGGAAAGGATAAGGGATTTAGGTGTCTCCCTGGTGAATGCTGAGAAAGAGAGCTTAACAGGAGGAGAAATGTCCTGTAATTTAGGGATGAGGACCAAGTAAGGAGTGGAACATGCAGAAAGACGTCCTAAATAGCTGTGACAAAGGGTCAGATGCAGGCAGAAGGGCATTCTTAGAGCAATAGGTCCTGTCACCTCCCCACTAATACAGGGGGAGAAATTCATTCTCTCATAGTTCCAGAAGCCATTAGTTTGAAGTCAAGATTTTGGTAGGCCCATACTCCCTCAGAAACCTGTGGGGAAAACTTCCTTTCCTCGTCCTGGCTTCTGGTGGTTTGCCAGCCATTTTTGGCATTCTTTGGCTTGCAGCTTCATAACTCCAATCTTTGTCTTCATCACGTCATTTTCCCTGTATTTGTTTGTGTCTTCACATGGCTGTCATCTTAGAAGGACCCAGTCATATTGGATCAGGGGCCCACCCTACTTCAGCATGATCAGGTCTTCACTAATTATATCTGCAAAGACCCTACTTCCAAATAAGTTCACATTCCAAGGTTCTGGCAACTAGGACTTTAACATATCTTTCTTGGGGGCCACAATTCAACCCATAAAAGCAATCAGTTAGTGTCAGAACTGATGTAAGAATCCACATAGACTCATGAGTAAGATCACTTTACATGAAGCCCTGTATAAATCTATATTCTTGTAATGAATTTATCCCAGTTGTGTAGGATATTAACTCTAAAGTTTTAGTTGAATCTCTTTCCTTTGAGGTAGAGTGCAGTTTTGATATTTATATCTTATTCTTGCTTATTGTTGACTCTTACCAGTTTTCTTTTTTTAAAGTTTATTTATTTATTTTGAGAGAGAGAGCAAGAGAGCAGGGGGAGAGGGAGAGAATCCCAAGCAGGCTCTGCACTCTCACTGTCCCACACAGGGCTCGAACTCAAGAACCATGAGATGATGACCTGAACCTAAATCAAAAGACAGTGGCTTAACTGACTGAGCCACCCAGGTACCCCTCTTTTTTTAAAACAGCTTTATTGAGGCATAATTGATATTGAATAAACTGTACATAGTTAATGTATACAATTTACCAAAACATACATTTTGACATATGTATAAACTCATGAATAATAATAAACTCATCACAATAAAGATAGTAAACATTCATTCCTCTGAAAACTTTTTTGGGTCCTATGTAGTGTCTCCCCCTCATTCCTTCCTTTTTTTTTTAGTGCTTATATTTGAGAGAGAGAGAGAGCACTAGCGGAGGAGAGGCAGAGAGAGAAGGTGACAGAATCCAAAGCAGGATGCCCTGCCCTCCGATGCAGGGCTCAAACCCATGAACCATGAGATATTGACCTGAGCTGAAGTCAGACGCTCAACCCACTGAACCACCCAGGTGTCCCTCCCTCACATTCTTTCTATTCCCTTTCCAAAGTAACCACTGATCTGCTTTCTGTCACTATAGATTAGTTTGCATTTTCTAGAGTTTTATATAAATGGAATTATATAAATTTATATAAATGGGATTATATACTCTTTTTTGGCCTGACTTCTTTCATTTAACATAATTATTTTCAGCTTTAATCATATTGTGTATATCAATAGTTCTTTTTTATTGCTGAGTAGTGCCCCTTTACATGGATATATTGCACTTTCTTTATCCCTTATACATTGATGGACATTTGGCTTATTTCCAGAATTTGGCTTTTACAAATAAAGCATTTATGAACACTTTTGTACTTGAGTTTGTATGCACATATACTTCCTTTTTTCTTGGGTAAGCACATGAGTGGGATGGCTGGATCAAATTAAAACGTCATTTGCCAAAATGGTCAGTCTTTCATTTTAGCCATTCTAATGGGTGGGTAGTGGTATCTCATTGTTGTTTTAATTAGCTTTACCCTTGTGATTAAGACAAGGTAATCTTTTCATCAGATGCTTATTTGCCATCTGTATATCTTCTTTGGTGAAATGTCTGTTCAAAGTTCCCCTACTCTTGGCCATACTTGGCAGAGAGGGTTTGTAACCCTGATGTCCAAACTTTTCTTTCCCTCCCTTCAAACTGCAAGGTCAGTATGGCTCAAATAAGGATTTCTAAAAATGTGAACAACAAACTCATTCTGCTTTTTCTGGAGAAAAGGAAGCTTTTTGGTTTTGAGTAAAATGATACAGTACGAGATCAGAGCATTAATTGTGTGTGCCATGAGTTTTTCCCATCCAGAGAGGAACTCTTCTAATTCCACAGCTGGGTGTTCTTTACCCTGGGGTCTTCTCTGCTGTGGGGTGAAATGATTGCTTGCCTTTCTTCCAGTGCAGCTTCCTTTGGTGTAGCAAAGAGGAAAAAAAAAAAGGGTAAGTTTTTAGGACTGATGTTTTGTTTGATTCTGCAGCTCTGAGGCAAACTGTTTCAAAGTCCAGTTTATATCTGGATCTTGGGATGGTGAGAAAAGTCTACTATTACCTCTTCTGTGCTTTCTGTTAAATATTTATTAAATAAGTGGAAAAGTTCACAGCTGGTTAGAATCATAGATGTGTGTCTGTTCCTTCTTCTAATACCACAGAAAGCTCTGAGACGAATAAAATATAACAAGAGCAGCCATATCGATAGCCAGTTGATTCAGCATCATTTATTGAAAATAGCGTCCTTTCCCCACTGCAATACCTTTGTCCTATCAATCAGTTGGCCAGGTTTGTGAGAGTCACTAAACTGTTTGCCTTTCTGTACCCCCACACCATACTATCATAATTACTATTGTTTTGTAATAGGTCTTGATATCTGGTAGCGTGAGTCTTCCGGTTTTCTTTTTCTTTTTTTTTTTTAATTTTTTATGTTTATATATTATTGAGACAGAGAGAAACAGAGCATGAGTGGGGGAGGGGCAGAGAGAGAGAGGGAGACACAGAATTCGAAGCAGGCTCCAGGCCCTGAGCTGTCAGCACAGAGCCTGATGCGGGGCTCAAACCCACGAACCGTGAGCTCATGACCTGAGCCAAAGTCGGATGCTTAATCGACTGAGCCACCCAGGCGCTCCGCGGTTTTATTTTTCTTTACATTGCCTCAACTATTCTTCAGATGATTTTCATAGAATTAAAAAGAACAATGTTGCATTTTCAGGGGTGAATAAAAATATCCTGCACCCAAAACTCTGTCAAAATAAGCATTCCAAAGGAGAAAAAATTTTTTGTTTCACAACTGCCTAACCAACATTTAAAAAAACTATACACTCCCATCATTGGTTTATGCAGGGAGAGGAAAGGAGCTATATTGGTTTTTGATTAAGGGCCCATTTATATTAGTTACTGGTTGAATTATTCTGTGTGGGGACATTAGATTCTCACCCTGGGTTTGCAGTATGATAAAGGGCAAGGCCCTCATCTAAATCCCTTTTCAGGGCAACTAGGCCCAAAGTAACAGCTCAATAACCATATTTTAACTAAATGTAATGTGAATGCATCAAGGGAGATACAGCATCTGCATCCTCACAGTAAAGAGTCCTACTGGTAATCTAAGTAGGGGTAGGATTTGTGGTGATCATGTAAAGGGGAGGACTCTGAGAGGACACAAAGGTGAGGAAGAGTATTAGTGTTTGTTGTTGTTGTTATTGTTGTTGTTGTTATGTCTCAAACCACCCCAAAACTCAGTGGCTTATAACAACATTTTTTTTTTTCTGCTCCTGGGTCTAGTGGATTTTTGATTGAGTGGAGGTGGAGGGAACTTTAGGAGCCAGGATTTGGGCTGGTTTCAAGTCTGTTCCACATGTTTTATTCTGGGGCCCAGGTGGAGGTGAGGGGACAGTGAGTACCTGGGGGATGCTCTTGTCTGGCAATCACAGGAGCACAAGAGGCCAGATGAAAACATGCAATCACATTTTTAGTTTCTATTGTGTCACATCTGCTAACATTCTGTTGGCAAAGCAAGTCACATGACCAAGTTCAACATTGTGTGGTGGGTGGGTACTCTGCCCATTGTAGTGCTCTTGGAAGATCCCATGATGGAGGGAGGGGGTAAGGAATTGGGAATAATAATTTATTTTAACACAGGAAGGGACAGGATGCTTGGATGGTTATGAGACCACAAATATTTAAAAGGGAGATTGTGGGAATCTGTTTCGCATCTTTAGTTGAATCTTCCATTGACAGTCTTGGATATCCCAAGAAAAGAGCTAGAGAGAAGAGGGGAGAATTCCTTGGACAGAATTGGTGTGCTCTCATTACTTGAGAGTGACCACAAAAGTCATGGTACCTGCTCGAGTTTTTATCCAGCGGTGGAAGAACCTTGCCACAGGATATATGTAAAGGGATGCTGGGGCACAAAAATACTGTTATATAGAAACATTTACACCAAAGGAATGTGATTATGTTTATTAAATGATTTATTAATTACTGTGGCAGAAACTACTAGTAGTCCACCCAAATCCATTTTCCCCTTTTCCCGTAATAATAGTATTGTTAACAGGGCCCAGGCTGCCTAGCTGGTACTATATTTCCTAAGCCCCTTTGCATCTGGGAGTGCCTTGTGATTATATTCTGTCTTTGGAGTATAAATGGACGTGACATGTGCCTCCTTCAGGTCTGGACCTTAAAATGTTGCATGTGTGTTTCTCCAAACTTACTCCCCGTCCTCAATTTAGAGCATGGAGTGTCTTCAATCTAGCTTTGTCCTTGTAGGACAATACCCTAGGGCAATGCTTCTTAATTTCTTTATTAATGCATAAGGATCATCTGGAGAGCTCATTAAAACAGAGATTAAGGGGTGCCTGAGTGGCCCAGTTGGTTGAGTTTCCAACTCTAGATTTTGGCTCAGGTCATGATCTCACAGTCGTGAGGACACAGGGCTCTGTGCTGAGTGTGAAGCCAGTTTAAGATTCTCTCCCTCCCTATCCCTCCCCCACTTGCATGTACTCTCTCTGTCTCTCTCTCTCAAAAAACAAAAAGAAAAAAAATTAAAAAAACCCCGGAGATTAAAACAGTGATTCAGTAGGTCTGCTGTGGGCCCAAGAATTTGCATTTCTTTTTTTTTTTAAATTTTATTTATTTATTTTGAGAGAAAGAGCACTTTCACGAGCAGGGGAGGGCCAGAAAGAAAGGTAGAGTAAGAATCCAAGCAATCTCCACACTGTCAGCGCAGAGCCTGACGTGGGACTCAATTTCACAAACCGTGAGATCATGACCTGAGCTGAAATCAAGAGTCGGATGCTTAAACGACAAAGCCACCCAGGTATCCCAAGAATTTGCATTTCTAACAAGTATCCAGATGTTGTTGATGCTGCTGGTCTGTGGACCACACTTTGAGTAGCGCTGCTTTAAAGGATGGTGGAGGGGCACCTGGGTGGCTCAGTCGGTTAAGCGTCTGACTTCGGCTCAGGTCATGATCTCAGGGTTTGTGGGTTCGAGGCTCGCGTCGGGCTCTGTGCTGACAGCTAGCTCAGAGCCTGGAGCCTGTCTTGGGATTCTGTGTCTCTCCCTCTCTCTGCCCCTCTCCTGCTCATGCTGTCTCTCTCTCTCTCAAAAATAAATAAAACATTAAAAAAAGTTTAAAAAAAAATAAAGGACAGTGGAGATGCAAGATGGAAGGAATCTGAATTTCTGAATGTCTGTGTGGGACAAAGGAGCTTGTCTACACACCTTGGGCTGTTTTATGAGAAAGCCATGTTTTTGGGGTTCTGTTATAAGAGCTTAGTCATTTACCCTAGCCAACATAATCGTCCTGACATTCTGCCAGTCCTTCTCTACGTGTAAACCAAATGTCTCCTATAATTTTATTTTCTTTCGTCTTGAACTCTCCTTCCTGGTGATGTAGAATATTTTTAGCCACCGCTACTAAATGAATTTCATAAGTGCTCACATCAAGAATGCTATATTCAACTGTCAATTTCAGTCTCAAGCAGTTCTCTGGAAAGGATTTTCCTTAACTCACTTTCCAGAGGAGATACAGGGAACTTCAGTAATAGGCTTGGAGAGATCAGGATCTCCAGCTGTCTATAGCAGGTAGCCAAGTCTCCATCGTAACCCAGCCCTTAAACATAGTACTTGAGACAACTGAACTTGAATAACTTTTATTTTGGAGGCAGAGATGGGGGTGGGCCACTTTCTCCAGGAGCCATATTCAGTGACAGTCTCACAGATTACAGTTGGCCAGGTATCTGGACAAATCCTTGCCTTTGCAGTGTTTTACCCAGGCCACCCTAAGAATAGAGAAATACATCATAGATAAGAGGCAGGGCAGGAGTGTATAGGGGCTCAGCTGAGAGGGGATGTAGGGTCTGCAGAGTTTATGCTGCAGGAGAGACTCAAAGAGGGAGGGTGCACATCAAAGAACATGTGCACAGGGATGCCTGGGGTGAGCATATCACAATATTACTTTGCCTCATTTCACATCGGGAGAAGAGTCTCAGCTCCCTTCAAAACCCCAGGGAGAATCTTACGGCAGAGATGCTGCTTATTTTATCAGTATCCCGAATACTGTCTGGGTCCATCCCTAGCAGCGTGGCTGGTCATTGCCCTGCATGTTCTGCTTACCAGGCAGACATCTCGTTAGGATCTTTCACAATCCTCTTGGCACAGGCAATGTCATCACTGATGTTGTCATCCAGAAACCCTGAAAGGAAAAGTGGCTAAGCGGGAAGGAAACATCCCTTTTCCTGTTTCATTAATCAATGATTTTTTGAGGGGCATTCCCAGAGGAAATGGAGCCAGAGTCAGAAACGCTCTTTCTCTGGAGCTCTTCTGTGGGTTTGCCTTCTGTTTGTCTGGGTTTTCTTGCCTTGCTTTGAATCTGTCTCTGAGCATTGTTCCTTCTAGAGGGCATCCAGGACATACCTGAGGGACCCGGGAGAGCCTCTGTTTTCAGGAAAAACTTAGTGTGTCCAGAGTGCTATGTGGGGTACGTGGACTGGTGATTCAGTCATGTGTGTGCCAGGAACAGGATGACATGTCTTGAGGGATGGGGGCCCAGGAAGGTGAAGCTTAGTCAGAGGTCAGTGTATCTTTCTTCCTCCTTTTTGGCAGGAGGAGCTCTGTGGAAGACTGTTTGGGCCCCTTTCTTCCCTGTCCTCAGCTTCTACAGCACTGGTCGAGGGTCAGGTGTTAGGGAGCAGTGCACCTGCCCCATGTCACCCAGCCCTCAGAGAGGAAGGCATCCTTACTGCTGCACATTGTGTTGCAGCCATTTGCTGAGGGGTGGGAGTTGTTTTTGCACCACCACTTGCTGTTGAGCTGGAAGATCCCATAGTCACTGCTGCCATTGGCATTTTTCCCATTGAAGGCCTGGGTGTTGAAGTTACTCTCATGCTCAGCCATGCAGACCCCTGTGTCAGAGAGAATAAAAGGTGTGGCTAAAAAAGGAGGATTGTTTTGTGATGAGACAACTTCTGCTGTACTAGAACTGCCAGAAAGTCCCCTAAGACTGAAATGAAAAGACTATGAGATCCTCAATGTTAGATTTATATATATGTGTGTACACACACACACACACACACACACACACACACACACAATTTAAGTAGGCTCCACACCCATCATGGAGTCCAATGTGGGGCCTGAAATCATGACCCTGAGATCAAGACCTGAGCTGGGATCAAGAGTCAGACACTTAACTAACTGAGCCACCCAGGCACCCCTGGATTTATATTTATAATCCATTGTGTATTCCTGGTCCTAAGCAATAATTAGCTCATAGTAAGTATGTAATAATAATATGTTAAATAAATGCATTTGGAATGCCCAATAAGCAATCAGTCACAGTCTGTTTTCCAGTCTACATTTCCAGCCTCATCTCCCAGCCAAATATCCAACTCTTGCCTTGTATATTCACTTTTTGCCTCCTATCCCCAGGTATATGGAAGGGAAGAGGTGGAGAAGTAATGGAGGGGCATCCTAGAAAGAGAGCCCAAAAAAACCATCCTTGGTGGGGGGACAAGAAAGGATATGTTTGGCATAAAGAAAAATGAACATATTCAAGGGAAATTGAAATAACTTTATGTGTTGTGACTAATGAGATGGGTGACTGAGATTCTTAATCCTTGCACCTTGTCATCATCTTCCCTTCTGTTCTCACAATTCCCTTCCAACTCCCTCATGACACAGATAGAACAGACTTTAGACAAACTCAGCAGATGGAGGTTAGTTTTTGGTGGGCAAAAGGGCAGGGGAGAGGGTGGGAGGCAGCACCAGCTCTGCTGCAGGGACTTGGACTAAAAAGGATGCAGTGAAAGCCAAGGTGATGGGAGCAAAGCTGCAAGTGGTTAGGTGAGTCTCTGCAAGTGGGTTAGGTGGGTCCGAGGAAGTATTCCATGCCACTGGGTGGGAAGGGGATTTGGGGGAACAGCAGAAGAAAATCTATTATAGATCAGATGATCCCTGGTGGAAAGAGAGAAGAGGAGATCTGATAGGAATGACAAGGCAGTGGAGGTGGAGACAAGAGGAGCATTCAGGGAGTGGAAGAGAGCCCTGACAAATGAGTAAATCACAAAGTGAAAAGGGAAAGATTGCTTGGCTGGGGAAGAAGGCCTCTTTGGGCAGAGATAGAAAGAATGATGAGTGGTTCATACTCACAGTTTGCCAGGCTGTAGCCATGGAAGCCATCCATTCCCTCTGCCTTCAGCTTGCGGGCCAGCTCACACTTGGAGAAGATTTTGGCCTCATATGCTGCAAAGCAGCAGCCAAGGAGGGAGATGATCAGAATGGGCCTCATTTCTGTAGCTGGTGAAACCCCAGTGTGCTATGTTCAGGATGCTGTTGTCTCTTATACCCTCCAGGCACAAAGATGTCTCTGATTGGGCAATAATGCTGGCAGCTATGCCAGGAAGGACATGCCTGCCCAAGGCCAATTCCCCAAATTGGCCCAGTCAGGGTGAACTTCAGGGAAAGGGATATAACCAAGAATAATACCAGGAATAAAGTCTTATTTTGGTGGGGGTGGATCCTGGATTTGGGCAAATGCATGGAGGAGGTGAAATGGAGAGAGAAGGGAGTTGGTAGGAAAAAGTATGTTTTTCTTTTTACCTTTTTCTTTTTCTTTTCTTTTCTATTCTTTTCTTTTCTTTTCTTTTCTTTTCTTTTCTTTTTCTTGAGAGAGTGTGCTAGTGGGGGAGAGGAGAAGAGGGACAGAGAGAGAATCTCAAGCAGACTCCATGCTCAGCGTGGAACTGACTCAGGGCTCGATCCCTTGACTCTGAGATCATGACCTGAGCTGAAATCAAGAGCCAGATGCTCAACTGGCTGAACCACCCAGGTGCCCCACAAGTATGATTTTCAAACCTCATGGTTTTGTTGGAATGTGCCTAGAGGGGGTTGTCCCTGTGTGCTTTGCTGAACTTTGGCTCATTATCTGTGCTCGGCTGAAGATATTTTCCCACTCATTCTAGTGAGGGGGATCCATGATGGGCATCACTGAGTGTGGAGAAATGAGAATCTTCTGGCATCAGCAATCAGTAAACTGTAAGTTGAACAGGAGACCACTAGAACCTAAGTTCATAGTATCTCTGTGTCTGAAAGAAGTCATCAGATCTAAACCTCCAACTCTACTTGAATTCTCTCTAATATCTGTGTGATCAGTGATTATCAAACATCTTGTATTAGTCAGGGTTCTCCAGAAAAACAGAACTAAGAGGAGATATACATGGTTAGAAAAAAGCTGGGGCGCCTGGGTGGCTGAGTCGGTTAAGCATCCTACTTCGGCTCAGGTCATGATCTTGTGGTCCGTGAGTTCAAGCTCCGCGTTGGGCTCTGTGCTGACAGCTCAGAGCCTGGAGTCTGCTTCAGATTCTGTGTCTCTCTCCTTCTTTCTCTCTGCACCTCCCCTCCCCCATCTCTCTCAAAAATAAACATTAAATTTAAAAAAAAAGCTAATTATTTTTATTAGAGGACAAGGTCTTGATTTCAGTTAGATGGATAGACATTGTGAAGGAAGAATTATCACTATATCAATAATTTCTTTAAAATTTTTTTTCTATAATGTTTATTTTTGAGAGAGAGAGTGTGTGTGCACAAGCTGGGGAGGGGCAGAGAGAGAGGGGGACGGAGGATCTGAAGTGGGCTCCGCATTGACAACAGTGAGCCCGATGTGGGGCTCCAACACACAAACTGTGAGATCATTCCCCTACTCCTCCCTTCTGGCAACCATCAGTTTGTATTTATGGGTCTGTTTCTGCTCTTTTTGTTCATTTGGTTTGTTTTTTTTAGATTATACACATAATTGAAATCATATGGTACTTGTCTTTCTCTCAGACTTGTGATTTTTTGATATTCTCTAGTGTAAATTTATCTTCCAACTTTTGATTTCTTGGCTATTTTTTGTGGAGTTAGGTTTTTTCCAAGTATTTTATAATGTTGGATCTCAGACTCATTTTGAGTGCTATAACACATGTGTGCACTCTCAATTCCTGGTCATGAAGCTATGTACTCTCTTGCCTCCTTAGATGTGCTCTGGATAAGCTTTTGCCTGAGACAGGAGCAGGCAGCAGTTTTCCCCATCTCTCTTTAATAAAAAGAGACCCTATTCCCCAGTCCCTCCTTTCTAGAGTGACTTTGGCTCGAGTTCCTATTGCAAGTGGAGAAATTTTGGTCTCTGTTAACCTGCAGGAGCTGAACTCATAGCTGCCTCTTCTTGTTTAAACCTGGAATCTAGCAGGTCTTCGGTTTCAGCCCTACTCACAGCTTTTATTAGTTTCCTTATATTTGTGGCCCATGGATATATATATTTATTTATTTATTAAAATTTTTAAAAGTTTATTTTAGTTTTGAGAGAGAAATAGAGCATACGAGGGGGAGGAGCAGAGAGAGGTGGGGGGAACAGACGGTCTGAAGCAGGTTTTGTGCTGACAGGGATGCGGGGCTCAAACTCACAAACTGTGAGATCATGACCTGAGCCAAAGTTGGACACTCAACCAGCTGAGCCACACAGATGCCCCTGGAGATATTTATTTATTTATTTATTTATTTACTTATTTATTTATTTATTTATAAAACTTATTTATTTTTTTAATGTTCATTTATTATTTTGAGAGAGAGACAGAATGCGAGTGGGGGAGGGGCGGAGAGAGAGGGAGACATAGAATCCCAAGTGGACTCCAAGCTCTGAGCTGTCAGCACAGAGCCTGTTGCAGGGCTTGAACCCACAAACTCTGAGATCATGACCTAAGCTGAAGTCCGCTTCACTGACTGAGCCACCCAAGTACCCCTATTTTTTTTTTGAGCTATTATACGCCTTTTACACTTTTTCCTTTTGCATTTTTTCATTTATTTCTGTGTGCTTGCTGTACGTAGGATATCTCAAAGCATGGACTTACAGTGCAATATTGAGCAGAAGTCCTATTAATAAATGAAACATTTTAATGCAATCCATTAAAAACCCAATCTGCTTCCTTTATTATTATTATTTTTTTTAACATAGTCCAGGCCCAGCCTGGGGGTCCAACACGGGGACTGAACTCACCACCCTGAGATCAAGACCTGAACTGAGATCTGGTCTGATGATTAACTGACTGAGCCACTCAGGTGCCCCTACCTTTTCATTAGGAACATAAACGTGTGGTCCAAGTGGAGGAACGTGGGAATGGCTTCCGGAACTGTTGCTTTCTCCTTTGCTTCTCCTACTTCTTTCCTTTCTTACCCTTCCCACTTGTTGCTGTTTACTTTCCCTTCTATTGTCCCTTTGCTTCCCTGTCTTGTCATTTCCCTGTTCCCTGTCTTCCTTCCTCCCAGTTCTCTTTTCTTCTTTTCTACTTTCCTTCTCTGATCCTCTCCTCTGGGGTTTCTCCTATATTTAGGTCCAGTTTTCTTATGACCTGGTGTCCTCCCAGAATTCTCAATCCTTTAATGCTAGGTAAGGAGAAGGAGCAGCTGTGCCTCATATGTCTATGCAGTCAGGTTCCACTCCAGGAAAGGGCTGGCCCTTGGCTATGTGACTAAAAGGGGCAGGGTGTCTCCCGGCTTCCCTTGAGGAAAGGGAGGGTGAGGGAGGATTTTAATATTTGTTAAAATATGTCACAGGTCAACTAAAACACAGAGATAGAGGACTTTTTTTATATGTATTTAGTTTCATTGCCACAACAACCCTGTGAAGTATGTCTGTCTCTTATTATTATTGCCTTCATATTATGGATTGGGAATCTGAGGCTCAAAGAGGTGAAGTAACTTGCTGAAGCTGGTGTGCGGTAGAGCATGGAACAACATAGATAGGCGTGTCTCTTTACTCTACTGCAGTACCATGTGCATGTGACCAATGATTAAAACAGTGACACTTTAGGAATTTCTGGCTTCAGAAGTAGGCACGGGATTGCTTCTGGCAGGGTGTGTCAGGTGATGGTGTGGGTGGTGGTGGTGAGGAGGAGAACTTGGAACTTTGTCAAAACCTGGGAATACTATCTTAAAGGCAGCCACATCCTTTGTGCAGGCCTTGAGACCCATACCTCCCCATGACTCCATGACAATTCCCAACCTGGGTCTACACCCAGGTTGAGACTCTGTTCTCAATGCCTCTCACACAGAGGGTGAAGGAACCCCTCTGGGCATGTGAGGCATGCATCCCGAGGAAGCTGCTGGGTTCTTTGTTTGGGGAGCCTGATGTGCATCCTGTATATTCTGTGCTGGCCTCCAAGACACCGTTATAACACAGGATTTCACTTTTGACTTTAATGCAAAGAATAAACATCACAGAGACATTTTTAATACTCATATACAGCCTAGGTATATCTAGGAAGTCTGCCCACTTCCCAAGCAACATTCCAGGCAGGGACATTTTCTCTTTGTTTTTTCTTGCTCTGTATTCCCACTCCACCCAGACAGGGCCGGCTATCCCAGGTTTTCTACTTTCCTCCAGATCTCTTGCTGGTCCTGTACATTCTGTACATCTCCCTGTCTGTCTGATACCCATCACTCAGGGTTGCATCTCTTGACATCCATGAGGAACTGGGAACTATATTTCCTTTTTTTTTTTTTTTTTGGTCAGTTTTTCTGCTATTATCTTTGTCACCCCTGAGAGCCATGCCCTTTCCCTACACCGAGAATCACCTGTGCTATTTATTACATGCAGATCCCTGGACATCACATCTAGAGATTCTGATTCTGTAGCTCTGGTTAAGGGCCTAGAAATCCTCATTTGTAAACAGCTACTCTAGATCATTCTGGTACCAGGTGGTCCACATCCCATACCTTGAGAAACATGTTGATACATTTCAAATAAAAAAATTAGAAATTTTTTGGTGTCATTTTTAAAAGGTTTCAAAGATTTTCTGATAGAGGGGAAACTGCAGAATTCTCTCATTGAGTTTAATTTATTTCTTTCTTTTCTCATTTAATTGTTTCCTTCCTTTTCCCTACTTCCTACTTGTATGACATCAACAACAGGAGAACTAATGGGAACTCCCAGACCAGTGGACTAATTGGCATGAATGGCTGACCCCTCCTCTCCCAAGGGGATGCCTTGTCTGGATGCAGGGGAACTGGCTTTTGCACCATCACTACCTACATCACTGCTCTACAGACTTTACTCCCAAGTCTGTCTCTGTTTCTGAGATGTCATTAGAAGCATGTCACGAGATCTTAATTGTGGTCCTCATTACCATCTCCCTACCCCTCCTTCTCTATCTGCGAACCTTAGTCTTGCCATATTAGATTAATAATCTGCAAATGTTACCCACTTGATGTTGTGCTCTGCCGGAGTCCAGCTCCAGTAGGTTCAGGGCTCCCTGAAGGATGGACAGTGTCAGTGAAAGGGGGAGGGAATGAGAGAGCCTCAAGTTTCTTTCTGATCACCAGGCAGGCAATTCTGTACTGACCTGAAAGTCAGCTTTATTTATGGAAAAAATGTATGGGGCCAGCACAGAAGTGGCATTTGCCTTAGACAATGATTTCTGATGACAAATTTCTTTGGTATGTAAAAATTTCCCAGAACATAGATTGGTAGAAGACTCATGCATAATCTTTATCAATAGTGATTGATGTAGGTGACTTAGATGCTTATCATATGGGGAAGGAAGATATCTTTAGCATTTAAATACAAGACAATGTTTTTAGCATAGTAAAGGCAAAAGTTACTTCTTTGTGAGCAGGGGTCAATAGCCTGTTTGCTTAAGGGGAAGTATAAGAAAAACAGGATTCTCAAGAAATGCAAATGTTTGCTCCCATAAACACAAAAGAAGAAGGTCCTACAATAAGTTCCTTCACAAGGTGCAATCTGCATATTTTAGAATAAAGGGAAAGTCACTCCTGATACCAATCAGCAAGGTGCCTTGGGGGTCAGTGCTCAAGCAAAAATAATTGAGTGGGGGTGGATATCAGTCACCATCTGATAGCAAGAGGCCTTACAAACTTGCCTTACCTCACAAGGAGTTTTCTCAACTTAGTGAGTTCAGAAAATGGCTTCCAACAGTGCTCTGCTTTCTCTTGCATTCTTTTCCCATATTCATTCATTTTTGTCAACTAATATTTATGGAGTGTCTATAATATTTAGACCCTATATCAGGCATGAGATTTTGATCCCAAACCCATTCCACCTGGAAAAATGAAGTTACCTTATTTTGTCAGACATCTATTTTCAATCTCTCAGTATTCTTTTCACCATGGTCTCTAGTCCTCTAGACTTCAAGAAGGAGGCTAAGCTGGAATCCAGAAAGAAGTCACTAGCTGTCCTATCCCCCTTGGTGGGGTATCGCTTGGGATGAGCTGTCCCCAGAGCCTATGAAGGGCCCCTTTTACCTCTTGGTTCTTGAGGCTGTAGATAATGGGGTTGACCATAGGGGTGAATACAGTGTAGAGGACAGATAAGGCCTTTCGGAACAAGGGGGCCATGTGGTCTGTTGGGAATACATAGACCACAATGAGGGTGCCATAATATACCCCAACCACACTGAGGTGGGAGGAACAGGTGGAGAAAGCTTTCTGTCTACCATGGCCTGAAGGTATTTGCAGCACAGTCCTTAAGATGAAGGCATAGGATGCCACAATCAACAGGAAGGGCACCAGTGTCAGAAAGCCTGAGATGCTCACTCCAGCTCCCCACATGACCTCCACATCTCCACAGAACAGCCCTACAACTGGAGCAAAGTCACAGAAGTAGTGGTCGATCTCCCTGCTGCCAGGGCAGAGGGGCAGAGGAGCTGCGAGGGCCAGAGTGAAGGCAGAGAAAGAAAAGCCACTGACCCAGGCTGCAGCAGCTAGGCAGCCACACAACCAGGTGCTCATCAGGGCAGGGTAGCGAAGTGGGTGGCAGATGGCCAGGTAACGGTCATAAGACATAGCAGATAGCAGGAGGCACTCAACTGCAGCCAGCGAGGCAAACATGTAGAACTGGACCAGACAGCTGACCAGTGAGATGGCCTCCCTCCCTTCCAGGAAGCTCTGCAGCAACTGCGGCATGATGTTGGAGGTGTAGCCGATCTCTAGTAAGGAGAAGTGGCAGAGGAAGAAGTACATGGGTGTGTGGAGGGTCCGACTGGAGGCCACAGCCAGCACGATGAGGGTGTTGCCCCCAACTGTTACCACATAGATGGCTAAAAAGAGGGTGAAGGGGAGGAAGCCCAGGTGTTGCAGCTCCCCGAAGCCAACCAGGATCAGCCAGGTGGTCTGGTTTTCACTATCACCACTGGACTGCTTTCTCATCTAGATCTGGGCCCAAGAGAAGAAGGTTAGCTTTAAAGTTTTTTAATGTTTGTTTATTTGAGAGAGAGAGAGAGAGAGAGAGAGAGAGAGAGAGAGAGAGAGAGAACAAGCAGGGGATGGGCAGAGAGAGTGGGACACAGAATCCAAAGCAGGCTCCTGATGCGGGGCTCGAACTCACGGACTGCAATATCATGACCTGAGCCAAAGTCAGCCAACTGAGCTACCCACCCCTAGAAGAAGGTTAACTTTAACCAAGATTCTATTAGGACCACACACTATGCTTGGCTTATTTATTTATTCATCACAGCAAGCACTAAAGGTAGCCCTTATTGTCTCTTGTATATAGAGGAGAAACTGAGACCCAGTGAGATTAAGTCAATTATTCCAAGGAAGTTATTATGGAGTCATGATGTGAACACAGGTTTGCTTGACTCCAAATCTCCTTCCATAGTCTAACTATCCTACAGTGCTTTCTCAAATCCTTCCTGATAGAAATATCGGTATCAGAGAGCAGCATAGGACTCTTCCAGTCATCAGTAAGCTATTTAATGGCAGTCTTGGCTGAGTCTCAACGGCAGAACCACACCTGGTGAGCGCCTCTAGAGGGGTGGGAGGAGTGTTCATTACTTAGTGGGGAGGTGGTCCTCCTCTGAGGTCATGGACATAACTGAAGTAGCCCCTCATATCATACTATTTTTCCCTTTCCAAGAAAATGAAACTTGGAAATTTTGATGAGAAATCTATAGCATTTATTCTATGTGAGGTACGATATAGAAAGATCTGAATTAACTTAGATCCCACTCCACTGGGAAGCCATTCCTTTTCCTTAGACAAGTAGCCTGGTAACCATTGGTAAAGCTGTTTTCAAACTGTGCTCAGCTCCTAATCAGTTTGTTGGAAGCTGAGGATATCTTCTTTTTCTTGGCTTGCTGCCCTATTTTCTCTATACAGGTCACTTAGTCAATTTATCTCCCCTAATGTCAATTATTTGGACATTTCTACCCTGTAATAAGATTCCTTCTCTTAGTTGTTACAGTACCACAGTAACACCAAACACACAGGAAGACCTTGATAGAATGAATGAATAAATGAATAAATAAATTAATTAGTTACATAAATTTTCCAATGGTAAGTTGCCACAAAAAATCTTGCAGCATCTCACCATTAATGCTTGGGCTAGGGAAAGAGGCATTTAAATGATTGCTAAAATAGAGAGGGAATCTCTGAGTCCTTCCCTAACTGAGGGAATATTGGTATATTGTCACTCAGAGTTTGAGATGGAACCATGATTAAAGTTGGAGATGGAAGCCAAGTAGGTGTGTGTGTGTGTGTGTGTGTATGTGTATGTGTATGGTAGGGGGAAGAAACCAGAAAGTCCAACATGATAGAGTGTTTTCTCATTTTCGAAGTTAAGAAAGATGACATTCCAGGGGCACCTGGGTGGCTCACTCAGTTAAGTGTCCAGCTCTTGATTTTGGCTCAGGTCATGATCTCACAGTTCGTGAGATTGAGCCCCACATTGGGCTCTGGGCTGATAGTGCAGAATCTGCGTGGGATTCTCTGCCCCTCCTATTTCGCTGCCCCTCCCCCCTCAAAAAAAATAAACATTAAAAAGAAAAAGAAAGATGACATGCCACATTAGCAGATGGCAGCAAGAACACAGGGTTTTTGTATTCCTTTCCTGGTCTTACTTTTCCTTCTGGTTTTGGGCTTACATCATGCAGACACACACTTAGTCACATGGGGGATACAGACATAGAAGGAACAGAATTCTTTCAAATGTATTGGATAAATATTTTATCTTTTGCATACTAGTGACTTCTTAAGGAGCAGCAAGAGATTTAAATTGAGAATGGAATAGACCCTAGGTTTAGCAGAAAGATGGAGCAAGGGAAGAAATTAGTAAAACTAGTCAAACCAAAATAACCAACCAGTCAATGGACTCAAAACTTCTTAAGTCTTGTCAAGTCTCGGAGTCAATGCTTATGATAAAAAAGTTACTGTTGCTCTTGTTAACTAGTTAATTTGACCTTGGTCCCTGATAAAATTATTATTAAATAGATGCTTTACAGAGCACGTGGAAGTATCATAAGGAGACATCACCAGAAGCTAAATAATGCTTATTATAATGTCAAACATAATGTCCCTTATTGGTAGTATTAATAATTTAGTAGATCAGGAGAAAGGAGTAGAAAAAAGATATATTAATTTCAGTAAAGCTTCTTAGAAAATATGATGACTGTGAGTCTAAAGATAACACTTCTAGTTTGGCTATTACACACCGAAATTATTCATTAATGACTGAAAATCTGGAGAAACGTGTAGTAAAAAGGAGAAAGCTTTGTCTTGTCTTCTTCACCTCTTTTGGCAGTGACTTCCATAAACAGCAAATATGCATGGCTCATCAAACTTCAGATGATATGAAACAGAGAGGGGAAACCAATGTTATAGGTGATAGAATTATAATTCAAAATAACCTTGTCTTTTGGAATGCTAGACTAAAAGCAAGATGAAATTTAGCAGGGGCGCGTATAAAATCTGCTTGTAGTCTTCAACAATCAGTTGAAAAGTAGCCATTTATGTGAAAATGATTTAGATTTTGTTGAGTGTTATGAATAAGGACTTCAGAACTGTGAAGTATGAGGAAGTATGAAGTATGAAGTATGAAGAATGTAGAGATGTTTACTCTGGAAATGACAAAATAATGGGAGAATACGATAGCTATTTTCAGGTATTGGAAGGATGCCCTGCCCCACCCCAGGACTTACTTATTTTACAGCTGGAGTTTGTACCTTGTGATCATCTTCATCCAATTCCCTCCTCTCCTAGTCCCCTGAAAAGATTCTTATGAAGAAGAGGGACTAAAGTTAGCCCATAGGTGCTCAGAGGGAAGAACAAGGACCAAGGGATGATGATGGTGGAAAACCCGTACTCACCTACCTGTGCTGGTTTCAAAGAGGTGATTCTTATGTGGTGGACTGTTGTTATTTACAGCATGATATTGGGGCATTAAAATAAAGTGAGGCTCATTGGAAAGGATCAGAGGGGAGAAAATAAAGTTCCTTACTAGAGGTTCCAGAAGTTGGCAAATAATGGGTCCCATTCACTGGAACCTACTGGAACAAACACTAGACATATAAAAAATATGGCGAGCTCTCTTCTGAGTTTGTTTAGGGTGGGTCAGAGGTGGTTCTCTCTGTTGGCAGAGAGTAGTGTTGAGCCAGATGTACCCTAGATACTCAGATTCAGTAGAAAGGGAGCCTGATCTGCTTTGGGCTTTGAGTCAACTCCTTCTCTCCTGTTTATTCTTACCTCCAGAATAAATTTTTCTGCCAGCTGCCAGCTCCATGGACTTTCTGCTTCTCTCTTATGGAGGCTCCATGTTATTGGCGTCTCCCTACTCCAGAGTGCTCACAGAACACTATTGTCCTTTTCTACATGTGCTGCTATGGACATTACTGCCTTTTCTAGAGCAGGGCAGCCTCCTTCCCTTGTGGAGGATGAAGAAGAGCCTCCTTGGGGAGGAGATGTAGCTTGGAGTTAACTGGAACAGCGGCAACTGTGTTTTGGTTCCAGGGGAATGTTCTGGCCCACCAGGGACCACATCCAAGTCATCACTAATGACCTCTTTCTTATGATATAGGGAAAGACTGGAAAGACATAGGAATAGCCACACTTAAGACCAACATTTATCTAATACTTTATAATTCAAAAAGCAAATATTAACTTATTAATGAATATCCGATGCTCAGAATGAACCCCAGGGTGAAATGGGGGTATGGTGTGATTTGGTCTTGCAGTGTTGGGATGGATTATCTAGGGTATGACATCTAATGGCTAGATCAGCAGTCTTTCTATTGTGACAGGAATTAGGACGTGGGGTCCTGCTTTAATCTCTTAGCAGGGAGGAGGCAGGAGGAAACTGCCATATAATTCTGTAGATAATTTGCTCTGTTTAGTTTGATGGTTTAACATCACGGATTAATATAAAACCAGGTCAAGCCCCATCAAGATAGTAGAGGCAGATAGCAAATGCAGCTGACTGACAAATGCAAAGAAGGAACCCTGCAGCAGAAATGTAGCAGTGGGTTCCTTCCACATGAAAACAGAGAGCAAGTCTAGGCCAGGAGGAGGACAGCACAGGGTCATGACAGGATTGGGTTTTTCCAGTAACAGTCTAGGATGGCCCTTCCTGGAAGAAATTGGACAAGTGTCTTGCCTTGACAGGTGAAAGGCAGAATGGAAAAACTTGGATGAGGAAAAGGTGACCTGCAAGGAATTAATTAGCATATTTTCTTTGAGGGAGTAATTGAAAATAAAATATGTCTGCTTAGGTCTTGGGTTGTGTCAGGAGCCTGAAAGATTAAGAATACCTTTCTACCTATGTAGAAAGGCTGTTTGTGTTTATTAAGTTAGAAATTGTTTTTTAAAATTTATTATTTTAAAGTTTTTATTTATTTATTTTGAGAGAGACAGAGACAGTGTGAGTGGGGGAGAAGCAGAGACAGAGGGAGAAACAGAGAATCCCAGGTAGGCGCTGTGCTGTCAGCACAGAGCCTGTTTGGGGCTCAAACCCATGAACTATGAGATCATGACCTGAGCTGAAATCGAGAGTCAGATGCTTAACCGACTGAACCACCCAGGCACCCCATGCCTTAGAATTTATGATAATTGTAATAAAAATATCCAGTGTGTACTTAAGACTTATTGTAGTTTTAACTTTTTTTCTGAAGTGTTATCTGTAAGTTTAAAGTAGAAATAAGGGATCTATATGCTATTTTCTAGGTATTAAATTATGTTTTTGTATAAAAATGTGTTGTAACACAAACAGGTGTTTGTATAGCCATACTTGTATCAGACAATCTAGACTTTAAAATAAGACTGTAACAAGAGATGAAGAAGGGCATTATATCATAATTAAGGGGTCTATCCACAAAGAAGACCTAACAATTGCAAACATTTATGCTCCAAATGTGAGAGCACCCAAATATATAAATCAATTAATCACAAACATAAAGAAACTCATTGATAATAATACCATGATAGTAGGGGACTTCAACACCCCACTTACAGCAATGGACAGATCATCTAAGCAGAAATACAACAAGGAACCAATGGCTTTGAATGACACACTGGACCAGATGGACTTAACAGATATATTCAGAACATTTCATCCTAGAGCAGTGGACTATACATTCTTCTCCAGTGCACATGGAATGTTCTCCAGAATAGATCACATACTGGAAAACAAATCAGCCCTCAACAAGTACAAAAAAGATCAAGATCATACCATGCATATTTTCAGACCACAATGCTATGAAACTCAAAATCAACCACAAGAAAAAATGTGGAAAGGTAACAAATATTTGGAGACTAAAGAACATCCTACTAAAGAATGAATGGGCTAACCAAGAAGTTAAAGAGGAAATTAAAAAGTACATGGAAGCCGATGAAAATGATAACACCACAGACCAAAACCTCTGGGACACAGCACAGGTCGTCATAAGAGGGAAGCATATAGCAATCCAGGCCTTCCTAAAGAAGGAAGAAAGGTCTCAGATACAGAACCTAACCTTACACCTTAAAGAGCTGGAAAAAGAACAACAAATAAAACCCCAAACCAGTAGAAGACAGGAAATAATAAAGAATGGAGCAGAAATCAATGCTATCAAAACAAAACAAAAACAAAAAACAAAAAACAAAAACCCAAAAAACAAAACAACAACAACAAAAACAACACAGTAGAACATATCAATGAAACCAGAAGGTGGTTCTGTGAAAGACTTAACAAAATTGATAAACCACTAGCCAGTTTGATCAAAATGAAAAAGGAAAGGACCCAAATTAATAAAATCAAGAATGAAAGAGGAGAGATCACAACCAACACAGCAGAAATAAAAACAATAAGAGACTATTACAAGCAATTATAGGCCAATAAAATGGGCAATCTGGAAGAAATGGACAAATTCCTAGAAACATACAAACTACCAAAACTGAAACAGGAAGAAATAGAAACTTTGAACAGACCCATATCTAGTAAAGAAATCAAATTAATTTGTAATATTAATCAAAGTAATTTCAAAATAAAATAATCAAAGTAATAAAAAAATCAAAGTAATAAATAAAATCAAAATAAATCAAAGTAATAAAAAAGTAATAAATAAAATCAAAATAAAATCAAAGTAATAAAAAAATCTCCCCAAAAACAAGAGTCCAGGGCCAGATGCCTTTCCAGGGGAATTCTACCAAACATTTAAGAAAGAC
>CM053571.1:62624212-62655563 GCA_028646485.1 Cryptoprocta ferox
GAAAACCAAAGCTGGAGGCATCACGATCCTGGACTTCAAGCTGTATTACAAAGCTGTAACCGTCAAGCCAGCATGACACTGGCACAAAAACAGACACTCAGATCAATGGAACAGAATAGAGAACCCAGAAATGGACCCACAAACGTATGGCCAACTCATCTTTGGCAAAGCAGGAAAGAATATCCATTGGAATGAAGACAGTCTCTTCAGCAAGGGGTGCTGGGAAAACTGGAGAGCGGCATGCAGAAAAACGAACCTGGACCACTTTCTTACACCATACACAAAAATAAACTCAAAATGGATGAAAGACTTAAACATAAGACAGGTAGCCATCAAAATCCTAGAGGAGAAAGCAGGCAAAAACCTCTTTGACGTCGGCCGCAGCAACTTCTTACTCAACACATCTCCGGAGGCAAGGGAAACCAAAGCAAAAATGAGCTATTGGGACCTCATCAAAATAAAAAGCTTCTGCACAGTGAAGGAAACAACCAGCAAAACTAAAAGGTAACTGATGGAATGGGAGAAGATATTTGCAAACAACATATCAGATAAAGGGTTAGTATCCAAAATCTATAAAGAACTTATCAAACTCAACACCTCAAAATCAAATAATCCAATGAAGAAATGGTCAAAAGGCATGAATAGACACTTCTCCAAAGAAGACATCCAGATGGCCAACCGACACATGAAAAAATGCTCAACATCACTCATCATCAGGGAATTACAAATCAAAACCACAATGAGAATCCACCTCACGCCTGTCAGAATGGCTAACATTAACTACTCAGGCAACAGCAGATGTTGCCAAAGATGGGGAGAAAGAGGATCTCTTTTGCACTGCTGGAGGGAATGCAAACTGGTGCAGCCACTCTGGAAAACAGTATGGAGGTTCCTCAGAAAATTAAAAAGAGAACTACCTTATGACCCAGCAATTGCACTACCAGGTTTTATCCAAGGGATACAGGTATGCTCTTTTGAAGGGGAACATGCACCCCAATGTTTATAGCAGCCCTATCAACAATAGCCAAAGTATGGAAAGAGCCCAAATGTCCATCAATGGATGAATGGATAGAGAAGATGTGGTATATATACACAATGGAGTATTATTCAACAATCAAAAAGAATGAAATCTTGCCATTTGCAACTATGTTGTTGGAACTAAAGGGTATTATGCTAAGCGAAATTAGTCAGTCAGAGAAAGACAAATATCATATGGCTTCACTCATATGAGGACCTTAAGATACAAAACAGATGAACATAAGGGAAGGGAAGCAAAAATAATATAAAAACAGGGAAGGGAAAAACATAAAAGACTCTTAAATATAGAGAACAGAGGGTTACTGGAAGGGTTGTGGGAGGGGGGATGGGCTAAATGGGTAAGGGGCATTAAGGAATCTACTCCTGAAATCATTGTTGCACTATATGCTAACTAACTTGTATGAAAAATTTTAAAAAAATGTGTCATAACATTAATTAATACAAGAAATAATTACCAATTTTTTATGACCTGTCAGGCACTGTTCTAAACTCTAGGTATACAGCAATGAACAAAAAAAATTGGTTCATAGAGTTATCTATTTACTATTTTCAATTACCCATGCCTTATGATGAATTCATATTACCGTGGTCAGACAGCTCCTTCACCCAGAGCTAGCCCTCCAGGTTGCACGAATCTTGCCTGGGGAAAAATTCATCTTCACAGGACAAGATTCTTTTTTTTTAAAGTTTATTTATTTATTTATTTATTTATTTAAGTAATCAATACACCCAACATGGGGCTTGAACTCATAACCCTGAGATCAAGAGTCTCATGCTCTTCTGACTGAGCCAGCCAGGTGCCCCTAGGACAAGATTCTTGTATCTTTACTCCCAACTCACTGATATAAGCATCAATAATGAATGGGAAGAATATAGGGAGGAGGATGTGGTAAAACCAGAGAGCAAAGTAATGATACTGAAAGAGACCATTTATTGAATAGTCTGTATGTGCTAGACACTCTGATCAGACTTTTACAAAATTATCTCACTGAAGCCTCATAAGAATCATGGGAGTCAATTATTATCATTATATACATATATTATTACATATATACATATATTTACATATATACATTATTTACATATATCAGGAAACTACAGTGCAGAGATGCCATGCATGTTGTCCAGGATCACACAGTTAGTGAATGGCAGAGCCAGAATTCAATACTGACATTTCACAGCTGTGCCTTTGGATAACTGAGGAGATGAATAAACGGAAGATATTAAGAAAAGGAAGAAAACTGTGATGGGTTGGCCTGGAAATATGATTAAGCTGGTTCATAAAGGCTATCTTCAGTTGCTTGCTAACTTGACACATAGATGTACAGACATACAGAAAATGTACCCTAATCTGACTCCTGTTGATTGTCCACATTTCATCCTGGAAAAAATAAAAAGTGAATGTTGTCAACCAATGGCGTCTGTCATTAAGAAACAAAATCTCAATAAAGAACTCTTAAAACACCTCACTGTGAGCAGTAAAACTTCCTGGTGAACCCTGAAGGATAAACTTATTGCAAAATGTGCTTTCAGATAACTATATGAAATAATATTCTCAATAAGGCTGTTAGTTAATCCAACAAAATGTTGGAGGATATTTAATAAAGTTTGGCTTTTGGAATGGCTGATCATCCTGCATCATACATCCTGAAGGTAAGTAGATAGCCAGTCCAGTTGTCTTTCAAAACTGATTTTGGATCATGGCAGTAAAAGCATGTGAAGAGCACATACACATGAAAAGAACTCCATTATTTAAAAATATATTTCCTTCTAGTGCTTCTATGCATGTTTTACATAGTTATAGTTATTATCATATATATAACTTTAATCCCGATATTTCACCTAACATTTTGTAAGCATTGACTATATCCCTCCATGTAAAATAGTCATGTAAGGGGCACCTGGGTGGCCCAGTCGGTTGAGTGTTAGACTTCAGCTCAGGTCACGATTTCGTGGTTTGTGAGTTCGAGCCCCACCTCAGGTTCTCTGCCGTAAGTGAAGAGCTCACTTCAGATCCTCTGCCTCCCTCTCTCTCTCTGCCCCTCCCTCCCTCTCTTTCTCCCAAAAATAAATAAACATAAAAAATAGTCCTGTAATATTCATTATATAGATGTGGCACAATTTTTGCTTAACCATTTTTTACGTTGAAGCTTTCAGTTGGGAGGGATCCTAGACCATATTCCAATATTTCACTAGGCAGGAGGGTCATTTCTCTTTTTCTTATATATTTCCACTGATAAGAAGACAATATATTTTGGGGTATCTCATTTATTCAACAAATATATATTTTGACCCCCACAATGTGGTAGGCATTGTTGGATGGTAACCTGACAATAAACTATAAAGTTAAAAAAAAAAAGAACAGGATCTTTCTTTCTGCACGTAACTGTGGTGCAATATGGAATGTGATACCTGCCACGAAAGAGCTACATAGTGTATTGAGAACAGAGAAAGGAGTGAGGGAAGTTCATGGAGTGAGGGGGATGTGAACTAGAATTTAAAGGATGGCAAAGGGTTTAGAATTCATTCCATAACTGGAAGCCTGTATCTCCCCCTCCCCTTTACCCATTTTGTCCATTCCCCCCACCGCTCTGGCAGCCACCAGTTTGTTCTCGTATTTATGAATCTGTTTCTGCTTTTTGTTTGTTTGTTTTTGAACCTCAAAAGTATCTTAAATGCCTACCAATACCAAGCCAAAACTCTTTAAAGAAAGACAACAAAATTGAGAGACTCAACAACAGAACATCCATAATGTCCAGCATCCAGTAAAACAATTAGCATAATTCCAAAGAAGCAGGGAAATGTGACCACTAGGCCGAGAAAAATGAGGCAATAAAGGATACCAGCAATATTGCAGAATAGGAAACCCAGACCCTCCTTCCCCCATAGAGACAAGGATTTAACAACGATATATGAATGAATTGCCTTTGTGAGAAAGCCAGATTCCTGGATGAGGATCTTCCTGTTAGATTTTGGGAGTTCTGGTTCTGTCTTCTGTTTCAGCTACTAAATGGCTGCCTTCTTTGCCACTCAATAAAATGACAAATCTGAAACAACATAAACAAGAAAAGTCCAGTGCTTTGCTTCATTAAAACATGGCAGACCCAATGGGATGGGAGATGCTGCTAGTTCCAGGTTCAGTGAGTGGGTAAAATATCCTGCCTCAACTCTCCTATGATTCCATGAGACTAGCTTGCAGCTTCCATTCTAGCTGGAGACAGAGCTGGCTTGAGTCTGGGTACAATGGCACCACCCTGCTTTCCAAATGGTTATGAAGAAATGTATCTTCTACTGCTCTTTTCTTATATTCAAGGAAGAATGGTGGATGTTTGTAGCAACAGCCATTTGTGGTTTTGTGAAATTTAAGGGCTTGTGTCATGCAAATGTATTCCTGAATGTGGGTACAAACTGTTAATGTCTAATCTTTGGAGACCAACAGACCCCAAACATGGGTAAATAGGAAATAAATATACTTTTGGCTTGAGTTGTGAAGGCCATTCTCTCTCTCTCTCTCTCTCTCTCTCTCTCTCTCTCTCGAGGCGGGGATGAGGGAGAGGGAGAATAGATAATAGAGAGTGATTCCTGCACCCCAGCCAAACACACTGATGCCCCAGAAGGAAAATTCTTGGCATTCACTCACCAGAGCCCTTCTCAGCATGTCATGGCATGGCATAGTATGGTCTGATTGGGAGGAAACAGGGAGGAAATTGGGAGGAAACTCTCAATTCCTGACATTCCTTGGGAGGTAAAGGAGTGGAATGTATATACAATGTGCTGACTTTTTGGGGGTGGCTGCTAAGGGACTGGTTTCTGTCTTGCCTGAATCTAAGTGCTGATAGCAGTAGGATGTCAGGTTGGGGGCTGTTGAAAACATGGCTTGGTCAGGCACCAGAGTCTGCAGTACCACAAATAGACACCAGGTGGAACTCCAGTACCACAACTTTCTATACCATCAGAGACGGTCTACTGCAGACACAAACAGATCTTGAGTAATAACTCAAACGTCTACCAGGAAGTGGACAAATAAATATATTGTGGTATATTCATTCAATGGAAAACTAATAAGTAACAAAAAGAAATGAACCACATTTACATACAGTAGCATTGATCAATATAAAAAATACTATACTGAGGGAAGGAAGTCAGGCACAAAACAGGATTCCATTAACATGAATTTCTAGAACAGGCAAAACTTATTTATAGTTACAGATCAAAGCTTACCTGGTATCAGGGAGGAGGCATTGACTGCTCAGGGATGTGAGGGAACTTTTTGGAGTGATGAAAATGTTCTAAATCTTGACTGTGGTGTTACATGAGTATATATATTTATCAAACCTTGTCAAACTGTACACTTAAAATAGGCATGTTTAATTGTGTGTAAATTTTCCATCAACAAAGAAAATATATGATAAAGTCATCCTGAGCAGAGGAAAGTTTGGATTTTCAGAGCTCACACAGTTGTAAGCTCAGAAGTGATAAGAGCTCCTTTAAAAATAGAAACCCTTGTTACCGTTTCCACAGGTGCTCTCTGATTCAGCCATGTTGAAGGGTGAATGCCACAGGATTCCTGACCTTTATATATCCTGTCCGGTTTCCAACTGCCTGAATACTAACCTTTTATTATGTGCTGCTCATCTTTTGAAATCTCTTTTGGGTTTGATGTCTCCTTTTTACCCATCTAGTTCTCACCCATTTGAAAGTCCTGGTACAGATTTCCCAGTGATTGTCACATACAACAAGAAGTTGCTCTTGTTTTCAGACTGGCCTATCATTCATCACAGTTCGGTTCTTTGTAATAAAAGCATTCACCTGTACAATCCATACACCCTCAAGGGTTAGGGTCTTCTTGAATACAGTTGCAAAGTGGGAGTTTCATCTTACTTTTCGTTAGAGCTGTGTTTTAGAGTTATTCCTCAGGTGTAGGTGCTTTCCATCTTGAAAGGTCCTGATTGACTTCTCTGGTGGTCCTGGCCAGGAATTTCCAGGCTACTTCTGTTATTTGGACTCTGCCCCCTTTCCATGGGCTACAAGTAAAGGTTGACATGGATGAGGAAATTACATGTTAGTGCTTGGTTTTCATTCCTCATAACACTGCTATGTAAGACTGGATGGGCATTTCCAATATTCTTTTTAAAGGGCTAATGTAATTGAAGGAAACTTAGATTACTGATTTGATACTTTTCTTCCTTTCTAATATAAATATTAAATGCTATAAATTTCCTTCTAAGCTGCTTTCGGTACATCCCACAGATTTTAATATGTTACATTTTAGTATATATTCAGTTCAAAATATTTCTTAATTTCCCTTAAGATTTCTGCTTTGGCCAGTTGGTTATTTATAAGTGTGTTCTTTGCTTTCAAAATATTTGGGGAATTTTCCATAAATATTTGTTACTGTTTTTTAGTTTAATTCCATTATGATATTTTAGTTCTATTTTTTGCTTGTATGTTATTTTCTTATTCTATGTTATTCTTGCATGGGTTTGGAATTCATATATTATATTTCCATTCTTTTACAAGTTGATCTGAAAATTTTACAAATAAACTTTTAATAAAGTTAATTAATATATTAACCATTATCTTATATAAGACCTCAGGAAACTTTTACTCTGAATATTGCCTGACTTACATTCTTTTCTTTTTTTAAAAATTTTTTAGTGTTTATTTTTGAGACAGAGAGAGACAGAGCATGAGCAGGGGAGGGGCAGAGAGAGAGGGAGATACAGAACCTGACACAGGTTCCATGCGCTCAGCTGTCAGCACAGAGATTGAGCGGGGCTCGAACTCACGAATCGTGAGATCATGATGTGAGCAAAGTCGACGCTTAACTGACTGAGCCACCCATGCGCCCCCTGACTTACATTATTTTCAATAATTTTAGTTAGGAATGTCTAGCTCCACAAACTGTTATTATTATCTTTGTTACACATCAAGTTCCCTAGGAAACAGATTGTGAGGGGGAGATTGGTGTGTAAGAAGTTTATTGGAAATTGCTTTTGGAATCAACACTTGTGTGTATGTGGGAGAGGGGTAGGTAGGAAGGTGAAGGAAGTAGAACTGGTCAGAAGGACAAGTTGAACTGTGTTGCAGTTACAACAAGGTGCTTAGCCAGTCTCATGAGAAGTTGTGGAGTTGAGGTGGCCAGACAGTGTTGTCCTCTGCTGAGGCAAAGGGGCTCTCTTCCTCTGAGAGCAATTCTCTGAGAGGGTTTCAGCCAAATGCTGTCTGCAGATAACCCCCATAGCAGCTGGGGGAATGAGTGTTTTCAACCTGTATAGGGTGGAAAGAATCGGGTCTGTACACATATCATCCATTATGGTCCATCCTTGCCTGGTTGTGAATATGTAAACCTGAACTTCAGACCTGAGTGGGAATATGCCAATGGCTTTATATTCTCAGGGGAGAACATTAGTATTATTGTAATTGTTAATTATTTTATGCCATGAGCCAGTACAGAGACAGACAGCTTCCCTCATAGTCTCCTTTTGCTAAAAGCCAAAGAACTAAAAGAGAGCTTATCACTTTGGAGGTATGATTATACACTTAGAAACCCCTCAAAATTTGTGAAAAAAATACTAGAATTTATAATGTATTTTGGTGAGATGGCTTTGCAGAAGATGTATTTACAAAAAAGTACTTGTTCTTTGTACTATTTATAAATACCTGGAAATGGAAAGGGGGAAATATCTCATTCACATTAACAACAAAAAGTGTCACATATTTAGGAATAAGTTTAATTAAAAAGGCACTGAATATGTATAAAGAACACTATAAAATCTTACTGAAGTATGTAAAATAAAATCTGAATGAGAAAAATACGTATATTCTGAGATTAAAGGTTTAACATCAAAAAAATTACTTTCTAAAAATTATTAGGTATATAATACACTAACAGTGGATTATCTAAAAAGGACTAGAGAATATTATATACCCTCACACACACAAGCACACAATGGAATATTATTCAGCCTTAAAAGAGAAAGAAATCCTGCCATTTGCAACAACATGGACGGATCTTGAGGGGCATTATACTAAATGAAAAAAGTCACAAAAAGACAAATACTGTATAATCTCACTCCTATGTGGAACCTCAAAACATCAGACTCATAGAAACAAAGAGTAGAATGGTGGTTTCCAGGGGCTGGGGAGTTGGGGAAATGGGGAGATGTTGGTCAAAGGGTACAGACTTCCAGTTATAAGATGAATAAGTTCTGGGGAATCTAAAGTACAGCATGGTGACTGTAGTTAACAATACTGTATTATATACTGGAAGGTTGCTATGAAAGTAAATCTTAAATATTCTCACTACATGCACACATACACACAAATAGTCATCATGTGAGGGGATGGAGGTATTAACTAACCTTATTGTGGCAATCACTTCACAGTATATATGCAGATCAAATCACCACATTGTGCACCTTAAGCTTAAATATTAATTATAGCTCAATAAAACCAGAGGAAAAAAAGAATGTGAGGGAGAATATGCAAATGTGGCAAAATGTTGACAGTGGGTGAATCTACATGAAGGGTATATGTGAATTATTATATTTTTATAACTTTTATGTAAGTTAAAAATTTTTTTTGAAAAGAAAAAGTTTGGTTAATTTTCTTAAGAAAAAATAACAAGGAAGACTTGTCATTCCATATATCAAAACATCAAATCAATTAAGTCTACGAGGTATTTGTGTTAAAATAGACAAAGATGACAAGTTGAACAGAAGAGGGAACCCAGATAGAATTTCAGGTGGATTAATTTTTTTCAAATGAATAACAAAACAATATGTGTGTATATAAAGATAATAACATAAAAATTTGGATATATGGCATATTTTTCATATGAGTTAATGGGACAATATATGGCAGGAAAGAAATGAGGAGAAGGAGAGAGAAACCAATCCAAAAAGGAAACGAAAGAAGTACCACATTAACAAAAAACAGGATGTAAGATTTAATCAGAGATATTGATGTAAAATTACATAAATATGTGCTCACTTATTTTTTAATTTTTTTTAAAGTTTTTTTTTTTTTTTTTTAATATTTAAGTAATCTCTACACCCGGTGTGGGGCTTGAACTCATGACCCCGAGATCAAGGGTCACATGTTCTTCTGACTGAGTCAGCCTGGTGCTCTTATGGTGGTTGTTTTTTTTTTTTAAACGTTTATTTATTTTTTGAGAGAGACACACACACACACAGAGTGTGAGTGGGGTAGGGTCAGAGAGAGAGGGAGACACAGAATCAGAAATAGGCTCCAGGCTCTGAGCTGTCAGCACAGAGCCCAATGCGGGGGCTTGAACCCACGAACTGTGAGATCCTGACCTAAGCCAAAGTTGGCCGCTTAACTGACTGAGCCACACAGGCGCCCCTCTTATGGCTGTTTAAAAGTAGACATTTTAAATGAAAAACTGGGTGAGATTTGCATTAAAATTCTATTACATCCTTGGTAATTGCATGCATATGAATTTGTTTTAGTTATTATTTGATCAAAAAGGTAAAATTCATTTGTTAGTATATTTTAAAATAATTTGTGAGTTATCATTTACATTTGTATATTTACATTTTTGTTGAAACTATTCTCAGTTCACAAAAATGAACCATTGGTTCTTTTATGCACAAGAGCAGTTATAGAAATAGTAATACAAATACAACAATTCAAAATAATCCTATGTAAATTGCAAGCATGCCCTTGGTGCTGATACAGGATGTGAATCCATAGTGCTAAGTGACTTTGCAAGGACTTTTGCACAAGCAATCCCCAAAAGAAAAGCACCAACTGAAATCACTCTCCAAATTTTATCTGCTTTTTTTTTAAATGTTTGTTTATTTTTGAGAGAGAGACAGACAGACTAGAGCACGAGTACAGGAGGGGCAGAGAGAGAGAGAGAGGGAGACACAGACTCTGAAGCAGGCTCCAGGCTCTGAGCTCTCAGCACAGAGCTCCACACAGGGCTCGAACTCATGAACCACGAGATCATGACCTGAACTGAAGTCAGACACTTAACTGACTAAGCCACCCAGGTGCCCCCAAATTTCATTTGCTTTAAATAATTCTCTAATTCAGTGAACAGTTTGTCTGAAATTTATGTGTCAAGTCCAAGGTTTAGCTTCATTGTCCACCCAGTAGTAATGTGAAATATACTAACATTAAGAAGTAATAATCAATGTTATTGTAGATCTAGGGCATTCCTCCAAATGGTAGTCATGGGCTCTCTCTATAAATTACCACTCATCTACAAACTATAGTTTCAGATGGCAACTGCCAAATGTGTTTTGAAGCAGGTTCTCTAAAAGTCCTTCAAACAGGACTGGTTTGAGAAACCTGATTTTTACAGCAGCATCTTAGAGAATGAATATAGCTTCCTAGCATATTTCTGAAAAATCCATGTGTTGTAAATGCCTCTTCACTGCCTTGATTCAGATCTCAGCCTGCACAGAGCACACTACCTGTCTGGAAAGGTAGCTGTGCTGATGTCTTTCTTCCTCTTTCAGTGTCGTGGTCATTGTTGTTTGGTCTATCTCCAAGAATCTGTGTGTTTCTTTGAATGTTTGTAATTGTTCCCATTATACATCTTCCATCTTGGTTTTCAGATGACCCTCAGATATGCTATTTTACAAACATTTCTAGGGAAATAATAGTTCCTCTTGCCCGAGTCACATGTATTTTTTGTGTTTAGCTGTGCAGACCTGGATACTGCTTTTTATTGCTTCAGGGAAGGGCAGAGATACAATGAAATTATAGGCAAGCAGGCCTAGCTTTCCTTATCTGTCCCTCTCTCAGATGGTTCAAGGTCATCCTCTACTCTCAGCCATATTCTCAACCATACTTGCTTAGTGTGACAGAATTCCTATTCCTGTCCTTCATGCACCCCTCTGACACCCCTGGGTAGAATGGAGGAGAAATGCAGTAGCAGCCCTTTCATTGTGTTTCTGAACATGTATTTCTTTGCTATCAGGACTTTCTGCTCATCTCTCTTGGCGCCAAGATCCTCTACACTCATTTCACTCATGCAGCTTCATATACTGGTTATCCATGGTATAGAGAAAACTGAGGGGAGTTTGCTCTGAATCTGGGGAGTTGTGGGATATAACGATTTGGAATACCTTCAGTTTGGAAGTATTTAATAGTTTGGTTGGGACAGATACCCACTGCATTATAAGAAATCAGGTTTAGAGATCGGAATAAAGAGGATGAGCCCTGGCATGAAGGAGGTTAATAGTTATTGGCACATGGCATGAAGCTTGAGGCCAGAAAGTTGGAGGAATTATTCAGAACTAGTACCCTCAACTTTACTTGTTCAGGGGCACTGATCATAAAAAGATCAGATCCAGAATCTTGTTTTATAGACTTTAGATATATCTTAGTCTAATCTTAAAGTGTTCAAAGTCCTCTTTACACTGGCTTGGGTTACTCTCTTTTTAACCATCTGTGGCCAACTCTGAGGCTGTCTACAAGTTTCTATACCCATGAACAAATCTGCTACAAGTTATTCATTTTGGATTTACATAATGTCTTAATTAACACCAATGTAGTGTCTGGCTATTTAGGTAGTGGTGGTTGGGCGTGGAAAGCCTGGATAATAGCTCATAGGAGAGCTAGATACTGTCATACTCTGTTTTCCTGAAATAAGAAGCCTCTGGATCCAAGTTATATCAGATTCTTATAGTCTATATTGCTGTATATAGTATATCCCTACTCCTGAGCCCCCAGCCATGAACCACCATGTCAAGGGACTCTTCCTTTTTTCCATGTCTGGGTTGACTGGACAAGTGTCAGCTCTGATCCTGGGATTATGGCATGTAATGACACACACTCCTTTTCCATATTCTGTATGTCTCTAGAGGGGAGGGGGTTTTGCCCAGGACCCTTAGTTTATTTTCTGATTGCCTCACTCATATTACCCCTGAGGCCTCCTTTTGTTCCTGAAGTAGGCTAGGGACATCTGCTTCCTAGAACCAAATCTACAAGAAACAAAGGTACATAACAAAGCCAAATGGGAACAGAATCATGCTTGGAACCCTCCCTGGGAAGAAAACAATCACTGGTATGGACTAGAGATTAGGGAAGGAGAAGGAAAAATGGGGTAAAAGTACAGAAGGAAGCTGGCAGGTTCAGTTTTTCTGTGTTGGCATGACCAGTCTCTCTTCATCCTCTTCCTGGATGTAGGGCTTGATGCCAGGGCCCCTGAGGCTTTCTCTACAAATAAAAGGAGGTGAAGCTGTCTGGTGCCCCCATTTCAGGTTCTTGGGGGCGGTCAAAATGATGTCCTTTGTCTCTCTGCTCCTGGTTGGCCTCATGTTCCCTGCCATCCAGGGGAAGCAATTTACAAAATGTGAGCTGTCCCAGGTGCTGAAAGACATGGATGGCTATGGAGGCATTGCTTTGCCTGAATGTAAGTTCCTGCTGCCTTGCTTCATCCATTCTTCATCTGTGTCTCTCTTTCACCCACCTTTTCCTCTCCACTTTTATTCAATTATCTAATAATCATTTTATCTTATCTGCTTACTCTTTTTATTATTTATTCATGTATTTTCCCTTTCTCTTATTGTCTGCCCTTTTTGGAACTCTTCTTTTTCATCTCATCAATATATTTTGTGGTTTGCAATATTTGGAGATTGGCTAGAGAGCCTTTCTATATCTTGTAATACAGGTCCTCATTTATGCTATAAATGCATAATTTTTAGTCACCTTTGTGATACCTCTTTTTCATCTTTCCCTCAGGGATCTGTACCATATTTCATACTAGTGGTTATGATACACAAACCATAGTCAATAACAATGGCAGCACAGAATATGGACTCTTCCAGATCAACAATAAATTTTGGTGCAGGGACAACCAGATCCTTCAGTCAAGGAACATCTGTGACATCTCCTGTGACAGTGAGTAGCTTCTTTTATCCTGTTCCTCTGTTTTCTTGGAGCCTACCTCTGGGATAGTCTCATATTTGGTGTCAAGGACACTTCTGGCTTCACTGCCTTATACTCCACTTCAACTGTAGGGCTTGACTTGACAGAATTTTCATATTCACTAAATCCCCAGGCAGTTCCCTAAAGTTCACAGGTAGATGATCTGAGCTGTCTGGGATTCTTGAAGTCTAATACCCTTCATTTGCAGAGTAAGTCAGTTGATAAAGTTGACAGTTCCTCTGAAGACGTCCAAGAGAAGTGAAGGGAATGCTTATCTGGGATGGGGAGCATTATTGTATTGGCTTTCTCATATAAAAAGGGAACAGGCATAAGCCTCCAGTTCAGAGAAGGATTAGACCTAATAGATCCAGGAAAGAGGAAAACACATTATCTTTCTGGGTAACACTTAGCTCTCTCTTTCCTTTCCTTGTAACTCCTGCCAGAGTTCCTGGATGATGACCTTACTGATGACATGATTTGTGCCAAGAAGATCCTGGATAAGGAAGGAATTGACTACTGGTGAATACCCATTCTGTTTTCTACTTTTCCCTTCCCCTCTTTTTTCTCATTCCTTTAGTCTAGCATTACTGCCCTCTCTTTCTATCTCCTGGCCATTTAATTTAGAATGTAGTTTTCAAAACAAAACTCATTAAGAAGATTCAGGTTTCCAATTTTCCAACCCTCCCCCACACCACTCCTGTTTAACAATATTCCTAATAAGCATAGGGAAGAGAAGGCTGAGACCTATGGCTCCCTTCACCTGGACATGGACATCCAATTCTGCTTGTTTTAGTCCTAGACCCAGAAGTGAGCCCTTGTTACCACTGCATGACTTTTCCAGCCCTACAGTTTTTTTTTTGAGTTTTAAAAGTGGACCCTACCCCACTTTCAGTGTCCCTTGCCATCTGGCTAGGAATGTCCTTCTGTAATTTTCATCCATATTCTCCCACCTTGACTCTCTTTGGGGTAAAGCTAGATGGAAGTTTGAGCTAAGATCCAGTCATCCAACTTGTCCTGTCTCTTTTTCCATTATCAGGTTGGCCCATAAACCACTCTGCTCTGAGAAGCTGGAACAGTGGCACTGTGAGTTGTTGTGAGTGCCTGCTGTCTTTGCTGTTTCTGCCCTCTGTATGTTCCTGGAATGCCTCTCCCCTAAGGCTACCTCAGATTGCTTCTTTCTACCCCCTTGAAGCTGATTTGTCTCTGAGCCCTGAACCCTGTAATAACACCATTGGACACTTAAGAATGATTCTCCAGTGACATGTGGCTGGTACACTGGACTTTTGACTTTTGCTTAGTGCCCCCTGATGGCACTTTAACTACAAAAATGGATTCCACCTCTGTCTTGAATAAAGGGCCTGATTTTTGAATGGCTGGCTGTATTTTCTTCCTGGAGGGAGGAGGAGAAAATAGCGTGAGTGGATGGACACTGAAGCCATAGTCATAGCCACCTTCCATCTCTACTGAAAAGGAAATAGGCTGAAATTATAACAGAAAGATGGAGGTTATTTTCTGTTCCAACTCAATTCAACAAACTTATTGATCATCTAGCATATTCAAGAAACTATAGAGAGAGTAAAAAATTGGCAAAATGGTCTCTTCCCTCAAGGACTAGTAGGAAAGATAAGATAAACATTAATAAATAATTATAAAACAAGGAATAATGTTATAACATCATGAAAGAGTTTAGAAATGTGCTCCAAACATTCATAAGAGAAAAGATACTTTATATTGGGGCGGGGGTGCTGTGGAAAAAGAGATCAAGGAAGGATTCATTAAAGGAGTGGCATTTAAGCTGGTTTTGAAGTATGGGTTGGATTTTGACTGGTGGAGATGTGGGGTGGGAGGACAGCAAGGATCTAAAAAGGGTGACTTGAATGGGTCAAGGGAGATTTCAGTCCTAAAGTCTCACACTTTAGGAAATCTGGACATGTCATCTCTGTCCTCTGTGCTCCAATTTCTTCATCTTAAAAGGAGGGTTTTGGTCCAGGTGGGTTTTTTGATATCCCTTACCCTTGAAATAATGAAATATCCTTCACAAAGTTCTGTCAGAGGAACAGAAGACCCTTATAGTAAGCTCAGCAAGTGAAGAATCTGGACACTGGGGCTCTTTGGTTTGAGCCCTGCACTCCATTACTCCTCTTTGATGCTTTCCTTACTTTTTTTTTTTTAGTTTTATTTTTAAGTAATCTCTATATCCAACGTGGGGCTCAAACTCACAACCCCACAATCAAGGGTCACATGCTCTACTGACTGAGGCAGCCAGGTGCCCCTGCTTTGTTTATTTTTCTATTTTATGTATGTATGTATGTGTGTATGTATTTATTTATTTATTTTGCATTTTATTTACTTTTGAGAGATGGAGAGAGACAGAGCACAAGCAGGCAAGGGGCAGAGAGAGAGGGAGAGACACAGAATCCAAAGCAGGCTCCAGGCTCTGAGCTGTCAGCACAGAGCCTGTCGCAGGGCTCAAACTCATGGACCTGAGATCATGACCTGAGCCGAAGTCAGACACTTAACTGACTGAGCCACTCAGGGCCCCTTGCTTTGCTTATTTTTAAGGAGGATTTATCTTAATGATATGAGAAATGTGAAACGAGAAGAATCAGGAGATTGAGTCCTAAAGTCTGTTTCTGCTACTCACTGATAGTGCAAACCTGCGCATGTCATCTCTGTCCCCTGTGCTTCAATTTCCTCATCTTAAAAGGAGGATTTTGGTCTAGGTGGTTTTTTTTGATAATTCCTTCCGGCTTTGACAGCCCAGCATTCCAAAACGCCAATCTATTTTTATTTATTTAGTTATTTATTTTATTTTTTAATGTTTTTAATTTATTTTTGAGAGACAGAGCATGAGCAGGGGAGGGTCAGAGAGAGAGGGAGACACAGAATGTGAAGACAGGATCCAGGCTCTGAGCTAGCTGTCAGCACAGAGCCCGATGTGGGGCTCAAACCCAGGAACTGCGAGATCATGACCTGAGCCAAAGTTGGATGCTTAACCGACTGAGCCACCCAGGCACCCCCCCTTTTAAAAAATTTTTAATGTTTTTTATTTATTTTTGAGAGACAGAGAGAGACAGCACGAGCAGAGGAGGGTCAAGAGAGGGAGACACAGAATCCGAAAACAGGCTCCAGGCTCTGAGCTGTCAGTCCAATGCAGGGCTGGAACCCACCAATGGTGAGATCATGACCTGAGCGGAAGTCAGACACTTAACTTACTGAGCCACTCAGGCGACCCCCCAAAACCAATCTAAAGTACCACATTTATGTACAGATGGCTACCAGGGTCATTAAAAGATGCTCAGCCTCACTTATCATCAGGGAAATATGAATCAAAGCTATAATGAGCTATCACTTCACAACTGTCAGAATGGCCAAAATTAATAACATAGGAAACAACAGGTGTTGGTGAGGATGCAGAGAAAGGGCAACCCTCTTACACTGTTGGTGGGAATGGAAACTGTTGCAGCCACTCTGGAAAACAGCATTGAGGTTCCTAAAAAATTTAAAGTAGGACCCAGCAATTGCACTACTAAGTATTTGCCAAAGGATACAAAAATACCAATTCAATGCTACTGATATTTATAGTAGCATTATCAACAATAGCCAGTTATGGAAAGAGCCCAAATGTCCACTGACTGATGAATGGATAAAGAAGATGTGGTATATATCTTGAAGAAAAAATAAATTACCACATTTCTGAGTTACCTGAGTTATCTTCTACTTCCTGTCTTCTTCTTCCTATCTTCCTTAGATGCCTAAGATAACTGATTACACTCCTCCTACCCCTATACCTGCAGGGACTTTTGGTAGTCAGATCATACTTCTCTGGTCTCAGAGACAAGCAGTTCCCAAATGAAGTCCCTATGGCCTGTTTAGGGACGGATAGGATCAAGGAAGGGGTGGAGAGGCCACTCCTCTCCTATACTTAATGAAAAGACACTCTCAGGAAATACCTTGGTATTCATGATGTAATTTTAGTGTGAATTTAAACACAATGTGATGAACCTCCCAGGAGTATTCCCCTATGGGACAAAAGGATTTACCCAAGTCTACAGGTTTTAGGAGTGACCCGTTTGTATGGGTGGGTGTGGGAGGACATAAGATGGCTATTCCTGTACATGGACCATATATGAGGTCATAATCTGAAGAGGCCTTTGCTAGAGGAAATCGACAATAAATTTATTTTCAGAGAGTATCTTAGCCTGAATTTCAGAACAGAGGGAAGCCAGGGAGCTTCCCTGACTGTTGCAGACCTCTTGGCCTTTGAAAGAAGCAGGACAGGAAAGTGCTATTGTTCTCTTCCTGAGAACACTCTTGGGAGCTGAAGGAGAGATGGGTGGCAGCTGAAAATCTGTTCTGTTTCTCCAACTCCTTCTCCTTCCTTAGGCCTGGAACAAGTCTTTTTTTTTTTTTTTTTTTTTTTTTTGGCCTGAACAAGTCTTGAACCAGGCAGATATCTGAAGTGGTCCAGGTCTAGGCTCAGATGAGTGGTGGGGAGGCTCAGGGCAGGGCTGTCAGAGGGCATCCTCTGACGGAGCTCTGTGTGAGGAGGACTCAGAATGGTGGGCAATGATATGGACTCCCTTTCTCCCTTTCTATCCCAATTTCTCCTCCATGCTATTTCCTCTGACATCTAGATATAATTTCCTTTTGGATAAGTGCCCAGAAGAGGAATTACTGGATCATATGGTAGTTCTAAATATTTTGAGGAGCCTCCACACTTTTTTGTGATGATTTTCTTGAGTGGTGACTGGGCCCCCTGTGGATGGGTGTCATGTGCTCTGTGGAGGTTTTCCCATCTCACTTCATTGGGGCAGGACACTGGGGTCAGAGGAACTAATGCTTCTATTTTTAGAAGAAAGAACGCTGAGATAGCTGGAGCTCTTCCTGCCTCCTCTTCCTTTGCACCACTGTTTCTCCTGTTACAAGGAGGCAATGGAGCTCAGTTAGAAGGTAAGTCTGGGCTTCCGGGCCAGCACTCTCCTGAGGGCTGCTTTCACTTCCTGGTTCTTCAGACTGTAGATGAGGGGGTTTAGCAATGGGGTCACCACACTGTACTGCACAGAGAGCACTTGCTCCAGGGCTGAGCCAGATGCTGGGGTCATGTACCTTGAAAGGAATGGCACAGAGGAGTAAACTGAGCTCAGAACAGTGGCCACAATACATGTTGGCAGGCATGGTCCATCCCACCTCAGAGTCTCTGCAAAGTGGGTCCTCAGAGCTGAATTGACTATCAGTGGTAGCAGCATTTAGATATGACTGTATGATCACTGAGGAGTCAATCATTTCCCCCTTCAAATGCCTCCAAACATGAGTTTTCTTATGCAGACATTATAAGAGCTGCCCCGAGAAAAAAGAAAATTCTGTAGCACATCAAGGGCTGCAGATTAAAACAAAACTAATAATTTCATACATTTCTTTAGTACTTCATATGTTTCAAAGCATCTTTTCTTAATAGTTATGATAAAGATATGAGGATTTTTTTCTCTTCTTTTCCCTGTATATACAATGTATGTTCTCATCCTGTGAGGATTGTTTCTTGCAAAAGTGTATGCTTCTCTAATAATGTTGTCATTGTTCCCAACATTTATGACTCTGGGAATTACCTTCAGTCAGGGCACTTATTTTATATAATGCTTATTGGAACAAGCATCTGTCCTTTTGGGTACATTTTTCTTTGGCTTAGAAAAGAAGCCAAGCTTGGCAAATAAAGTGGAAAATAAAAATGTGCTAAGCATAAGATGTATCCAAAATAATAAGAATAAATCTGGGGTGCATTTCATTAAGTGTCACTGAGAATATTTCCCAAAGAAGCATTAATTTTTTTCTTTTTGCAACGGTGCCATCATCACTGGAACGTTCTTTGTGAGTTCTTGTGTGCTTGATTTAAAAACATATTCATTTTAATGTCATTATTCTTCATCTATCCCTCCTAACATTTCTCTGAAGTAGGTAGAAGAAATCTTATTGTCTCCTTATGGCATATGAGGAAAATGAGAGAGAGAGATAAAGAGATTTGCCTACAGCTTCAGGTGAGCTCTTCTCAACTATTCTTTATTATCTTTTTCCACCCTTGCCTTCTCTCCAAGTAACAAGTAGGTGAGAAAATATGGAGCAATATGTACAAACCCATCTCCAGCTCACTAGTAGATACCATGGACCATTAATTATTCTGCTCCTAGTAGGTGAGGACTTGTCAGCTAGAGCTGTTTATATTTGGAGAGCATGGTAGGAAAGAGCATGAAGTCAGTGGGACTTGGCTTATATTATGGCTCAATTACTAACTTGTTCTAGGACAAGAAATTTGTCCTGGTTACTCTTGAAATTTGAGGAATTACCTGGTTATTCTTGAAACTCAGATTCCTTACCTGAAAGTGGGGTTAATAATATTTCTCTTCTCTACATACTAAAATTGAGCTTGACCACGTAAAAGTAGCTTCAGAGACATCATCTTCCAGTAGGAAAGAAAGATGTCATCTTTTTCAAGAATGATGTTTTTATTTTTATTTTTTGTCTGGCACTGAATAATAATCTCTGATTTCCTTTTGAGGAAAGGGCTCTCTGATTTCCATTTGAGAACTCTTAATTATAGATTAGTGAAAGTAGGAAAGTTTCTAGTCCTTATATAAGCTCATCTTTCAGACTTAGACAATTGAGACCTGAAAAGGAAAATGGATTTTTTATAACTCACACAGCTAGTCCACAGCAGAACCAGAACTAGAACCCAGGCCTTCTGAATTCCAGTATAGTCATTTTCCTGCTACTTTGCAATGCCTTGTTCTACAGACCAAAGCCACTTTAGGGCAAGGGATACCATACATTTACATTTAGGAGGTATAGTATGACATACCTGAAAACTCCTGAACCATAAAAGATGGTGACCACAAGAAAATGAGAAGAGCAGGTGGAAAAGATCTTCCTCCGACCCATGGCAGAGTTGATCCCAAGGGCTGTCATGATGATACGGGTGTAGGAGCCCAGCAATAGGACAAGGGTGCCAAGGCCCAGGACCACCATGGTGGTCAGGATGGAGGCGACGCTAATGTAAGGGTCAGAACAGGCCAACAGGAGCACTGGGGGAAGCTCGCAGGCAAAACTGCGGACAAGATTGGGGCCACAGAAGTGCTGCTGACCCAGAAGGATGCTGTTAACCAGGCCTGTTCCCAGTCCTATGGTCCAGGATGCTCCCACCAGACCAGTACATACCTTCCTATTCATGGCCACCACATACAACAGTGGGTGGCACACAGCCTGGAACCGGTCATAGGCCATGACTGAAAGGAGGCAAGCTTCAGTGGCCCCAGAAAATATGACCAAGGAGATCTGAGTAAAACACTCAATGGGGGATATAGCCTTCCATTTGGAAAGAAGGTTCTCTAGAAGTTTAGGTACAATGATTGAGGAATAGAAAGCATCCAGGAAGGAGAGGTGACTCAGGAAGAAGTACATGGGTGTGTGGAGGTGGGAATCTGCCCTGATCACCAGTAGCATCGTCAGGTTCCCCATCAGGGTCAGGAGGTAAATCCCCAGGAAGAGCACAAAGAGCAGAGCCTGGATCTGAGGGTTGTTGGATAGTCCTAAGAGAACAAATGTAGTGACTGTGGTTATGTTGCCAACTTCCATGGAGCATTTAAGTTCTCTTTCAGAGGGGCAAGAATGGAGAAGAATGATCAAATGAGTTATCAGTCTCAGAACATGCCTGGGGATGAGGCTTTGGAGGTAAAGCTTCCACGGCTCATCAGCCCTTCCTGGCTCAGGTAGGAAACTATTGGCCAAGGTGGAGAAGGTGGGAAATAAGAGTGTAGATGATCAGACCTAGAAAGGAAAGAGAAGAGAACAGAGATTATCCAGACTGGAGAAGGAAAGGAAGGCAGTTGGGAACAGACTCCAGAGAATTGAGAAGTACTGTTTTCCAGTTCCAGAAGGAATTGAACTCAAACCACAAGAGAGCTCTGATCAGCACAGTGAATAAGTGATGAACATTTGGACTGATTAGATGGCTGACAGATCATGATGAATGAGTGATTGATAGGGATATTGTGATACCTAATGATGGTGCAAGACCTTTTTCTACCACAGTAAGTTCGTGAGTCAGTCACTTGAGTTTCTTATTTAAAAAAATCTGGGAGATGTTTGGTTGGCTTAGTTGCCTAAGTGTCTGACTCTTGATTTTGGCTCAGGTCATGTTCTCATGGTTCATAAGTTCGAGCCCCATACTCTGTCCTGACAGTGCGGAGCCTGCTTGAGATTCTGTCTCTCTTTCTCTCTCTGCCCCTCCTCAGCTCTCTCTCTCTCTCTCTCTCTCTCTCTCTCTCTCTCTCTCTCTCAAAAATAAATAAATAAACATTTAAGAAATCTGGGAAAACTAGATGGTTTCTAAAGTCCATTCCAGCTTAGAAATTCTAAAGATTAAAAAAAAAAAAAGCAATTCTACAGGTGCCTGGGTGGCTCAGTTGGTTAAGCACCCAACCGGCTCAGGTCATGATCTTGCAGTTTGTGAGTTTGAGCTCCATGTCGGGCTCTGTGCTGACAGCTCAGAGCCTGGAGCATGCTTTTGATTCTGTGTCTCCCTCTCTCTCTGCCTCTCCCCCGCTCACTCTCTGTCTCTCTCTCTCAGAAATCATTAAGCATAAAAATTTTTTAAAAAAGCAATTCTAAGGATTAATGGACAACTTCCTTGGGCATCACTGGTACTAAATAAAAATCCTTTCTTCCCTTCTGTGTCAACCCAAACAGAAGTGGCAAACAAGTGTGCTGGTTTTATGGAAGCCAGGCAGGAGGAAGCCCTCAAAGTGGAGGTGAGGGTTGTGCATATCAGCTACTCCAAGGTCTTCCCATTCCAGGGTTTCTGTGAATCTATATTGTCTACTGTTTGTTCTGTAATCTCAGTACTTAACATGTAAGTCCGTGAAGACTGTGCTACTCTCTGAGTTGGTACTATGGGATTTGTATAAAGCCAAGTCAATCTTGGACCATCTTCTATGCATCACAGGGATGGTAAAAGCCAATGAGAGACAGAGAGAGAGAGAGAGAGAGAGAGAGAGAGAGAGAGGATTCAAGAACACTGAGAACTAGAATACCTGATAAAATGTACAGTGATAGGGTTTGGTCTAGACCAGAACAAGGTAAATTTGTCACCTTTCTCTTTGATGGATAACTCAGGAAGGTGATAAGTGAGGATCTGTTCTCTCTGTTCATGGCTTGACACTAACAGGTTCCCAGACTGGGTAGTTTTAGGAGAAGATGTATATGAATGAGAAGCAGATTTGTCTTTACCTGGACACCCTAGGCCAACAAGTGATGCTCTCAGTGGATGATGCCAAATGGCATGCTTCCCAACACTAGATCAAAAGCCCCAGATATGACTAGTGCTTCTGTGGGCTTCCTTCAACTTTGTCCTTCCTTTAGAAGATTCAGGTGTGGAACCTCCTAGCAAAGAAACATCCCTATAGTCTTCTGTCTAAGGGGAAGGTTTCTTAATTCTGCTTCCCATATAACAATGGCCAGAGGGACTTGATCTCAGCTCTAGACTTTGGAAGGTAATGGAGCTCCCTGGAGAGGCCCTTAAGCAGGAGGCCTGTTCTAAATGTGAATGAGTTCTCCAGGGCCAACAATTCCTCTTCAGAATCACTCTTGTTTCAGTGGGTTGCATCATACATGAGGGGCCACTATGTCTAAAGATAAAACTAAAAATAAATAAAAAAGATAAAAATATAGGATTCTAAGAATTCCTAGTATGAAAACTTGGAATTTCCTGTCTCCTTCCCTTTGTCCTTCCTTCCTTCTCATTTTATTATGTTTTAAATCATATTTATGAGTATACATATAAGATTATGATAAAAGAGAGAATGAAAAAGATACTGAAGATATATTAAAATGCAAACATATATTAAAGATATTTTAATGATAAAATAAAAAATAAAGATTTATCATGTCATGCCAAATTATTTTATTTGTTGTAATTCAAATCAAATCCAAATAGATTAAAAACTTTAAAAACAAATTTTAACTGTGACAAAAACTTTTTATTGTAAACAAATTTAAACACATACAGAAGTAGAAAGAATAGTGTATTGACCATTCTGTATCCATCATCCAGTTTCAATAATTATTAGCTTCTAGACTGCTACCCAGCTTTGACCACATGGAACTGGAAAAAGTGGTCTCTGCATTATATGAACAGTCATATGTCTAAAACATGGGAAAGTTCTATTACTGAAAGGCAGAAGGGAAGGGCAGTACTGAGGATGGATGATCAGTCTTTACCATGGATGAGGATTGAATGATGATTGACCAAGTCCCCAGGAGATAACAAAGCAATAATATACAAGGATCTGGTGTCTTTCATTTGGGACCACCCATACATCTCTGGACTTAAGAGAAAAAATAGTCTTTTATTTTGTCTGAGGCACTGCATTTGAAGATCTCTTCTCTAACAGCTTAGTCTTTATCTTCCTAAAAAAGATTTCCTAACTAACCCAAATTGTCACACCTGACAGGTGTGAGGCTATTGTGGTTTTGATTTGTATTTCCCTGATGAGTGATGTTGAGCATCTTTTCATGTTTCTGTTAGCCATTGGGATGTTTTCTTTGGAAAAGTGTCTATTCCTGTCTTCTGTGTGTTTCTTCACTGGATTATTTGTTTCTTGGGTGCTGAATTTGGTAAGTTCTTTATAGATTTTGGATACTAACCCTTTATCAGATATGTCATTTGCAAATATCTTCTCCAATTCCATTGGTTGCCTTTTAGTTTTGTTGATTGTTTCTTTCATTGTACAGAAGATTTTTATTTTGATGAGGTCCCAATAGTTCATTTTTGCTTTTATTTCCCTTGCCTCTGGAGACATGTCTATTAAGAATTTGCTGTGGCAAGAGGTTGCTGCCTGTGTTCTCCTGCAAGATTTCAATGATTTCCTGTCTCATATTTAAGTCTTTCATCCATTTTGAGTTTATTTTTGTGTATGGTATAAGAAAGTGGTCCAGGTTTATTCTTCTGCATGTTGCTATCCAGTTTTCCCAACACCATTTGCTAAAGAGACTATCTTTTTTTCTATTGGATACTCTTTCCTGCTTTGTTAAAGATTAGTTGGACATATATTTGTGGGTCCATTTCTGATGATCTCTGTGTGTTTTTATGCCAGTGCCATACTGTCTTGATGATTACAGCTTTGTAATACAGCTTGAAGTCCGGAATTGTGATGCCTCCAGCTTTGGTTTTCTTTTTCAACATTACTTTGGCTATTGGGGGTCTTTTTTGGTTCCATACTTAGGATTGTTTGTTCTAGCCCTGTGAAGAATGGCCCAGCTTTTTTCTTATCGTAAGAGCAGGAGTGATAGCTTGCCAGCCCTCCACAGCTCTGAGCCAAAACAAGAAGTCTGAGTTTTTTAAATAGGAAAATTACAGCTCTTGTTTCCAGAATGTCTTTTATTTTACTGTACTTGAATATCTTTAAATGTCTTCACTGTTTGTATTTTTTCAGTGGTGGTTGTTTAGGTCCATCTATTTCTATCCCTTTCACATTTTTTTGTGGGTTGCTCTGATTATTCTACTTGATGTTTATCTCTCTGTCTCTCTATACTGTTTTGTTTACTCACTGTGGCCAAAGTCTGGCTGTTTGAGTTCTGTAAGTGGCGACATTCTTGTGGCAGAGGGGAGTCCACACCCATGTGCCTGTAGCAGACTGCAAGTTGCCATTCCATCTCCAGACACATACTTCTGCATTACAGGCTCTGCGTGACTTCCCATCCTCAAGAAAGGAAGACTTATCTAGGTTTGAGTTCTTTAGATGTTTGGTAGTTCGACAGAAATCTCCTCGCATGAGGTAATGCCAACCTTGACCTATAGGCTCATCACCAGAGTGCTAGTCTTCCCAGGAACATCCATGTTCAGCTCCTGGAGAGAAACGCCTGCACGCACTGCTCCTAACAGCACTCCCACAGGCCCTGAGCCTCATTGGCCTAGCTTCTTGATGGTAGCAACCGCAGCTCAGCCCAAGAGAGCCAGGAAGTTTGAATTTAGGATTAGAGTTCGGTGGGACATATTCAAGCTGCTGATCCTTTGTACATTTCTGGATACAATAACACATTGAATATATGAATGGTCAATTATGCCATAACTTCATTTTGCATTTCACTGGCCTAATCCATTGCGAATTACTGCTTAATGCTCAGAGAGAGACATCTGTTGCTTTTGCTTCCAAGTTCCTATGGGAATTTCATTCAAGTTCTTGAGTTCTTATAATGCATTCTTCCTGAAGATGAAATTTCCCCAAACTCAAATATCTTCTAATTTTCCTTTCTTAAGGTCCCCAGTGTGGTCTCTTTGGTTATGGATATAGGGTAAAATAATCCTAGCTCATTCAGACTTCATTGCAGATGCCTATATGACCAACCAATCATTTCTTCTAATGGCTCATGAGAAACCTTCCCTGCCAGCCATGCAGCCTGCCTCTTGAGCCCATAATTGCTATCAGCTCTCACTAAACTGTGAACTCCCTGAGAGCAAGAGGATATGTTTTTTTTTTATTAATGGCAAGAGTTAGACATGTTTCCATTGCTAAATAAAACTCCAAGGATCCAAAATGACAAATCTTACAAATCTAAGATTTATAGGAAAAGGACAGCGGCATTAAAATAAGGATATGCATCACAGCCAAAGGCTGCCTCATAGCAAGGGGAGAGGACTGGGTGGAGCTCAGTTATCTTCCTTCCACAGGGCCATACAGCAAATGCTTTCTCTTTTGATTAGAAACCACCAACATGTATGTGAAACACCACAACCAGGAGCTCCAACGTAACTGGGTATGTGTGACACATCACTTCCTCCATCCAGCCTGGTAAAGGAAGCAGCTGCTTCACAAACCATCTCCGCAAAGGTAGCATCGATTCGAGGATTCAAGGTAAGCCCAAACTTTCGCTCAGGAGCTAGCAAACATTCTCCTCCACTTAGCAGTGTTCAAGGAGGGAGACTTTGCCCCTGGGTCTAAAATTCTCAGTAGCCATTTCAACAAGGACTTATCAGGGAACTGTTTTTAGCACACTGCAAAGTCACAATTCTTTTCAGTCAACAATCCCTTATGTTTATGTTTTCTTGCCCTCCATCGTCAATTTGTCCCACCTGAATCACCTTTTTAGTAGTAATTGCTCTCAGATATAGCTAATTTAACAGGTATATCTGCCTGGGTTCCTTTGGTTGAAGTGCCATCTCCTGGCCAGAGAGGGTGAAGCTCAACCAAAGGAGATTCTGAGCTTTTATTTTTGCTAACATTGAATGCAGCAACCATGGAACTGGGTTTTTGAGGACCTGCCTGAAGTTTCCTGCTAATCCATTTTGTTAGATCTGAGGCTTAGGTTTTATCATTTTCAGATTCCACTGGAAGGTTTATTATCAATAACTCCTTTGAATACATGTGCTAATTCAAATCAAGGGTGATTTGGCAACCATCTGGCATCAATGATTCATCTCCACCTCCTTTAGCATAACCATAGTTTTTCTATCTAAATAATGCCTTAGCCATACTTTTAGTTAAAAAGTGAGTTAGGCAGTGGACTTCTAATCCCGTTTCTGATACCAACTGAACTAATGGCAGCAGTTAGTGTTTGTTAAAGGACACTCACAGGACCCCAAATAACAATGCTTACAAGTCTATGGTTGTTGCAGAAAGGGACACAGCATAGCAACAACATCAAGTAAGGATAACCTCATAGCCAAAAGCTACCCCACAGCAAGTCATCCAGAGACACCTGGCATTGGCTCCAATTGTCCTCTTTCCACAGTGCCATGGCAGGACATACTTCTTAGATCAGGAATCACTGATGGGTGCATGGAACATTTTGGAACCAGGAAGTACAGAAAGATTCTAGAACTACCTTATACCTTGTTAATCATATAGATCTTGCTATGTAACCAGCCTCAATAGCAGAGGTCTCTGTGAGGTCTCACTGAGACCAGATACAAATAACCAATCTCATTGTTATCAATAAACAATGGTGACATGCCGGGATAAGCCACTTCAAAAGTTACCTTGGACCCATGGATACAAAGCAAACCATTAATCAGTGCATTTCATACTTTGACCAGGGATCAGTACCATGCAGATGTGTCTCTTATTTCAGTAAAAAAAATTCAGGCCAATTCCACGTCTGCTAGAATTAACCCTATAGCACAGCACACTTTCCTTCTTTAGTATTAAATCCCTGTCGATATATAATGCTCCACACATTCTAGATGCTCGCAGGAAGTTGATGGGTGAATCAGTGAATGAATAAGCAGATTTTGCAATCCCAGGCTTTGGGTAACTGATTTCCTTTCCCTTTCTTTTCTTTTCCTTTAGGATGCGTGTTTTCCATATTAAGGCATTTGGACAATTAATCATTCACTGTTTTTGAGTTAAATGTTTCAGTTCTTCTACCATAGTTAAATCATAAACCCTGGAAAGCTGAGCTATTTTAAATTTTTCATCCATATCTCTGCTTTCTAATGCTCCCAGTCTTCCATCTGGGTTCTCTGCTATGGTGTCTGTCTCTTATCCACACTACATAGTAGATATCAACAAAGCACTGATTCTCTACCACATGGGCATGCTAAATATGGTTATCAGGAAGACATATACTTAATTCTTTGTGAATATTTACTAAAAGTGAGTTAATCTCAGGGTGCCTGGGTGGCTCAGTCAGTTAAGCATCTGACTTTGGCTCAGATCATGATCTCATAGTTCGTGGGTTAGAGCCTCATGTCAGGCTCTGTGCTGACAGTGTGGAAGCTGCTTGCAAGTCTCCCTCTCTCCTCTCTCTGCCCCTCCCCAGCTCTCTCTCTCAAAAATAAATAAACTTTGAAAAAGTGAAATAATTTCAGTCTATCTATAGTCTTGGATTATATATAGTTCTAATAATAATACATATGTGTCTAAGTCTCTACATAATATCACTGAGTCCTTATAAAGTTCACAGCAGATGGGTGCCTGGGTGGTTCAGTTGGTTAAGCATCCAACTTCAGCTCAGGTCATGACCTTGCATCTGTGAGTTTGAGCCCCATGTCAGGCTCTGTGCCTGTGTTTCAATAAATGAACATTGAAAAAAAGTTTTAAAAATTCACAGGAGGTGTATATGATTACATTCATTTAAAATTTTTAATGTTTATTTTTGAGAGAGACAGAGAGACAGAGAGACAGAGCGTGAGTGGAGGAGGGGCAGAGAGAGAGGGAGACACAGGATCCGAAGCAGGCTCCAGGCTCTGAACTGTCAGCACAGAGCCAGATGAGGGGCAACTCACGAAATGCAAGATCACGACCTGAGCCAAAGTTGGACATTTACCCGACTGAGCCACTCAGGCACCTCTGATTACACTAATTTTAGAGAGAAACTCACAGAAATTAAATAACCCATTTATTATTAAAAAAATTTTTTTAAAGCAATCTCTACACCCAACATGGGGCTTGACCTCACAACTCCAAGATCAAGAGAGATCAAGCATGTTCCACCAACTGAGCCAGCCAGTGCCCCTTAAATAGCTTATTTGAGGTCACACAGATACTACATGTTTGGGTAAGGCTTTGAAATAGGGTCTGTTTGAGATAAAATTTTGGTTCATTCACATTGCTACCATTAAGTCTCCCAAGATATTTCAGAAAGCAGGGTGGGTCGCATGCTCAGCCCTAAAGGGGAGAGTTCTTCTTTTCTTTAATTTTCTTGTTGACAGCTTAGAAAGTTCCCTTATGTTGCTCCCTGTTCAATCCATTCCTCATTTTATTCACCCTTGACTTTCTGATATTTTATAATTCAGGGTGTGTGTACGTATATATATTTAGATATATTCTTATTAGATTGGTTTTAATTATATTATCCTTTTTCCCCTTGTCATTACTTTTGTTTTGACTATTTAATTTGTTAAGAACTCTAAATATCTGTATAAAATCTTCCAAAATTGTTATAAATTTGTTAATTTCCCTGTTCTTATCTACAGTATTTTATGCTACGTGACTTGAGCAGATCAGGTTCACTGTCATTTTATCTTGTGACTTATGTCACTGTGGTTGTATACTTCCAAATTTCATAGTAATAATCATTCAGTCAGCACGTATTTATTGAGCACTTACTATATGCTTGACTACTATGCTAGATTCTATGTCTTTTTTTTTTTTAGTTTAGAGAGAGCAAGAACGAGAGTGTAAAGGTGTGGAGGAGGGGCAGGAGAGGGAGAGAGAGAGAATCTTAGGCAGGTTCCACACTAAGCAAGAGCTGAGGTTGGGATTTCATCCCATGATTCTGTGATCATGAGCTGAGCCAAAATTAAGAGTTGGATACTCAGGTGAATGAGTCACCAGGCACCTCTAATTTTTTTTTTTTTTGCTTCAAATTCAGTTTTGATTGATAATGAGACCTTGACAACCGCTTTCTCCTTGTATGCATTTTCTAGTTTAGATCTTTGAACATTTATTTATTTATTTTAATTTCTTTCTTTTTTTTTTGTTCTGTTTTTTTTTTAATTTTATAGTTTATTGTCAAGTTGCTTTACATGTAACACCCAGTGCTCATCCTGACAAGTGCCCTTCTCCATGCCCATCACCCCCCTTCCCTTCTCCCCCTCCCCCATCAACCCTCAGTTTGTTCTCAGTATTCAAGTGTCTCTCATGGTTTGCCTCCCTTCCTCTCCCCAACTATTTTTCCCCCTTCCCCTCTCCCGTGGTCCTTTGCTAAGTTTCTCCTGTTCCACTTATGAGTGAAAACATATAGTATCTGTCCTCCTCTGCCTGACTTATTTCACTTAGCATGACACCCTCGAGGTCCATCCACGTTGCCACGAATGGCCAGATTTCGTTCTTTCTCATTGCCATGTAGTATTCCATTGTATATATAAACCACATCTTCTTGATCCATTCATCAGTTGATGGACATTTAGGTTCTTTCCATGATTTGGCTATTGTTGAAAGTGCCGCTATGAACATTGGGGTACACGTGCCCCTATGCATCAGCACTTCTGTATCCCTTGGGTATGTCCCTAGCAGTGCTATTTCTGGGTCATAGGGGAGTTCTATTGTTAATTTTTTGAGGAACCTCCACACTGTTTTCCAGAGCGGCTGCACCAGTTTACATTCCCACCAACAGTGTAGGAGGGTGCCCATTTCTCCACATCCTCACCAGCATCTGTAGTCTCCTGATTTGTTCGTTTTAGCCACTCTGACTGGCATGAGGTGGTATCTTGGTGTGGTTTTGATTTGTATTTCCCTGATGATGAGTAATGCTGAGCATCGTTTCATGTGTCTGTTGGCATCTGGATGTCCTCTTTGAAGAAGTGTCTATTCATGTCTTCTTCTCATTTCTTCACTGGATTATTTGTTTTTCAGGTGTGGAGTTTGTTGAATTCCTTGTAGATTTTGGATACTAGCCCTTTATTCGATATGTCATTTGCAACTATCTTTTCCCATTCTGTCAGTTGCCCATTAGTTTTCTTGATTGTTTCCTTTGCAGTGCAGAAGCTTTTTATCTTGATGAGGTCATTTTTGCTCTTGATTCCCTTGTGTTTGGGGATGTGTTGAGTAGGAAATTGCTGCCGTTGAGGTCAAGGAGGTTGTTTCCTGCTTTCTCCTCTAGAGTCTTGATGGTTTCCTGTCTCACATTCAGGTCCTTCATCCATTTTGAGTTTATTTTTGTGTATGGTGTAAGAAAGTGGTCCAGTTTCATTCTTCTTCATGTTGCTGTCCAGTTTTCCCAACAACATTTGCTGAAGAGACTATCTTTTTTTTCCATTGGATACTCTTTCCTGCTTTGTCAAAGATTAATTGGCCATACATTTGTGGGTCTAGATCTGGGTTCTATATTATATTACATTGGTCTATGTGTCTGTTTTTGTGCCAATACCATACTGTCTTGATGACGACAACTTTGTAGTAGAGGCTAAAGTGTGGGATTGTGATGCCTCCTGTTTTGGTTTTCCCCTTCAATATTACTTTGGCTATTCGGGGTCTTTTGTGGTTCCATACGAATTTTAGGATAGTTTGTTCTAGCTTTGAGAAGAATGCTGGTGCAATTTTGATTGGGATTGCATTGAATGTGTAGATTGCTTTGGGTAATAATGACATCCAAACAATGTTTATTCTTCCAATCCATGAGCATGGAATGTTTTTCCATTTCTTTGTGTCTTCTTCAATTTTCTTCATAAGTTTTCTATAGTTTTCATTATATAGATCTTTTACATCTTTGGTAAGGTTTATTCCTAGGTATTTTATGGTTTTTTTGTGCAATTGTGAATGGGATCAGTTTCTTGATGTCTCTTTCTGTTTCTTCATTATTGGTGTATGCAAATGCAACCGATTTCTGTACGTTGATTTTGTACCCTGCGACTTTGCTGAATTCATGGATAAGTTCTAGTAGGCTTCTGGTGGAGTCGATCGGGTTTTCCATGAAGAGT